>CM076403.1:20293793-20748362 GCA_038363315.1 Mugilogobius chulae | reverse complement strand
TCGGCTGAGATGCGCTGAGATGCGGCTGAGATCGGCTGAGATGCGGCTGAGATCCGGCTGAGATGCGGCTGAGATGCGGCTGAGATGCGGCTGAGATGCGGCTGAGATGCGGCTGAGATCGGCTGAGATGCGGCTGAGATGCGGCTGAGATGCGGCTGAGATGCGGCTGAGATGCGGCTGAGATGCGGCTGAGATCCGGCTGAGATGCGGCTGAGATGCGGCTGAGATGCGGCTGAGATCCGGCTGAGATCGGCTGAGATGCGGCTGAGATCGGCTGAGATGCGGCTGAGATTGAGATGCGGCTGAGATGCGGCTGAGATGCGGCTGAGATCGGCTGAGATGCGGCTGAGATGCGGCTGAGATCCGGCTGAGATCCGGCTGAGATCGGCTGAGATCCGGCTGAGATGCGGCTGAGATCTGAGATCCGGCTGAGATGCGGCTGAGATGCGGCTGAGATGCGGCTGAGATCCGGCTGAGATCGGCTGAGATGCGGCTGAGATCGGCTGAGATGCGGCTGAGATCCGGCTGATGCGGCTGAGATGCGGCTGAGATCGGCTGAGCTGAGATGCGGCTGAGATGCGGCTGAGATCGGCTGAGATGCGGCTGAGATCGGCTGAGATCGGCTGAGATCGGCTGAGATCTGAGATCCGGCTGAGATGCGGCTGAGATCCGGCTGAGATCCGGCTGAGATGCGGCTGAGATCCGGCTGAGATCCGGCTGAGATCGGCTGAGATGCGGCTGAGATGCGGCTGAGATCCGGCTGATGCGGCTGAGATGCGGCTGAGATGCGGCTGAGATGCGGCTGAGATCCGGCTGATGCGGCTGAGATGCGGCTGAGATCCGGCTGAGATCGGCTGAGATCGGCTGAGATGCGGCTGAGATGCGGCTGAGATCCGGCTGAGATGCGGCTGAGATGCGGCTGAGATGCGGCTGAGATCCGGCTGATGCGGCTGAGATGCGGCTGAGATCCGGCTGAGATCGGCTGAGATGCGGCTGAGATGCGGCTGAGCGGCTGAGATCGGCTGAGATCCGGCTGAGCGGCTGAGATGCGGCTGAGATGCGGCTGAGATCCGGCTGAGATCGGCTGAGATCCGGCTGAGATGCGGCTGAGATGCGGCTGAGATGCGGCTGAGATCCGGCTGAGATCCGGCTGAGCGGCTGAGATGCGGCTGAGATGCGGCTGAGATCCGGCTGAGATCGGCTGAGATGCGGCTGAGATCGGCTGAGATGCGGCTGAGATGCTGAGATGCGGCTGAGATCCGGCTGATGCGGCTGAGATCGGCTGAGATGCGGCTGAGATCCGGCTGAGATCGGCTGAGATCCGGCTGAGATGCGGCTGAGATCCGGCTGAGATCGGCTGAGATGCGGCTGAGATGCGGCTGAGATCGGCTGATGCGGCTGAGATGCGGCTGAGATCGGCTGAGATCCGGCTGAGATGCGGCTGAGATCGGCTGAGATCCGGCTGAGATGCGGCTGAGATGCGGCTGAGATGCGGCTGAGATCCGGCTGAGATGCGGCTGAGATGCGGCTGAGATGCGGCTGAGATCCGGCTGAGATGCGGCTGAGATCCGGCTGATGCGGCTGAGATGCGGCTGAGATCGGCTGAGATGCGGCTGAGATGCGGCTGAGATGCGGCTGAGATCGGCTGAGATCCGGCTGAGATCCGGCTGAGATGCGGCTGAGATGCGGCTGAGATCCGGCTGAGATGCGGCTGAGATCCGGCTGAGATGCGGCTGAGATCCGGCTGAGATGCGGCTGAGATGCGGCTGAGATGCGGCTGAGATCCGGCTGATGCGGCTGAGATGCGGCTGAGATCCGGCTGAGATGCGGCTGAGATCCGGCTGGATCGGCTGAGATGGCTGAGATCGGCTGATGCGGCTGAGATGCGGCTGAGATCCGGCTGATGCGGCTGAGATGCGGCTGAGTCCGGCTGAGATGCGGCTGAGATGCGGCTGAGATGCGGCTGAGATCCGGCTGGATGCGGCTGAGATGCGGCTGAGATCCGGCTGAATCGGCTGAGATGCCGGCTGAGATCCGGCTGAGATGCGGCTGAGATGCATCCGGCTGAGATGCGGCTGAGATCCGGCTGAGATCCGGCTGAGGCTGAGATGCGGCTGAGATCCGGCTGAGATGCGGCTGAGATGCGGCTGAGATCCGGCTGAGATCGGCTGAGATGCGGCTGAGATCGGCTGAGATCTGAGATCCGGCTGAGATTGAGATGCGGCTGAGATCCGGCTGAGATGCGGCTGAGATGCGGCTGAGATCGGCTGAGATGCGGCTGAGATCCGGCTGATGCGGCTGAGATGCGGCTGAGATGCGGCTGAGATCCGGCTGATTGCGGCTGAGATCCGGCTGAGATGCGGCTGAGATCCGGCTGAGATCCGGCTGAGATGCGGCTGAGATGCGGCTGAGATCCGGCTGATGCGGCTGAGATGCGGCTGAGATCGGCTGAGATCCGGCTGAGATGCGGCTGAGATCCGGCTGAGATCCGGCTGAGATCGGCTGAGATCTGAGCGGCTGAGATGCGGCTGAGATGCGGCTGAGATCCGGCTGATGCGGCTGAGATCGGCTGAGATGCGGCTGAGATCCGGCTGAGATCCGGCTGAGCGGCTGAGATGCGGCTGAGATCGGCTGAGATCCGGCTGAGATGCGGCTGAGATGCGGCTGAGATCCGGCTGAGATCCGGCTGAGATCGGCTGAGCTGAGATGCGGCTGAGATGCGGCTGAGATGCGGCTGAGATCCGGCTGAGCGGCTGAGATGCGGCTGAGATGCGGCTGAGATGCGGCTGAGATGCGGCTGAGATGCGGCTGAGATGCGGCTGAGATCGGCTGAGATGCGGCTGAGATCCGGCTGAGATCGGCTGAGATGCGGCTGAGATCGGCTGAGCGGCTGAGATGCGGCTGAGATCCGGCTGAGATGCGGCTGAGATGCGGCTGAGATCCGGCTGAGATCCGGCTGAGATGCGGCTGAGATGCGGCTGAGATCCGGCTGAGATCCGGCTGAGATGCGGCTGAGATCCGGCTGAGATCGGCTGAGATCGGCTGAGATGCGGCTGAGATCCGGCTGAGATGCGGCTGAGATCGGCTGAGATCCGGCTGAGATCGGCTGAGATGCGGCTGAGATGCGGCTGAGATGCGGCTGAGATGCGGCTGAGATGCGGCTGAGATCCGGCTGATGCGGCTGAGATGCGGCTGAGATCCGGCTGAGATGCGGCTGAGATGCGGCTGAGATCCGGCTGAGATCCGGCTGAGATGCGGCTGAGATGCGGCTGAGATCGGCTGAGATGCGGCTGAGATGCGGCTGAGATGCGGCTGAGATCCGGCTGATGCGGCTGAGATGCGGCTGAGATCCGGCTGAGATGCGGCTGAGATGCGGCTGAGATCCGGCTGAGATCCGGCTGAGATGCGGCTGAGATCCGGCTGAGATCGGCTGAGATGCGGCTGAGATGCGGCTGAGATCCGGCTGATGCGGCTGAGATGCGGCTGAGATGCGGCTGAGATTGAGATGCGGCTGAGATGCGGCTGAGATGCGGCTGAGATGCGGCTGAGATCCGGCTGATGCGGCTGAGATGCGGCTGAGATCCGGCTGAGATCCGGCTGAGATCCGGCTGAGATCGGCTGAGATGCGGCTGAGATGCGGCTGAGATCCGGCTGAGATCCGGCTGAGATCCGGCTGAGATGCGGCTGAGATCGGCTGAGATCGGCTGAGATCCGGCTGAGATGCGGCTGAGATGCGGCTGAGATGCGGCTGAGATCGGCTGAGATCTGAGATGAGATGCGGCTGAGATGCGGCTGAGATCCGGCTGAGATCCGGCTGAGATGCGGCTGAGCTGAGATGCGGCTGAGATCCGGCTGAGATGCGGCTGAGATGCGGCTGAGATGCGGCTGAGATGCGGCTGAGATCGGCTGAGATGCGGCTGAGATGCGGCTGAGATCGGCTGAGATCCGGCTGAGATCCGGCTGAGATGCGGCTGAGATCCGGCTGAGATCCGGCTGAGATGCGGCTGAGATCGGCTGAGATCTGAGATGCGGCTGAGATGCGGCTGAGATCCGGCTGATGCGGCTGAGATGCGGCTGAGATCCGGCTGAGATCGGCTGAGATCCGGCTGAGATCGGCTGAGATGCGGCTGAGATGCGGCTGAGATTGATGCGGCTGAGATCCGGCTGAGATGCGGCTGAGATCCGGCTGAGATCCGGCTGAGATCCGGCTGAGATGCGGCTGAGATCCGGCTGAGATCGGCTGAGATCGGCTGAGATGCGGCTGAGATCGGCTGAGATGCGGCTGAGATGCGGCTGAGATCCGGCTGATGCGGCTGAGATGCGGCTGAGATCGGCTGAGCTGAGAGGCTGAGATGCGGCTGAGATGCGGAGATGCGGCTGAGATCCGGCTGAGATCCGGCTGAGATCCGGCTGAGATGCGGCTGAGATCCGGCTGAGATCCGGCTGAGATCCGGCTGAGATCGGCTGAGATCCGGCTGAGGCTGAGATGCGGCTGAGATCCGGCTGAGATGCGGCTGAGATGCGGCTGAGATCCGGCTGAGATCCGGCTGAGATGCGGCTGAGATCCGGCTGAGATCGGCTGAGATCCGGCTGAGATGGCTGAGATCCGGCTGAGATGCGGCTGAGATGAGATGCGGCTGAGATCGGCTGGCTGAGATGCGGCTGCTGAGATAGATGCGGCTGAGATGCGGCTGAGATCCGGCTGAAGATCTGAGATCGGCTGAGGCTGAGATCCGGCTGAGATGCGGCTGAGATCCGGCTGAGATGCGGCTGAGATGCGGCTGAGATGCGGCTGAGATCCGGCTGAGATGCGGCTGAGATGCGGCTGAGATCCGGCTGAGATCCGGCTGAGATCTGAGATCCGGCTGAGATGCGGCTGAGATCCGGCTGATGCGGCTGAGATCGGCTGAGATGCGGCTGAGATCCGGCTGATGCGGCTGAGATTGGGCTGAGATCCGGCTGAGATGCGGCTGAGCGGCTGAGATCCGGCTGATGCGGCTGAGATCCGGCTGATGCGGCTGAGATCCGGCTGAGAGGGCTGAGATCCGGCTGAGATGCGGCTGAGATGCGGCTGAGATGCGGCTGAGATCCGGCTATCGCTGAGATGCGGCTGAGATCCGGCTGAGATGCGGCTGAGATGCAGGCTGAGATGCGGCTGAGATCCGGCTGATGCGCTGAGATCCGGTCCTGAGATGCGGCTGAGATGCGGCTGAGATGCGGCTGAATCGGCTGAGATCCGGCTGAGATCGGCTGAGATCCGGCTGAGATCCGGCTGAGATCCGGCTGAGATCGGCTGAGATCGCGGCTGAGATGCGGCTGAGATCCGGCTGAGATCGGCTGAGATCGGCTGAGATGCGGCTGAGATGCGGCTGAGATCCGGCTGAGATGCGCTGAGATGCGGCTGAGATCCGGCTGATGCGGCTGAGATGCGGCTGAGATGCGGCTGAGATCCGGCTGAGATCCGGCTGAGAGATGCGGCTGAGATGCGGCTGAGATCCGGCTGAGATCGCGACGGCTGAGATCCGGCTGAGATCCGGCTGAGATGCGGCTGAGATGCGGCTGAGATCCGGCTGAGATGCGGCTGAGATGCGGCTGAGATGCGGCTGAGATGGCTGAGATCGGCTGAGATCCGGCTGAGATCCGCTGAGATCGGCTGAGATCCGGCTGAGATGCGGCTGAGATGCGCTGAGATCCGGCTGATGCGGCTGAGATCCGGCTGAAGAGATGCGGCTGAGATGGCTGAGATGCGGCTGAGATGCGGCTGAGATCCGGCTGAGATCCGGCTGAGATCCGGCTGAGGCTGAGATCCGGCTGAGATGGCTGAGATGAGATGCGGCTGAGATGCGGCTGAGATCTGAGATGCGGCTGAGATCCGGCTGACGGCTGAGATGCGGCTGAGATTGAGGGCCTGAGAGATGCGGCTGAGCTGAGATCCGGCTGAGATGCGGCTGAGATGCGGCTGAGATCGGCTGGCTGAGCTGAGATGCGGCTGAGATGCGGCTGCTGAGCGGCTGAGATCCGGCTGACTGAGCTGAGATGCGGCTGAGATGCCTGAGCGGCTGAGCGGCTGAGATGCGGCTGAGATGCGGCTGAGATGCGGCTGAGATGCGGCTGAGATGCTGAGATGCGGCTGAGATGCGGCTGAGATGCGGATGCGGCTGAGATAGCTGAGATGGCGGCTGAGATGCGGCTGAGAGATGCGGCTGAGATGCGGCTGAGATCGGCTGAAGCTGAGATGCGGCTGAGATGCGGCTGAGATCTGAGCGGCTGAGATGCTGAGCGGCTGAGCCGGCTGAGATGCGGCTGAGATGCGGCTGAGATCGGCTGAGATCTGCGGCTGAGCGGCTGAGATGCGGCTGAGATCGGCTGATGCGGCTGAGATAGATGCGGCTGAGCGGCTGAGAGGCTGAGAGATGCGGCTGAGGCTGATCCGGCTGAGATGCGGCTGAGATCCGGCTGAGATGCGGCTGAGATGCGGCTGAGATCGGCTGAAATAGCTAGATTCGGCTGCAAGATTGGGCCTGAGTTGCAGCTGGGATGCGGCAGATGTGGCTGAGTTGCATCTGAGATGCGGCTGTTGAGGCTAAGATCCGGCTGAGTTGCTGCTGAGATGTGGCAGATGTGGCTGAGTTGCGTCTGAGATACGGCTGTTGAGGCTAAGATCCGGCTGAGATGCGGCTGAGATTCGGCTGAGTTGCGGCTGAGATGCAGCTGAGATCCGGCAGATGTGGCTGAATGCGTCTGAGATGCGGCTGAGTTGAGGCTGAGATCCGACTGAGATGCGGCTGTGATGCGGCTGAGATGCGTCTGAGATTCGGCTGATGCAGCTGAGATGCGGCTGAGATTCGGCAGATGCGGCTGAGATTCGGCAGTTGCGGCTGAGATGCGGCTTAGTTGCGGCTTAGATTCGACTGATGGAGCTGAGTTGCTCTGAGATGCGGCTGTTGAGGCTGAGATCCGTCTGAGATGCGGCTGAGATTCGGCAGATGCGGCTGAGTTGCGGCTGAGTTGCTGCTGAGATGCGGCTGAGATGCGACTGAGATGCTCCTGACATCCGGCTGATGTTACTGAGATGAGGCTGAGATTCAGCTGATGCGGCTGAGATGCGGCTGAGATTCGGCTGATGCGGCTGAGATTCGGCTGATGTGGCTGAGATTCGGCTTATGCAGCTGAGATGCAGCTGAAATTCGGCTGATGCGGCTGAGATTCAGCTGATGCGACTGAGATAATGAGATGCGGCTGAGATTCGGCAGATGTGGCTGAGATTCAGCTTATGAGACTGAGATGCAGCTGAGATTCGTTTGATGCGGCTGAGTTGTGGCTCAATTGCGGCTGAGATGTGGCTGAGATGCGACTGAGTTGCGGCTGAGATGCAGCTGAGATACGGCTGAGATTCAGCTGATGCGGCTGAGATTCAGCTGAGATTCGGCTGATGTGGCTGAGATTCGGCTTATGGAGCTGAGATGCAGCTGAAATTCGGCTGATGCGGCTGAGATTCGGCTGATGCGGCTGAGTTGTGGCTGAGATGCTCCTGAGATTCGGCTGATGTGGCTGAGATCCGACTGAGATGCGGCTGTGATGCGGCTGAGATGCGGCTGAAATTCGGCTGATGCGGCTGAGATTTGGCTGATGTGGCTTAGTTGTGGCTGAGATAATAAGAACACGTCTTAACAACCACCATTGAAATGAATGGGGACTGTGACGTGTACTATAATCACACAGGACAGCCGTGAACTCGTGCTAATCATACCTATTTTACATATTGTGTAATTTCGTGGTAAATGTATGCTTTTTTGTTAGATCGAGCTCTTGTTTGACACCCCTCATCTAGACTAATGGAACCATGGCTGTTGATTTCACTGACACTAACAGTTCTGCACCAAGTCACTCCAGGTTCTTCAAACTGTGGGGTGCTTTCTTTCTTTTCTCTACCTTTGAAAATTCCAGACTCAACACTGTACCAGCGGTTGCATGAAAGAAAGATATCACTTTGGTTTCTCCAGGCTAAAGCTTTAAGTCTATACATAAGACTATACATCAAATGAACAACCTTGACGCCTAAAGGGTCAGCATCTTCCCAAGCGGTGACTTAACTATTCAATCCTTAAACTAGCAGCATAAGCACAGCGGTCAGTATTCAGAGTGCGTCCCAGCCGGATCCATCTGCATTGATTCGAGTTTGTTGGGTCGTTTCAGTGCCTTCATTAAGTGTCCTTGTGTTCGATACTGCCGAGCGACGCCCCACACGCCTCTCCTCTGTCCCCCACAACAACAGCCCATTACAGCCGCCCTGCTCCGGATCTATTCTGCTTCCACACAAAGAAGGAAATAAACAGGTTTTATCCTCTGAGACTGTCCAAGCCTATCCTCAGACTGACATTCTCATTAATGTGGCATGAAAACAACCTCAGGGGTACAATGAAAAATGCAAGACTTTTTAACGAAAGCTTTTGTGCCTTTCCCAGTCTCTGAGTTCATTATTTATTTATTTGAAACTTTAAATTAGTAGGCTAAATTATACTGATTATGATATTATTAGGGATGGATAAGAACGGCAATAGCAAAAAGCCCCAATTACCAGCTCTCCGGAGCGTGAGCTTGGAAGCATTTCCATTTCTAATTTGCCATCAATCTGCAATCAAAAGAGGTTTTATTAGAGAGATGATACTGGAAATAATGGCATCACTCTCATACTGGTGGTCGGAGGTTGAGGTGACAGGTGCTTTGGCGAGATTCTTCTTTATCGTCTTCAACATTCTGGTCAGTTATTACAGTGCTTCCCATTGTTTTCACACATTTTCTGGGCCAACAACAGGTTTATGTTATTAATTTTTAAAATCATTTTGTGTTGGTGTGGACATCCTTTTAACCCTAGAGCACTATCGCCGGGTAAATTTCCACCTCGAGGCAAATGTATATACATGATTTTCAATATGGTTGCATTTTCTGAGTTAGAGCTCTGTTCAATTCCATGATTTTCATATGTTGCATTTTCTGAGTGTCATGAGTCCCTGGGTAGCTTCACCATTGTTTTTGACTTCTATGAATGTGTGGCTGTTTCCCTGCTCCCTGCTTCGTGATTGTCACCCGGCAATAGTAAAAGAGGGTAATGTACGTTTTGGGTGGATTTCACCCAGAGATAGTGTCGGTGTTTAAAATCAAGCATTCCTGCCACATGTCAACGGTTACAACATTCAGGTTTACCACAGTTATTGTCCCTCGCCAACTACAGCTGTTATTCTACACTGGATTAGTGTCTCTGACATCTCAGGTAGTGAGTAACACGTAGTTTATTGAACTTTGTTAGCTGATGAGATCTCTTTTTTTTTTTTTACCAAAAGCTACATTATGTAGTTAGCTATTTATTATGAATATATATCACAATATATTGAAATCAAGTTGTGATTGTGAATTGAAAAAAAAAAGTAATAACAATTTTGTCCAGCGAAGTCTCACATGACTGAGGAATGGTGGACCAAAGTTTCCTGTATCAATATATATATATATAAAATATATATATATTATATATATATTTTTTTTTTTTTAGGAATTTTTTGTTCTCAAATTCCAGATTTGTTTGTAGGATCTTCCTATGTTTTTATTTTCCATTTTGTTACACATACCACGAAAGAAAACTACTCGAATTTATTCAGTGTTGTCATATTTTGATCTATTTTTACTTTTTGTTGGGTATATTATATTGGGTAAAATTACCCGGCAAAAGTGATGGTGTAACTTTTTATAGCGAAAATGTCCTAGGGTTAAAGGTCAGAAAACTCAACAACTAAAGGCCTTGGTGGTGGGGGTGCTCCCTAATATTGTTGCCAACCATTGTTAAAAAACAAGAAGAACTAACGGCCTTGATATGGTTGTTTACTTTCTGGATAATCTCAATAGACCTCCATGAAGTTGGCCCCCCATTAAACGCACATCTAAACAAAAACTATGTCAATTGTTTGTGCTTCGTTTGTGCTGTTTTGTGCTGCAAAAAGTTTTGTTTGTGTTGCTTTAGTTTTTGAGATATTAACGATTCTTTTATGGGTCAAATTAGGGTCAGCCAGCCCCCATTTAGCTTAAATAAACACCAAAACAGCTCAAAATGGTGTCATTCGTTAGTGCTTCGTTTGTGCTGGTTTGTGCCATTAAAAGTTTCGTTTGTGCTGTTATGATTTTAAAAATATGAGCAATTTTATTTTCGGCCGATGACGTCATTCAGCCTCCAGAATGTTAAATATCGCTCAAAAAACACCAACAAATTATATAAATCATTTGTTTTTCGTTTGTAATGTTTTGTGCTGGGCGTATTTAGTTTTTTATTAGCAAATTTAAAAAATAAATAAACATATTTTTTGCGGCAATAGTGGGACGTCACTTCCGGCTGCAGCAACGCGAGGAAAAGGTAAATGCTAGATAGTAGGGTCCAGAGGGACGATGAATAAGTTTAGAAGAACGGTTAGTTTAGGAAAGGGTTAGGGTGATGGGTAAGTTTAGAAAAAAGGTTTGGGTAAAGGTTAAAACAAAAAAATCTATAACAATTTAGGCCCGATTAGCAACAGAAATAAACTCATTACCATGGCAACCAGCTCACTTACGTCCCTCCGGACCAGACTATCAGCACTAACCCGAGGAAAACTTGTGGAAATCTCACTCAAAGCAGCGGTATACATCAAAAACGGTAATATACGTCTGGTACATACTTTTAGTTCACCTGTGATGGTCACACTTGTTGTTTTGCTTAGATTTCCACGAGTTTTCCTCACGCTGCTGCGAACAGCTGGCCGGAAGTGACGTCATACTATTGCCGCAAAAAATATATATTTCTTTATTTTTTTAAATAAGCTAATAAAAAGTAAATATGCACAGTACAAACGAAAAACAATTGATTTATATATTTTTTTGCTGTTTTTTGAGCGATATTTAACATTCTGGAGGCATAATGACGTCATCGGCCGAAAATAAAATTGCTCATATTTTTAAAATCATACCAGCACAAACGAAACTTTTAATGGCACAAACCAGCACAAACGAAGCACTAACGAATGGCCTGTTTTTTGGTGCTTATTTAAGCTAAATGGGGGGCTGGGTGACCCTAATTTGACCTATAAAAGAATCATTAATATCTCAAAAACTAAAGCAGCACAAACGAAACTTTTTGCAGTACAAAACAGCACAAACGATTGACATAGTTTTTGTTTAGATGTGCGTTTAATGGGGGGCCAACTTCACGCAGGTTCTCAATAGACAATCAGAACATTGGTCCAAAATCTTTCTTCATTTTTGCAATGTTTGGATTTCAGACTCGGACTTTAAACAACTTTATGACTGCTGCTCAACATACATTTGTATTTCACACAAAATACAAATTTGCATATGTTTCGAACTCCAGTTGTGCAAACACCCTTAATGATTGGATAAGAAAAAGCACAGGCTCATTTGAAAACCAGACGGAAAAGAGCAGATAGAAATATGAAATAATGTTCCTCATCATACGCTGACTTGATCCTGTGATAAACCACTGTATTTCCAGTGAAAAAAAAAAAACGTTATTTAATGAGTTGAGGCGAAACACTCAAAATTGTAAATCCTGTGCATAACATAATCTCTGCATTGAATAAAATGATTTTAAAATGCAGCAGAGTTACAGAAGCTTTGCAGAAAAGTGAAATGAAAGCTAAAAGGAGACAATAAACCAAAAGTAGTTTCTTGTTTACACCAGCCTGACCCTCGTCTCACAAACTCAAACATGAAGTTATTATAAATCTTTTTGTGAATCGATGAGCACACATTAGGGCATCACCTGCTCTGGGGGCACCAAGCCGAGCTGAGTGAGAGAAAATCTGGTCTAGACGCATGTGCCTGATAATTCTTCACAGCGCAAAATCAAAGACTCTAGAAACTGGCTCAAAAACAGAAACGTGTTCTACGACTTGTAAGCTCTTAGACCACAGGTGTCAAACTCAAGGCCCGGGGGCCAGATGCGGCCCTCCACCTCATTTCATGCGGCCCTCGAGGTCTTATAATGTTTACTTGAATTTTATTTAAGTGCCAGAAGTAATCTTTATGTCTTGACCCAATGAAACAATAGGTCTGAAACTTAAAGAGTATAAGTCATTTTTCAGACCAATGCAGATGTATATTCAGCTGTTGTCACTTAAATAAATATACAGTAATCAAATACAACTTTATTTGTTGTATATCAAAGATTAGTAAGGTTAATTTCAGTTACAACCGGCCCTTGGAGAACAACCCCGCTGCCAATGTGGCCTTTGTCAAAATGAGCTTGACACCCCTGTCTTAGACAATCATTATTTTACATTAATAGGACACATAAATGGGGCCAGAAACAGCAGATGATTTAAGACAGCTGCACATTTGATCACAAACTACCACTGCAAAATACGATGGATTTTTCTACATATATGTTTAGATTCTTTTAGAGGGAAACACAAACCATGAATCTAGTCTATTTGTCCTGACAAAAGTTACAGACTTTCCTCAAACTGTAGCGCGAGGAAGCAGATTACGTTAAGCTGTGTTTAGTGTGCCCACGAGAGGGAACAGTGGCTGAGCTGAGGGCAGTTTGAAGGGGTGAAGAGAAATGGGGCCCCACTGGAAAGCAATTTGGTAAAATGTTAAATTAATGGATTTACTGTTTTAAAACATCCTAGATATCCTAGTTAAAAGGAAAATGCAAGTATTATGTAAAAAAAAAAAAAAAAAAAAAAAGGAAAAGAAAAAATGTAGGGGAATCTCAGACCCTGTGTCTTAAAAATAGATCCATTAGTAGCGTTAGTAGTGTGTGTCTGTGCGTGTGGGGCTGGTTATTGGTTGGGAGTTTTTTGGTGCGTGGGGGGAAATCTTGCATAGGCCACCAAAATGGCTAGCAGCGGCCCTGCCAAAGTTGAAATATTATAGGATTTTTCAAATCCAACAACTGTTTGCTGTTTTTCAAATGATGCACATGGTTTCTCCTCCAGGCCACGCCCTTCACTGCTGACTGGGCCAATGAGTTACTTAGGAGCACTGAGGGTTTGATTGACAGGTTAACAGGCCAATAGATAATGAGGTACCTCGTTTTCTATTGGTCAATGTTTTACTGGATTTATCATGTCCACAGTTTATATATTTCTAAAATAATTTTTTTGTTTAGCATAAGTACAAGGCTGTTACAGATCTATGTAACTGTTTTTGACAAAAACTGACAACAAACAATTTTTGAAAATCCTCCATACTACCTTTAAGAACAGTAAGGTAAATTGTGTGAGTTTCTAAGCTGGGTTTGATTGTACGGGGTTAACAGACGAGTGTAATCAGAGCTGGTCTTATGAAAACACATCTCAGCGGGATCGGCTTGAAAACAACTGAACATAAAAGCCTGGATATTTACTGTGTTTTGGCCAGTTTCCTCCAAAGGCTCATTGTAAAAACAGTCTGAGGCTAAAACAGCAGCGTTTGAATAATTTACAAATAAGTCCATTGAAAATTGCAGAGTTTAATCTTTAAAACAGTGGAAGCGGTCATTAAGCCCCCAGACCATTGGCTCTTATTCTAAATGCCAGCCTCTCATTAGAGCGCTACACGGGAGACATCTATCACAGAAAGCAAAGGCATTAAAGGCCTCTGTTATGTTTTTATTTATCTCGGTGGCCAGCAAACTTTTTAACCTCAAGAGAAAATGTTAAAGTATTCAAATAAAACATTCTAGTTTTTAAATGGGCTCTGTGTAAGATTCTGGTGGAGGGTTCGCAGTCACCTTGGAGATAGAGATGCTTATTCGCCAATAACATGCTGCATGGCTTAGTTTTAAACTTATCTCCATGGACAAGAGCCTGTGATGAAACCAGGTCAGTGGAGAGTAAGGGTTAACCTGGCCAGCCAGATGGTTTATCTCGTGATATATTCACAAAATCATCGGGCTAAGATGGGCTGTTAGCAGAGAGTCTGATTCAAGCTCAACAAAGATGAGCTTCCCTCTTCTTTCTCTCTCTCTCTCTCTATAACTCAAAAGTCTAAGTTGTCTTTGACTCACATTGTCAAGTTATATCAACATAAAGATTTAAGTCAGTTTAACTTTTTGGCCTATGTATTTTTTACAGTGTAGCAACATGGTAACAATCTCAAAAAAGTCATATTTCACACAAAACACCCCTTTTAAAATCTCAACTCTGAACTTGGTTTGTGTTGTTGTGTTTTTCTCTATAATTCCTGCCACAATAGATACTAATCCTGCAGCGGAGAGAGGTTATGTAAAACTGTAACTTGCATTGTTGTGATCACAAAAACAACCTAATTAATGAATGTTAACAACTCCAAACACTTACATTTCATAGGCTCTGTATCTGTGGCTTCAGAGCTCGGTGCGGCGCGGTGGAGCGAGCATTAGCATTTAGTTCATAAAAAGCAATTTGTTAGTGAAAATGTCTGGAGAGAAAACCGGGCCTAGAGCGCAAATTAATAGGTTCTTAAGAAGGGTGGGAATAGTGCTGACGCCGGTGTTAGCATCCGAAGTTTGGCACAGAAACTAAACTTTACATAAAACCCACCATCAGCACTAACTTAGATTAAACTGAACTCCGCTTCATCGTACTGCTGGGGAGGTTAAGGCAGGAGTTATAGAGGGAGTCGACCTGATTTTGCTCTATATGAACTCGTCCAGGAATAAACACAAATCTAGCAACACGCCGGCTCCTCGCTCGCTCCATGTGAAACTAAGGCTTGAGGCAACGGAGGTAAAGTATTTGTAAGTGCCCAAAGGTTAAATTGACCAGTTATGTGACGATCATTCAATACTGCTGCGGATATAGGGTCGTTTAGAGTCAGATGTTCAAGCCTTTGACACAATACAGAAGCTTTGAATGGTGGGGAGCAACAGTTATTTGTTGCAGTACATACTAAAATAGTTAACTCTTTCTCTGCCAGCCCTATTCTCACTTTGACCCTCCTTCACTGCTTTTTGATCATTTTAAGCAATATTCACAGCTCCACAAAAAACTTTGTCCAACTGGAATACATGTTGTACATCATGACCTACAAGTGTCTACTTTCATAAAAAAATAAAATAAAATAACATTTCAAAAAAAAGTAGCCTTTCATTCCTGTTAATTATGTTTTAATTGTAGAATGTGTTAATCTCTAATACATTAAACCAAATCATGTTATTGATTTGTCTCACTCATTCTAAGCATTTATTACACGCTCTTTCACAATAAAGCACATTCAGCAGCTGGAGATTATGAGGCTTTTATTGTGAAGGATTCAAAGGAAGGTTAGTAGAACTAACAGAGCTTTAATGTAACTAGCGGAGCCAAAAGTAGAACTTTGAACGTTTTTGCTGTAGTTTTGAAAGACTATTCTGGATTTTGGACCGTTTCAACAACTTGAGTGGACAAACATCACATTTAGCGATCGCGGACCTCGACTTTATCGAGCACACTGGAGACTGCAGTGTCACAGTCCACACTTTAACCACAGAGCGACGGATAAGGCTTCATTCAACAAATAACAGTACAGACAGTGTTGTGTCAGAATGATTTTAAATCAAATCAAATCAATTTATTTTTGTATAGCCCAAAATCACAACAACAGTCGTCTCTGAGGACTTCCCAAGATTATTAATTTTAGCAAAGGAAATCAAAATGAGATGAACTGTAATTTGTTATTCTTTACAAGAAAGGCAGAAGTGAGAGGGTAGTGCTCAAGTTGCCATACTTTCCCCAGTATACTTGCTCCTAGGGCAGCCTGACTAGAACTGTGGGTTTAGAGTCTGTTACTAACTGACCTGACCATAAGCTAATCCGAAGAGGAACGTTTTGAGCTTAATCTTAAATGTAGAAACTGTGTCAGCTTCTTTGACATGAGCAGGGAGCTGATTCCATAACCAGGGAGCTTTTTTTTAAGAGTATAAGTTTCTTTGACCACGATCGCTTGACAGACAAACACTAATGTTTGTTCAGATTCATAAACTTAGCGAAAAGTCGCACCTACAATTTCCTGGTTTGGCGGGTGTCTGTTCTGTGCCGGCATCCATTCTTATCAGAGAAACTTTTCCGGTGGAATGACGGACTGACTTTTGTGCAGGAGAAATGGAAATGACATGATTTTTTGGGACCCTGTCCGTCACGGTGACATATTGAAATTATGTCTTGTGAAACCACTGCTTCACACAATCCCTTTGTTTAATTTCTTTGCATGGTATATTCATGTTTTTTTTGATTAGCCACCAGTAACAATAACAATCCAGAATCAAGCAACAATGCAGTGAGCTCTGGAGTTTCATAGAAGTCTGAGGTCAAGTCCGCTTCTGACACCATAAGAAACTGGACTTCCATGCCCACGCTCAGTCCACTGTGCCGGTGAACTTCCATGCACCAGAGGTTAAAGAGACATGGTGGAGAATTGTAATTTTAAAACAATACATTATTTATAACACAATGGCAGGGACATTTCAGGGTTTATATAACATGCACACTGGTAGAAATGTCCATAGATTTAAAAGCTGTGTGTTTTCTTCAGCTAAAGTATCAAGCTGTTTATAAGAGCGATTTATACAGACTCCATCTTGAGCCTGGATGATGCAAGTCAAATACTTGGCAGCATGTAACCCACCTGAAAATAGAAAAAGAAACTTTACGCAAACAGATAAAGATAAAGGAAAAAACAACATCACAATGACTACACTAAACAGTAGAAATATGTGTTAAGATATAGAACTAAGTTCTAAAAACAAACACGTCCTCATTCATGGATCAGATTACAAGTTTTGGATTAGCCTGTCGGTTTTACAGAATTAGGACACACTTGCAGGTTTGAAATTCCACAAGTTTGCTATTAAAGTGGTAGCTGCTGGAAATTTAAATTGAAATATAATCTTTTTTATGATGCGGTGGAGCCGTTCTAGCCTGATGTATCAACCAGTTTTATTTCACTCTGTGGAAACAGCAACGATCACTAAAGCTTGGTTTATGGTTCCCGCACGTGAAGTCCGCGCGGAAATTAGACGCCTGGACTAGAGCGGAGCAGACGCTGACAGTGTTTATAGTTTCTGTGTATTTCAAGCGGCTGCTTGTAGAGGGCAGTAGAGAGCTGCCGTTGAAAGCCTGTTGATTGCCGCGCGGACCGTCCGCGTAGTCACAGATTTTTCCCTGACACCGACGCGGAAAATCTGGTCCAAGCGGACGGCGCTTGAGGGGGCGTGTCTCCAAAAATTACGTATTTCCGCCGCGCGGACCCACGCGGTCCTCGCGGATGCGTCAAGTATGAAACAAGCTTCACATCCATGCTTATGCTGCACTGCTCAGACTACAACTGATGTGTTATGCGCAGAGCATAAGTAACACCCAACAGCAGTGATTGGTTGATGCGAAAAAGGTCCCGCCTACCATAGAACAGTTACGCCCCAATGCGGAGACGTCAGACGGTATTCGCAAACTGAAATGAAACCAACCAGATCTAAGCTGTTATATATTTTTCATTATCTTAACCTTTACCCAAACCCTTTTCCTAAACTTACCCATTCTTCTAAACTTTATCACCGTTCCAGCATCAACCCATCTAGATCTCCACTCACAGAGCCTCTCTCTCAGTTCAGCCTCGCATTTTACTCACACACAACACAGGGACTAGGAGAAAGAGGGAAAACAGATTTTAGTTGTTAACGCGTAAGCTCTGCACTCTTATGTACAGCCAGAATCAGACAGAAAAAATGTAAAACACAAATAACTAACCATTTAGTTATTTAGACACAAAATGTTATTTAGGCACAAACAGTAACAAAAGGTGTTCATTATTCGTGACCTCTAAATAGTGCACTATATAGAGAATAGGATGGATGTTCCAACACAGATCACAAAAACTTCACTTGCTCCATAGAGCACAGTGCAATATTTTCAAGATCTTGCTCATGACCTACAAAGCCTTCCATAATCCCAGCCCATATGATACTAAACTTCTTCGGCCCACCTATCCAGTCCCCCACCTCAGCTCATCAGATCCGAACCTCCCACAGTCACATCAAAGCGCTGGAGCATGGTGGACTGAGACTTCCCCACCGTAACCCTCGCCTCTGAAATCCCTCCTTCTGAAACTCAAAGCAAGTAAACACCTTCAAAAGACTGCTCTAAACTCCCATTTTTATCATTGCCTTTGATTTCCTTTGACTACTTTGTTTTGTCCCTGCTCCGTGGATAAAGCACCGGTGAGTCTTTTGAAAAGTGCTATGTAAACAGTAAAACTTTTGTATTATCGTTATTATAAAACCATCAGAGAACAACAAAGCAAAAACAGGCAGGACAACAAAAAGAACAGTGGTAGAAAGCAACAAGGGATGCACCAACATATCGACTCTACATCAGCTATAAACAGTGCACTGGTTTTAGAATAGTTATGAGGCTGATCACCTAGCTCCTAGCATGGATTTTTTTTTTCAAGTATTTGATGACAATAACAATTCTAGATATATTTTCATTTATGAAATCACAAAGGTACATCATTTTAAATAGTTTAGAACAAAACAGAGAACCAAGTATTAGTAGCTAATGGTGTGTTCCAGTGGTACTCGGAGCTCGGATATTCCAATTCCGAGTCCAGGGTAGAATGTACTAGAAAAAGAAGAACAAGAGACTTATAGATACTTAGTAGGAGTGGGTTTTTATTTTCACCAATGCAGTTATGCTGCTACCTGGTTAGCAAACCTGGTTAGCAAACCTTGCTTCAAATTATCTTAACCTAACCCTAACCTTACCCTAATCCCTAAAGAAAATATTTTAAATTATAAACTTTTGCTAGCATAGCCACCAATGCAAAGTGATGGGTATGGCAAACTCAGTGTGGTCAACTATTTTTCTCCCAGGGCCATATTTAAACTGAAGAGTGGTGGAGGGCTGGACTACCGTCACTGGTGTGACACATTATCATTATTGCAAATACATTTTTGTAAAACAGTCTTTTTAGTCCACTGTTTTGACCATTTATTGTGCTAAATAGTTGTATAAAAAGCAAAGATACATGCTCCATAGCTAAATAAATCAAGTAAAAGAAATCTAAAAAGTTGCACTTATTCTCAAAAACATGCCAAGGGCCATATTAAGAGGTCTGGCATAACTGAATCGGAGAAAAAAATCAGGCAGTAGGAGCAGCCTAGTAGTTGAAGACACCAAGAAAACATTTGTGAAGTATTTTTGTCTAATTCATTGTTTATTTGAACATGTCACTTTGGTGTTTCGCACCAAAAAACAGGGCTAGGGCTTAACAGGTTTTAAAGATTAAAAAAAAACTGCACACTGTTAACCATGCAAAGATAATTGTGCAGCATTTCAACTGTGAGGTTTTGAAAAGAAGAAGAAGACCTGACGATCGAAACGTTGCATGCACAGTAAGATATTGAAACCAACTCTGAATTCATATATTATATTTACTTTTATATATTGGTTTAGATTTAGAGAAATAGCGGTGCTGGTCTGAAATATCCATGTCGGTGACTCTCTATATGAGCAAATGTAGAGTGCAAGTGGAGAAACTCATAATGGAGAACATAGTTAGAAACAGTTGCAGTTAATGATTACATTTCCAAGTGTTTCAGAAGAGAGTCAAAATGAGCCATAGAGACAAAAGTTTTGAGTTTAAAAAAATCTCCAAAGAATTGCAATCTGCGGAAGCACAAGACTGGAAAGACTTTTTTTTTTTCCCTTTTTCTGTTCTGACTTTGAGAACAATTAATGAAACAATAATGATTATAATAATGCAAGGTTTAGAGGGTTTAGTACACTTTTAGCATATCAAGTTCTAAACCGTATCTATTCTTGCTCACTAAAGCAAAAATCTGTCTGACAGTGTATATGATCCGCAGCACTCTGGGCATGTAGTACAGCTCAGCAGCTAATTCACAGTGTCCTTCCGGGCTCACGTCTCAGCCTGTTGGAGTCCTGTGAGGGTTCTGTGAAAAACTTCAGTGATTTTTGTGTTTATAGCTGCACATGCCCAGCAGCAATGGCACAGCAACAAAAACAACATTTGAGTCTGAGGCAGCACTTAGCTGGGCTACAAAGTTTCACTCGATTGAAAATCAAATAAAAAGCAAAATGGAAAAAATACAAGGGGACAGTGTAGAGGGGAACGTGTTAGTTTGTAAAGTTTTAGAGTACTCTATTGACTTTTCTGGGATAATTAGTAACTTAACACGTTTTGTTCGTTTTTTTTTTCTACATAACTTGCACAGCCCGATCTTGCCCTTTTGTCTTAGCCGGTCTTAGCCTTGGTCTTAAGTATTCCTCTGTTGGCCACTAGTGGCTCTCTCCAAGCTCTATACACTGTCAGTATAGAAGATGTGGCTCCAGCCAGATGTGAGGGTGCAGTTTTTTTCATTGAACCTGACACATGCTCACGCCTGTGACAAGTGAGCAGCTGCTTTAGGATCACAGGCAAAAGAGAACTGTAGCAGCAGCTTCAGTTTGGAAAAAAAAACTGTAATAATAGAAATCTATTTGGTGAAAGTCTATTTACTTGACAGACTTTAACAAGTAAATAGACTTCAACAAGCTTTATGTAAAAGAAAAGACACATTTTTAGACAAAGTTGTTAAGTCTGTCAAGTAAATAGACTTTCACCAAATAGATTTCTATTATTACAGTTTTTTTCCAAACTGAAGCTGCTGCTACAGTTCTCTTTTGCCTGTGATCCTAAAGCAGCTGCTCACTTGTCATAGGCGTGAGCATGTGTCAGGTTCAATGAAAAAAACTGCACCCTCACATCTGGCTGAAGCCACACCTTCTATACTGACAGTGTATAGAGCTTGGAGAGAGCCACTAGTGGCCAACAGAGGAATACTTAAGACCAAGGCTAAGACCGGCTACGACAAAAGGGCAAGATCGGGCTGACAATCTTAAATCGTAAAGCGTTAATTGAACTTAACACCAATAACACACAGCAAAATTCAAAAACACAAACTCAATAACACAATCCAAAATTCAAAAACACAATCAAAACTTAAAAACACAAATTCAAAACATAATCCAAAATTCAAAAATAAACTAAAACAAGATCCAAATTTCAAAAATACAAACTCAAAAACACGATCCAAAACTCAAAAACACACTCTCAATAACACAATCCACAATTCCAAAACACTAACTCAAAAATATGATCCAAAATTCAAATACACAATCCAAAAAAAAACACTGTCAAAAACATTATTCGAAATTTTAAAACACAAACTTAAAAACACAATCCAAAATGTATAAACACAATCTCACAAACACAAATCGAAACTTTTAACAAAATATAAAAACACAAACACAACTTCAACAACACACAACACAATTCAAAAACACAAACTTAAAAACATGAACCAATATTCAAAAACACAAATTCAAAAACATGAGCTCAAATTCAAAAACACAAACCCAACTTCAAACACACACAGACCCAACTTCAAAAATACACCCAAATTAAAAAACACAAATCCAAAACATACACCCAAATTCAAAAACACAAATCCAAAACATGAATACACATTCAAAAACACACATTTCAAACACACACAGAAATACACCTTGAAAAACACAAAAACTATTCCCAAAACACACCTTTCAAAACACGCACCAAATTCAAAAACACAAACTCAAAAGTGGAAATTCAAAAATGTGCAAAAATTCTGTGAGTCTGTGCTTCATTGAACTGTAGTTACTTTTGAAGCCTGATCTTGTCAGATCTCAGAAGCTAATCAGGACATGGCATGGTCACTGTGAGTAGGTAAAATTACTGTAAAATGGGTGTGGTACTTCACTAGCATTCACATTCACTAGCCAATTTAAAAAGGAAAAAAATAAGTTTACAAGATTAATTTCAACATTGTGCGCAATCTTGTCTCGCGAGATCTTGACCCATCCCTATTATCTGTTTTCTGAAGTTTTTGCTTGATTCAACCAATTGTTTTAACTTTTACTAGTCTGTTTTTACTGTCTGCGCAGAATCCTTCTCCGCAATCCTATTTGAATCTGTATTGAACTGCACTGTATCTGCTACAGTGAAGCTCGGCCTGGTGCTTTCAGGAGCCCATAAAAATTCAATTAGAGCTTTTTTTCCATCCTTTTATACACAGCGCAGTGGATTGTTTAATGATCTCCAATACTCCCGCCTCACATGCAATGACTTTTAATGCTCCAGTGAAGATTTAATAACAGTGGTTCGATAGCAGCACAGGTACGGACTGACACTGAGATGGAGGACATACACATCGGCTACAGCGGCGGCCATTACGACTCTTGGAATGGAGCAATAGAATGAAACACATTTACCAGTACACCAACTCCAGACTACAGCCAATGTCTCATGATGTACTTGGAATATGGGCAACATTCATAACTTTGAGCACATATGAGTCTGTAAACCCAGAGGCTACATATGCCCATGTTTGCAATGGCCTAGATCCCTCAGTCTAGTTCACGATGAGTGTTTCTACTGCAGTGTCTGCTCCTGCAACACAGTATCACTAACCTGGCCAGCCAGATGGTTTATCTCGCGGTATTTGTGAATTCACAAACACGAGAGAAACCACCTGGCCTTCGTCCGGCTCGATTGGTTTGATAGTCCGAAACGGCCGTGGTTCGGCCCACTCACATCACAGCAGCGTGGTTTTGAGGCCCAATCACATTGTAGCAGTGGCGGGCTAACACGGGCCGTTAACTCCCCGGTGCCGCAGCCGAGTCTGATTCAAGCTAAACAAAGACGGCGGATTCCGTGAATGTACGTGTTGTCTGCTGCTTTTGATGCGGTTTCAGCAGAAATACGGAGTAATTTCTTTTTGAAAGAAGAGCGGTATGTGTGACACGTACTTGTTCTATCCCAAGTGGACATTGGATACACCATTACGAGTTGTTGCTGTGATTGGCTAGCTCAAATAAGGTAGGCCCACACCCAATCAGCTCGAAGTATTTCACTAAACGCCCCGCCTTTTCTCGAACGCTTTCAGCGAGTCAAGTCCCAGATGGATATAGTGAGAACTCAGACAGGAGTTCAACACATATCCATCTGGCGTGAGCCAGGTTACAGTATCACAAGAATGCATGTAAATACCATGAGACATAAATATTGTAGCATTAGTCACATCTTTTTTGCATATATATGTTACAATGTATACACTGCACGATATGAAAAAGCGTAAAATAAACATGATATTTCATTGCCTAAAACACACACAAGTTTTGGTAGAAGTCACGTGGGGACGTTTTCTTTGCGTTTAACAGGTAAGTTTAGGATTCAAGTTAAAATGGGTAAGTTTTGGGCTGGTGAAATAAGCTTGGTCTACAAGGCATGTCAAATTTACGCCAAAAAAAGGCGTGAAATCATAGTAATCATGTGCGTTTGACATGTCCTGTTATGTCGTGGTATATATACAAGCTTTTTAGTGAGATGAGGTTGGGTTTGCCATGTGAGCAGCTGACATCCATCACACAAAACATAAGCTTTCTTAACTCTCTCTCTGTCAATGATATTATTTCCGTCATTGCGCGGCCAAGCGTTAGCCAGGCGGGCTCCACCTAGTGCCTCTGCTCAATTTCGTTTCACTTCAGCTACTAGGTCAGGTATCATAAGACTACAAACGATACGATAGGAAGTATGGATACAGAACTTACTTTAAACATTCTACAAACTTCTATGTAAACTCTTTTCAAAAGGAAGTAGGTCAGGGACTCGAGTCAGCAAACTGTTTCTTCAACGTTGTAAGCACAGAATGAAGTTATTGCTCTTGAATAGCTTTGTATCAGTCATAAGAAAGTGAGGATTTGTCTTCTGTGCACTGATTGTCGTCTGTTTGCTTTCTATTTATTCTGTAAAAACTAAAGCAAGCTTGGTATGTTGACAAAAAATTATTGTAAATGGCAGTATTGTATATTCTGCTTTATCCAGGTTCCTGTAAGTAAACATCTGCCGATCACGGCTAACTCCTCTCAGCCTTGTGTGAACGGCTCTACACACTCGTAGTTTAAGAATTAACTCATTTATTCTGATTAGTTTAGTCATTTTATAAATAAAATATGTAAATATTTGACCAGGCTCTGTGTGTTTGATATTAGAATATTATAATGTCCATTATTGTAAGCAATAACTAGCATGCTAACTGTAGCTTTAACTTTTTACAGACCATAAATTCCAAAGTGCAGTGAAGACAAGACAAGACCTCAGACATTTAATTTAACTTAACAAAAACAATAAATTAGGGACTTAAATAAAATAAGCTAGCACAATCTTAGCTACAGTTAGAGACATCAAGCTAGCGCAGAACAGACGAATCATATTGTGGTTAATATACTGTTTATTTAACTATATTTTAATTGTCAGCTCATTTATAATAAAACGTGAGCATTCACAAGTGTTTTAATACAAAAAAATCAGATACAGGCACTTATGATTAGCATTGGGTCAGTTTAAACGTTTACCGCTCTGTCTGTGTAGCGTCTAAAGTTAGGAGAAAAAAAGAAATGAATGAATGTTTAACTCTCTGAAAC
Organism: Mugilogobius chulae; assembly: GCA_038363315.1. Classification (NCBI taxonomy): domain Eukaryota; kingdom Metazoa; phylum Chordata; class Actinopteri; order Gobiiformes; family Gobiidae; genus Mugilogobius; species Mugilogobius chulae. The sequence goes on along the minus strand of CM076403.1, from coordinate 20,723,862 downwards.
AATCATCTTTTTACGTGCTGTTATTTGTACACTGCAATACTGATCGAAAACGTTTTGTGTCATTTTTTAGACTTGAATGTTTACAGTCCACTGAGGGTAAACAACTGATAGAAGTAACATTGTTGAGAGCTAAACCTCTGCTGTTCTCCGGGGCCGACAGTCCTTTGAATCTAAGCAAAGCAACAGTGTTTACCTTATCCTCACTTTAAAAACTTTAAAGTCTGTTATTTCCTCTGAGTGAAAATATGCTTTAGATGTACAACTCTGCAGTGTTTTATCAGATAACAGAGCAGCACGTGCTCCTGAATGCACCGCGGAACATTTACAGGTGCGTGATGATGGTTTTGTTTAATTTATCATTATAGTGTGACATGGAATGCAGTTGTTTTTTTTGTTTTTTTGGTTTTTTTTTTTAGCTTTAATGCTACAATTGTGGGGCCTTGGAGAAAAAAAAACTCAGTCTCTTCAATGCAAACAACTTCTTGAATGAGAACCTCAAACGCGGATTCTGTTTTTAAAGAGACTATGCTTAATATTTATGACAAAACTTAAAATCAGTTACTATCTAGCACAGGTATATTGTTACGTAATGTATCTGTTCAGGTGGAAATGAGTCCACAATGTCCTAATTACATCTAATAATGTCTTGTTTGTTCACCAAACTGCACTACATTCATCTGTTTTTGTTGTTGTTAGCATTGTTAGCACTCAAGCGGAAGGAGTGGTGACCAGACTCACTCTTCACAATTTGCTGAAGCACTGACTCGAGATCCCAGGAAACATTAAATGAGATTAAATTCAAAATGTTGATTTTAAAGGATTTTAAAACCATATTTTGGGACATTCTCAATTAAGAAATATATGTTTTATTCCATAATAAGAACAAATGGTAGCACTTTAAAAGACCACCATGTTACCTACCAGTTAATTACTGTGTCACTTACTAATATCTAACAGTGACACTTAGTAGTACTTACTCTGGTACTTACACTGATACCTAGAGTGGTACTTTGAGGGGTACTTGTACCAGCAGTTACTGGTATATAACACTGATAGTTACTAGTACTTATAATGGTACTTACAGTGGTACTTACACTGGTACCTACAGTGGTACTTTGAGGGGTACTTGTACCAACAGTTACGGGTACATAACCCTGATAGTTACTGGTACTTACAGTGGTACTTATGGTGGTACCTACAGTGGTACCTAAGGTGGTACTTGGAGGGGTACTTGTGTCAGCAGTTACTGGTACATAACACTGATAGTTGCTGATATTTACAGAGGTACTTATGGTGGTACCTACAGTGGTACCTAGGGTGGTACTTGGAGGGATACTTGTGTCAGCAGTTACTGGTACTTACAGAGTTACCTTTTAGTACACCTACCGTTACTTTTATTGGTACTTATATTGGTACAAATTCCTACACTTAGCAGTACCTATTGCAGCACTTACAACCTCTAAACACACATTTGTTTCAGTGATCACCCCACCATAAGTACAACTGTAATTACTAGTAACTAACAATGTTATGTACCAGTAACTGCTGGTACAAGTACCCCTCCAAGTACCACCTTAGGTACCATTGTAGGTACCACCATAAGTACCACTGTAAGTACCAGTAACTAGCGGCGTTATGTACCAGTAACTGCTGGTACAAGTACCCCTCAAAGTACCACTCCAGGTACCAGTGTAAGTACCACTGTAAGTACCATTATAAGTACCAGTAACTATCAGTGTTATGTACCAGTAAGTGACACGGTAATTAACTGGTAGGTAACGTGGTGGTCTTTTAAAGTGCTACCGAACAAGTACAGCTAAAGGAACATCTTTTCCATAGAAATATGCAAAAGAGGCCAAGCCTAGTTAAAGTGAAAACAATGATTTTTTTTTATTATTATTATTATTTCTTTTGTGCAGTAAAGACGTATGAATGACAAAAACTTGGATTTGTTCAAGTTTAATTTTGGTTACCTTTAAAAGAGATTTTTTTCATGTTTAAAACTCAACATTATAGATTACATGTCAAAATAACTTCAGGACTTTTTTCTGGCAGTAATGGCCTTCTGTATGTTTAGGTAGTGACAATTTGATCATTTTTGGACTTCCATAAAGCAGCACTTTTGCACACTTTGGCACAGACCTGACGCTCTTCCATTCAATCTACTGAATTGAACACCAAAACATGCTCCAATTATAGTGGCTTTTTAAAAATTACATTTTAAAAACGCTGCTCTAGGGGACTCTTGAGTGTGCATATATTAATAAGGGCAATCTACACAGACTCACTTAGCCTTTTTAGCGCAACATAACAAAAACACCACAACTCTCGCAGCTCTCATTGAATTTTAACAAGCCTCGGATTTCTTTGTGCTCCACGTCACAAACAGAGAAGTGCTGCAGGTGAAACAGTGGGAGATTATTGTTGTAATGATTTTGAACTGAACGACATTACAAGAGTTGGCTCATTTTGAAAAGGGTAAACGTAGCTTTGGGACATTATTGACATTACTATGCAGACAGCTGTGGGCTTAGATTACGCTTTTCTACTGATCGCACTTTGCACAAGAAAGAAATGTATAAAAATATCTCAAGGTAAGGGAAAATTATAACAATTCAAAGAAGAAAGTGTAGCATATATGTTTATTTAATTAGTGCTCTAAAGTTGCACTGGGAATGTAGCTTATTGTCACGTTGCTATGCTTTTAGAAAGAAAGTGAGCTTTTCTTTGAACATAGAACAACTGTTGCCATGGAAATATGACTTTTTTCAACATTTGTGCTAAACTTTCATAAGGATAAGGTAAAGCTCGGGATCGTGGCATCACTAGTAGAATGTTCGGTTGACCGAATGTTAAACCAATGGAGATTTTAAGTTGCTAAATCCTAAAAATAGTTATTAGGGTAACACTTTATATTAACTACATCTTGATTAGCCTTAATACACTCTTAATAAAGCATGAATAATGGATTAATTCTTAATGAACAAATGAGAAGTTAATGAACAAAATAGGCTATTAAGGCTTAGTAACGACTTAATTACTACAAGCCCTATCCCTCAACCTAAAATCCTAATCTTAGCTCCTTTTTTGAGCAGTTACTAAGCCTTAATAAACACTTCCATTCATTAATTGATGATTTGTCCATTAATTATTAAATTTATTCATGCTTTAACTAAAAACATGTCCATTAATGCCTCCCCTGACCCTTCCCCCAGGGCTCCCCTGCAAAAGAGATTCTGAATCTCAGTGGGACTTCCCTGGTTAAATAAAGGTCAATTAAATCAATTAAATTAATAAGGCTTTAGTAAGGCTAAATAAGGTATAATTAATATAAAGTGATACCGTTATTATTAAAGCATATTTTTACTACAGAGTTGACCCAGCAGTTTATTGGGTTGTTCTATGGCTGTTTCGTTTACTTTACTTTACTTTATACAGTTTTCGCTAATGTATTTCTATGAAAGTTCTGCAAACCTGCTAACAAATTTACTTAATACAGTTTTCGCTAATGTATTTCTATGAAAGTTCTGCAAACCTGCTAACAAAATTTACTTAATACAGTTTTCGCTAATGTATTTCTATGAAAGTTCTGCAAACCTGCTAACAAAATTTGCCATGGTAACTATTGTCGCTTCCCGGGTTCTGTACCCGACTTCTGCTTCCTTAAAAACATAAACAAACAGAAATAGTTCATTTTAAACTTACTACATCAGTCCACATGATTTGTTCATTTACATAATGCATTCTGAGCCTCCCAGTTGTTCAGCAATTGTCAACTTTTCCATAGTGTAAACACACACAGACAGAAAACCGGATGTTATTATAAATACGTAGCGCAAGGATTTTTTCAATGGAGAATTGACCTATGTCAGGGGTCGGCAACCTTTAATGTTCAAAGAGTCATATTGGACCAAAAAAACAAAAACTAAATCTGTCTGGAGCCACAAAAACTAAATCTGTCTGGAGCTGCAAAAAGTGCAAAGCCTTATATAAGCCTTACAATGAATGCAACACATGATGTAAGTGTCTATATTAGCTTTATCAACCTGTTATCAAAAGTCACCTACAAATACAAATGAGCTTACATGATTACCTTCTTAATGCACAAGCCAAAATACCAGTGGTGGGCCGTACATTTCTTGCCTAGGCCTTCAGTGGTGCTCCTTTTAAATATATTCACTTGTCAATAACCAGCTGATGGCTATTAAACTATTCTATTTCGCAGGCATGCGGTAAAAAGCAAAGCATCATTACTTCTATAGTCAGAATAAACACATTTACACACACATCCCATCCAAAAATATTTACTCACCAATAATCTGAATTACTTGTACACAAAAAACGCAAATGATATTGTCCAGTATCTTACCGTGGAGCTAGTAGTGGCTAGTGTGGGCGCGGATCTTGCGCTGGACCCCGTCTTGCCCCAGGGGCACAGGCGACACTTCCAGTGGCCTCGTAGATTTGCTCATATCGGCTCCGCTCTCGCGCAGTTCTCTCCATTTCTCCGCACTTGCTTGTTTAGCTATAAATCCACTCTGGGTTCGCCAAAAGTTTTGGAAAGCACCTTGTAAGTGTCCCTCAGAACAAATCCCTTTCCCACTTATGACAGGCTAGCTCGGAGAGCTGCTGGGTTCGGAGTTGCCCGGTCTTTTTTAACAATGTCCAGCTTTTCTTGAAAAGTACGTCTTGAAAAAGGCTTTACCAATAAATTTGCAACCAAATTGATTTCTTCTCTTTCTTTTGCTACTGTGACAAAACTGCTATCAAAACAACAATAAGCACAGACAGCCAATCAAATGCCTTGGTTATCCTGACGTTGACGGTCGCCTTCGAGAAGGCCTTGGCGTTGTTGACGTAAAATCTGACTGGTTAAAGAAACAGTTTGATACGCACTTATTTTAAGATACGGTGCCTTCAAAACTGATTGTGAAGGCCTCGGGCAGATTTCACTGACCCTGACAACAACTGATGGCTGAAATATAATTGGTTAAAACAATATATTTTGAAATACACGCCTGAAAGCTGCGAAACGATGGGAAAAGCTGATAAATAATTATTGAATTGTTATTAACCATGCATGCACTAAATATAATTTATATTAGTTTGTTATTTAGATATTTTAGGCCAGCAGAGAAGGCTTTGCGGGCCCTGACGGTCCGCCACAGCAAAATATACATATTAGGAGAAAAAAAACTGTATAAGTCGCATCGGACAACCAGTTTGTCAGTCCTGCTTCGTATTTTTTTGACACGGATATTGCACAAAGGCCAAGGAACGCTAAATCACCTGCAATAAATATTGTGTCCATTTGGCGTTCAATGTGCGATGTGACTGAAGGGCTTACCTGACACATGTGATTGGATCGTCCTAACTTTGGACGACAAAATTGCTGTCTCTGTCTTTGGTTTCAGACCCTTCTGCATTCAAACAGAATGTAGGAGGGGCTGGCTTTTGCCATCCATCATGGCGAAGTGGGCAATTCTCTCGAAGAGCATGACGACACGTGCAAAGAGTCAATATCTCAGAAAACATTTAGCATAAAATAATGACGTGTCAACAAAAAAGATTTAGGCCATAAGCTGAGGGTAATAGCGTGGGTGCGGTGCCACAAACGGAAAATAAGTTACCCTAATGTTAAAAAACTTTGCCACTTGCAATACACCTTTCACCTTAACAGTTTATTCATTTGTTCAAAGTAGCTTTTTAATGTGGTATCTTTATTCAAGTCCAAAGACATAATGATTGTCAGGTGATTCTGGCCATTTAATCAAAAGAAAATATGTCTCTAAAGCCAGACAAACGGAGGCAAACAAAACGCACACCGACCTGAAGTCACACGGTGCATCTTTAACTTATTCCATGTCACTGGTGTTGTTTTGAATTAACCCAGACATTGACGTGATTAAGATGACGAGTCGCCTCCACATTAGTTTTGACGGAAGACGTGTTTAGAAATTAGACGAAGAGCTTGATTGTTTGTGCTCGGTCTTTTGCATGGTAATAAGCAGTGTCCCAGTTTCACTTTAAATATTTAAGTCCGTACAAAAGAAGAGTCTAATTCAATAAGTTCGGCGATGAGGACGAGATGAGAGGCGTACGCAAAGGGAAAGTGAGCAGTGAGTTGGCTAAAAGTGGCTATTTTAAGTCAAATTAACATCATTAAGCGTTCCATTATGTTAAAACAGTTTAATCAAAAATGGATTGAGATGGAGAACAATATAGCCTAGAAGTAGATTAAGTAAGTGTTTAAGAATGAGGCAATCCGTTATGGACAAAATAAGATCAACTTTAACAGATGAAAAGTTGTATAAAGATGATAACATTAACTGGAAAAAAAATACCCCAGTTGAAAATAGTAGACAAGGCTTGTTGTTTGATGACAGAGGCAAAGATTAAGTTGTCACATAACATTTTATTTAACTTGAAGCTGGCTGCGCACTTTAGGATCTTTAGCCAGTGCCGGCTTTAGCCTTTTGGCGCCCTAAGCGAGATTTCAAATAGCGGCCCTGATAGATATAAATTGTAGTGGGTTGTAGCCCTCTGCCCCCCCCCCAAAAAAAAAAACAACAACAAATTTGTATGTAATTATATTTACAAACAGACCCTTAGTGCCATGAGCCCTTAAGTACAAATAAATGTGAAGGTTTTGAAGTAATTCAGGGGGTCTGGGCGAATTCTCCCTCAGAAGAATCTTTTAAAATCTATGCAATTTTCTGCGTTTTGGTGAGTTTTAGATGTGATATTCTTATAATGTGATGTAATTTTACTATAGGCCCTAACTAAAAAGACATGAGGCAATTAAATAAAAAATCTAATGGGGGTTACCCCTTAGCTCCACCCCTGTAAAACTGAGCTTTTAAGAGACTGACTCAACCTGACGAGACTGTTTTGTGTGGTTAGACCAAAGAAAACACCGCTGCTGCTGCTGCTGCTGCTGTTGTATACACTCTTGTCAGGTCATTGTCTGTTTTTTGCCACATTCATGCAAAAATAAAATCTTTAAGGGCCACGTTCAACATTTCCGCGGTGCGCCGTTCTTCGAAGTTTTTTTCTGCCCTACTGCGCACAAAGAAAAAAAGTCGGAACGGAATCGCAGTGACCCCACATACATAAGGAGAGAAACGACAAAAAATCTCTTGCTAAAATCCTTACTCTGGCTACACCTCCCTGAACTCTTAGAGGGGCACATCGGGCTTAAAATTGGACCAAAACTCCTGTAGTGTGCAGAAGTTAGCTTTAATTGCTTGATTTCTGCACGTCTCCATCTAAGTTGCTTGTTAACTTGTTTTATACAAGTGTAAAGTTGTTGTTGTTGATGAAGCTGGTGCATCACAGCTGTGCAATTCTACGTGTTATTTATCTTAATTAACTGATGTTAAATGTAAAAATATACTATTCTGATCCAAATAACTGTTGCATCTATTAGCATGTCTGAACCAGTGTGCTAGACAGTTTCCCAGTGGGACATGCAGCAGTCCACTGGGCAAAGCACTGCTCGTCACATTAGCTGCTGCTCCTGCTGTGAAATCCACAAACCTCGGCTTGTTTTCCTGCAGTTAAAGTTTCCTCACTGAACAGTCTGCTCTTTTGTCTCGAATGCAGTCTTACAGAGAGGCACTGCTCGAGGTAGTTAAGTATGAATTTATCACATCCCGACTTCTTATCTCTGGACAAAAACAAGATTTAGCCAAAATCCCACTATAAAGAATGAGGCAACGTAAACAAATATGGATAGGAGTAAAATATTAGGACAAGAGTGATGTATTGTTTATCCTGTTGCGATTGCCAAGTCATAGGAAGAAACAAAAAGGCGACGGCAATGGGTAAGACAATTTTAGGAGGAGTGCACAGTAGCAGAGAGGTTACAGCTCTGACTTGCCAATAAGGAGGTTGTGGGTTCGACTCCTGGGTTAGATCACATCAACATCTCACGATCTCTCTGGGTGAAGTTTGCATGTTCTCCTCGTGTCATTGTGGGTTTTCTCCGGGTACTCTAGTTTCCTCCCAGCTCCAAAAACATGTATGTTCAGGTTATTTTCCCCTGTGAGTGAATGAGAGAAGTAAATGTCTAACCCTGCAACAAGTCGGCCACTGTCCAGGGTGTTCAACTGCCTTAGACCCAAAGTTACAGGGATAGGCTCCAGTCACCTGTGACCCTTAACTGGATTTAGCGATCAAAAATGAGTGAATGAATGAACAAATTTAGGAATGCAAAAGAAATGTTACAGAAAAAGGGCTTTTCATGGCTTTCAAGGTACTTCTATATGCTACTTTTTTTAGCTATCGAAAAACAATATTGTTTGGCATTTCTGATCTTTCTGAAACAGCTCTTATGCACAGCTTACATATTTATTGGCACTAACTCGCTCTAGTGTGACTTGTGGCTGAGCACAGAAGTGAAGGCAGTGACTTGAGATTTGCAATGTAAGCAGTGTCATAGATTCCCATGAATGTTTTTACTTTTTTCTCATTTTACTGGTATATGTTAAACTGGCTTTAGTCTCACCATATTTGTGGTTTTCACAAAATCCTGAGAAGCCAACTGAAGTCGCTCTACAATTAAAGATGGCCACTGTCAGTCTCACAAGTGGAAATGCAATTTTTTCCAATCAAATATGGCAGTACCGATGGATGTAGGCCCTTTTCACACCTCAACTAGGCTAAATCTGCTTTGTGTAATACATTTGCAGAGATGAGCTAAAATTAATTCATTTGTAAAAATCACAAAGCAGAGAGCATATTTCAACTAGATAATAACTGGCCATGAGTCCAGACTTTCACATACAAGGGAAATACATCATCAGTGTTGAAACAAGTACACATGCTGAATGCTAACAAATACATTTACTTACTATAAAGTAAACTCTTTGATAAAAAACAAACAAAAAAAACTCTATGCCAGGCCAATTGGTTTTGTACAAAGCTAGTGCATCTTCTAGTGTTATTTGAACATTAATAATTACATAAACAGAGGTTCACATTAGCTTTGAGGCATAAACAGCACATTTTATAAACACATGGGTTTTCCCTGGTGAAATACAGTATACACCTCGTATGTGAAGATCTGAACACACTGAAAATGGTTTTCAGCTAATTCTTAATAGGGAAAGAATGTTACAAGAACAAACTATCCATAGGTTTTAAGACCAGAACCAGCCAAGGTTCAGCGTGAAAAGGGACTATTGTAACAAAATTGTAGACTCTTGATAAATGTGCACACAAAGGCAATTTGTACATTCATTGACGGGAAGAGTGTCTGTGCTTTTCTCTCAACCGAATTTAGTACATTTTTTTGGCTACTTCCGCATTGTTATGCTTTGATCGATCGGCTTCAAACACTCGTTTCGGCTTTCCCGGTAGCTTCCAGTCTTTTCAGATTGATAATGTGTAGAACTAATTTTAGAGTGATGCACATACCAATCTAGCATGGGGAACAAGAACTAAAACATGCTTCAAATGAGTCGGAATGTATTCTATGGAATTCTTAAAAGTGTATGCACAAACTAAACACACATTTGCACAAAACTTTCTAAAGTTTCTGAACAAAATCTATTTTAATCTCATCTCTGAAAACATGAAAAACACAAAGCTTAGACATCTTGGACTGGACTGATTATTTTATGTCAAGTTGCCTTTATATGAACAACAACATTATCCAGGCTGTTAATGATTCTGTAACGAAACAGGAGAATTTCCGAGTGATTGAACCAAAGCAGCACTTGTTAGCTCTGTCGTGGGCGTGTTGGAGCCAAGGGCAGACTGATCCGGTGTGAACACAGCGGGTGACAGCCTCTTTGTCTGGGCTGAGCTGATAGTGGGAGATTGACAGGGTGGAGGTTGAGAAGACCATCTGTATCCTCCCATGTCAGCATTGTTCACACGTATTTAAAGCTTCCAGACTCGTGCACATTTGACCTCTGGAGAAGTTGCACGGATCTATACAGAGGGACTCAACTCGACATGGTTCTACTGATAAACTAAGAATGTCATTAGAAAAGGAGGAAAAGACAACCTTAATGTATTTCTGTTTGGATTTCATTTCTTACCATGTGTGACACCTGAGACAGTTTCCAAAAACCAGGAACAACAATCGGCCAATCAGCAAACAGAGATGAAGCAGTGTATAGACCCTTTTCATGTCACGGTGACGTCACAACTCTAGCTGGAGGCGAAAAACTTATAGCCGACGCGTTCATAGTTTGTAGTTTTATCGTGATTAAAATGTTGTTTTGTTGTGAATTGTAACTAGGACATCTGTGTCTAATGTTAGCCTGACCTTACCCAGATGTGCACATGCAGTTCGATGTTCAAATTGATCTGTTTTATTTTGAATTCTCATTCAATTTTTAAACAAAAGACCCTTATTTCCTAAGCTAACAGATTTTCATGGCTACAAACAAATAATTTTGTTGATCTAAGTTAATCATAAAATAATTACAAGTAAATGTTGTGCCGTCTTTAAAGCACTAATGGCAGGTGTACATAGTAGCATATTTAGCATTGGCTTTAAGACATGAATGAACCAGTAAGAGACTGCATTTTAGCCACTTCTGGGTCTTGCAAAGTAAAAAGAACCTCAAACAAATGTAGAAATCACCTCTTCAGTCACGAGAAAGAGCAGATCCTGATCGTATGACGAATCACACAAGCTCAGACAAAATGCTTCCATCTGTAAAAAGTAGTTCACCAAAGTTTTCGTCAGATCCCACAGAGTAAGTCACAAAACATATCCTGACAGTTGGCAAATCTCGTTTGAAAAACAGTTAAAATATGTTCACATAAAAATAAATATGACTTAACCCTCTTGGTGCCACCGTCGCAATTTTGCGACAAATACCTTAACCAGAGAAAACGGCCTCTCTCTCTTCTGTCAAAATGACAAACACTGTTTTTACATGCTTCCACTAGATGGCAGACATCCAGAGCTTTGTTTTAAGCCCTAAATGACCATATGTTCCTAATAAACAAAATACAAAGAAGGCGTGTGAAAAGACGCTGATTAGTAAGTTAGGCTCCGAACCCACTTCATATGTCATACGCGTGTAGAACGCTCTAAATGAAATCCAACTAATTTTTTGACTCTTCATGCCAGCGTACGTATGTATTTCAGTCAAAATACATAGAAAGTTTTCATTTTATGTATGTTATTTCCTTCAAAAATTCAAAAAGTGAATTGCAATAAATTATTGATTGTGCTCATTATCTAGTCCATTGTTTTTGTTGGGCTTTCCAGCTAACATCTGACAGCCTGTTCTCATGGATAAGCGTGTCAATACCACGCTATTGTAAATAGGGAAGGGTATCGAGAACCGGTTCTACTTGGGAACCGGTTCTATTTTTAGCAATCTATCGGAATTGTACGTCTCCTCTCTTATCGATTCTTCTTATCGATTACATTCGATTCATTTTATTACAAGTACAAGTTTTAGCTTTGGCAAAGCCTAAGCCTCTCACCAATTCACGTAGATACAGCGCGTTTACGCACAGCGCACACAGGAAATAAGAGAAGAAACGGCGACAATACAGCATGTACTGTACATATGGTGGGCCAACATGATCATGTGGCGCACATGCGGCTCACACACCAGCGCCGTGACAGCAGAGGTAAGCTTCCCACGTTAAAGTGTATGTTTTTGTGGGATAGGGTCATGCATCTATCGTCAGCTGGGGAGTCTATAAACTCTTTCTTTCCGCGCTCCTAATACGCTCTATGTGTGTGTTTTCTTCGAGCCTGGGCGGCCGCTCTCTCACTTTCTCTCTCTCTCCTCTGACGGGTCCCACAACTGTCAGCTGTGCCCGCCCCGAAGTAAATTGTGTCCGCGCCTCGAAGCGGACGAATTATCGGCCTCAAAGCGAGCTGTGCCCCCTTCGCCGCGTATACGGACAGTCCGTTTTGCTGTGCCTGCGTCCTGAGCCGGTCCAGGAGCTGTTCCGCCTTCTCTAAGCACAGACCGACCCCCGGTCCGCTCCGGTACTGTGCTACTGTACAGACAACTACAGTTGCACAGTTTGTGTGACACGAAGAAAGAGAAAGGCCTCAGTGGTGAGCGCAGGGAGAGTGTGATGTGTGTAGAACCAGGACTTCACGTGGCCAAAGTTACACCCTTACATAGCGTTATTATAGTGTTATCAATATCAAAATAGTTTATGCCTCTAGCTCTGAAATATTATTTCTGCTCTTATTTAGCCCATATTTAATTAGTAATCATCATATTATAGTCCACATCGTTGTCTAAATGTATTAAAATTTGTTAAAATATATTTTTTTAATCTAGATAAATTAAATACATAATTTTAAGAATTGATAAGAGAATCGATAAGGAATCGAATTGATAAGAGTAATCGATAATGGCATCGATATCGATAAAATCTTTTCAATACCCATCCCTAATTGTAAATAGCGTGTCATATGAACGCAACTTCTATTTTGTGCGTGTGTATTTGACACGTTTCTGTCTCAGTTCATTTCAATGATGAATGTTAAGAGGTGACTTAAATTTTGCTGTTAATCCCTTGAAAAACCTCGTGTTTGTCGTCAACCACTAGGCGTGTACCACGCCAGAAAAAACGAGCGTGTAATTGCACGGCAAAACAGGCAGAGGGCGTCGTCGTGACACGCAATTTGTCATGGCGTGCTATTTTACGCAATCCATGAGAACACGTTGCATCTGAAAGTAGTCCCGGTGTTTGTCATAGACTGTATATATCAGTCTATGCCTTTATACAGCTGTAGTTCAGCCAGTAGGTGGTAGTATGCTCATACTGCTGTCTGCTTTGATTCAGTGGATGGACCCGCATAAAACGTTGCCTTCCGTGTAATCTTACCAGCAAAAGAATAGCTGCCAAAACTCTCAGTCTCTTAAATGCTGATGCTAAAATAGTAGAACATAACACTAGGGTGAATATCACTGGTAAATTGGCTGTTAATATTAGCGCATTATGTAATTCAGATTATAACAACACTGAGATAATTTCACTAATACAGGAAAATAGCACAAACTTTCCTTCATTTATTTACTTAACACATATTTCACTGAATTATGCAAATATAGTTATTTTAGACATATTTTCCACAGAAAGTTACGTCAACTCCAAAAAGAGTGCTAATAAGTCTGGCCTACGACCTGTAGAGGCCAACTGTATTTACATACATTTCCTAATCAAAAAGAGTCTGGGATTTTCCAAGCAAATGACACTTATCATATAGAGAGAACCAGGAAGTCTGAAGATGAGAGCCGGAATGACTTGCATCTTTGGTCACAGGGTTAACTTTGTTTAGTGAAATGAGAGTTCTAACCTGTCACATACACTTGAACATGATATTGAGAAAAGGGTCAAACAGGATCTTACATAACCACAGGGTCATTCAGACTTCTACAGCAACAGTTCACAGTACAAATCAGTTTAAAACCACTGGCCCAACTGTACTGTGCCCGTCTTCCAAAGCTCCGCCGTAAGAGGAAAGTAAATGAGATTAAAGTGAACGTGCCCTCGCCCACTCTGATCGCCTGTCCTGAGAAATCTATTTAACTGTAAAATTGACATTCTGTGGAGTGTAGCCCTGTGTCAGCATCGATGCTCGGCCAGGCACTGCACATCTGAGTCACAGATGGAGAGGTGGACTCTACGATCAGATCACATGTCTGGATATACTTGCATTTGTACCTTTATAAATGGCACACAAAGGTATAACTGTCTGAAAACAACTTGATTGTCAAGTGTGTGTGTTGTATAGAACTCTCAAAAAAACAACAAAAACTAGGAAGTTGCTTTGGTGATTAGGGACTGATAAAAAATAAAAAGTCATGCAAAATGTCTGTAAGAATGAGTATAAATAGTCTTAAAATACAAAATATCAATAGCAATCAGAACAAGTTAATATGAGTTAANATGTGATTGGATCGTCCTAACTTTGGACGACAAAATTGCTGTCTCTGTCTTTGGTTTCAGACCCTTCTGCATTCAAACAGAATGTAGGAGGGGCTGGCTTTTGCCATCCATCATGGCGAAGTGGGCAATTCTCTCGAAGAGCATGACGACACGTGCAAAGAGTCAATATCTCAGAAAACATTTAGCATAAAATAATGACGTGTCAACAAAAAAGATTTAGGCCATAAGCTGAGGGTAATAGCGTGGGTGCGGTGCCACAAACGGAAAATAAGTTACCCTAATGTTAAAAAACTTTGCCACTTGCAATACACCTTTCACCTTAACAGTTTATTCATTTGTTCAAAGTAGCTTTTTAATGTGGTATCTTTATTCAAGTCCAAAGACATAATGATTGTCAGGTGATTCTGGCCATTTAATCAAAAGAAAATATGTCTCTAAAGCCAGACAAACGGAGGCAAACAAAACGCACACCGACCTGAAGTCACACGGTGCATCTTTAACTTATTCCATGTCACTGGTGTTGTTTTGAATTAACCCAGACATTGACGTGATTAAGATGACGAGTCGCCTCCACATTAGTTTTGACGGAAGACGTGTTTAGAAATTAGACGAAGAGCTTGATTGTTTGTGCTCGGTCTTTTGCATGGTAATAAGCAGTGTCCCAGTTTCACTTTAAATATTTAAGTCCGTACAAAAGAAGAGTCTAATTCAATAAGTTCGGCGATGAGGACGAGATGAGAGGCGTACGCAAAGGGAAAGTGAGCAGTGAGTTGGCTAAAAGTGGCTATTTTAAGTCAAATTAACATCATTAAGCGTTCCATTATGTTAAAACAGTTTAATCAAAAATGGATTGAGATGGAGAACAATATAGCCTAGAAGTAGATTAAGTAAGTGTTTAAGAATGAGGCAATCCGTTATGGACAAAATAAGATCAACTTTAACAGATGAAAAGTTGTATAAAGATGATAACATTAACTGGAAAAAAAATACCCCAGTTGAAAATAGTAGACAAGGCTTGTTGTTTGATGACAGAGGCAAAGATTAAGTTGTCACATAACATTTTATTTAACTTGAAGCTGGCTGCGCACTTTAGGATCTTTAGCCAGTGCCGGCTTTAGCCTTTTGGCGCCCTAAGCGAGATTTCAAATAGCGGCCCTGATAGATATAAATTGTAGTGGGTTGTTCTAGTATGTAAATTATATTTACAAACAGACCCTTAGTGCCATGAGCCCTTAAGTACAAATAAATGTGAAGGTTTTGAAGTAATTCAGTCTGGGCGAATTCTCCCTCAGAAGAATCTTTTAAAAATCTATGCAATTTTCTGCGTTTTGGTGAGTTTTAGATGTGGTGATGTAATTTTACTATAGGCCCTAACTAAAAAGACATGAGGCAATTAAATAAAAAATCTAATGGGGGTTACCCCTTAGCTCCACCCCTGTAAAACTGAGCTTTTAAGAGACTGACTCAACCTGACGAGACTGTTTTGTGTGGTTAGACCAAAGAAAACACCGCTGCTGCTGCTGCTGCTGCTGTTGTATACACTCTTGTCAGGTCATTGTCTGTTTTTTGCCACATTCATGCAAAAATAAAATCTTTAAGGGCCACGTTCAACATTTCCGCGGTGCGCCGTTCTTCGAAGTTTTTTTCTGCCCTACTGCGCACAAAGAAAAAAAGTCGGAACGGAATCGCAGTGACCCACATACATAAGGAGAGAAACGACAAAAAATCTCTTGCTAAAATCCTTACTCTGGCTACATCGCCCTTAACTCTTAGAGGGGCACATCGGGCTTAAAATTGGACCAAAACTCCTGCAGTGTAGAAATCAAGCAATTAAAGCTAACTGCTTTAATTGCTTGATTTCTACACGTCTCCATTAAGTTGCTTGTTAACTTGTTTTTATACAAGTGTAAAGTTGTTGTGGGATTAAGCTGGAGCATCACAGCTGTGCAATTCTACGTATTATTTATCTTAATGAACTGATATTAAATGTAAAAATATACTATTCTGATCCAAATAACTGTGCATCTATTAGCATGTCTGAACCAGTGTGCTAGACAGTTTCCCAGTGGGACATGCAGCAGTCCACTGGGCAAAGCACTGCTCGTCACATTAGCTGCTGCTCCTGCTGTGAAATCCACAAACCTCGGCTTGTTTTCCTGCAGTTAAAGTTTCCTCACTGAACAGTCTGCTCTTTTGTCTCGAATGCAGTCTTACAGAGAGGCACTGCTCGAGGTAGTTAAGTATGAATTTATCACATCCCGACTTCTTATCTCTGGACAAAACAAGATTTAGCCAGAATCCCACTATAAAGAATAAGGCAACGTAAACAAATATGGATAGGAGTAAAATATTAGGACAGGAGTGATGTATTGTTTATCCTGTTGCCATTGCCAAGTCATAGGAAGAAACAAAAGGCGACGGCAATGGGTAAGACAATTTTAGGAGGAGTGCACAGTAGCAGAGAGGTTACAGCTCTGACTTGCCAATAAGGAGGTTGTGGGTTCGACTCCTGGGTTAGATCATATCAACATCTCACGATCTCTCTGGGTGAAGTTTGCATGTTCTCCTCGTGTCATTGTGGGTTTTCTCCGGGTACTCTAGTTTCCTCCCAGCTCCAAAAACATGTATGTTCAGGTTATTTTCCCCTGTGAGTGAATGAGAGAAGTAAATGTCTAACCCTGCAACAAGTCGGCCACTGTCCAGGGTGTTCCCCGCCTAAGACCCAAAGTTACCGGATAGGCTCCAGTCACCTGTGACCCTTGACTGGATTTAGCGATTGAAAATGAAGTGAATGAATGAACAAATTTAGGAATGCAAAAGAAATGTTACAGAAAATGGCTTTTCATGGCATTTCTGATCGTTCTGAACTACGTAGACAAAAGGAGTAAAAGGGCAATCGCGATTATGACCTGCAACAGCTCTTATGCACAGCTTACATATTTATTGGCACTAACTCGCTCTAGTGTGACTTGTGGCTGAGCACAGAAGTGAAGGCAGTGACTTGAGATTTGCAATGTAAGCAGTGTCATAGATTCCCATGAATGTTTTTACTTTTTTCTCATTTTACTGGTATATGTTAAAACTGGCTTTAGTCTCACCATATTTGTGGTTTTCACAAAATCCTGAGAAGCCAACTGAAGTCGCTCTACAATTAAAGATGGCCACTGTCAGTCTCACAAGTGGAAATGCAATTTTTCCAATCAAATATGGCAGTACCGATGGATGTAGGCCCTTTTCACACCTCAACTAGGCTAAATCTGCTTTGTGTAATACATTTGCAGAGATGAGCTAAAATTAATTCATTTGTAAAAATCACAAAGCAGAGAGCATATTTCAACTAGATAATAACTGGCAATGAGTCCAGACTTTCACATACAAGGGAAATACATCATCAGTGTTGAAACAAGTACACATGATGAATGCTAACAAATACATTTACTTACTATAAAGTAAACTCTTTGATAAAAACAAACAAAAAAAACTCTATGCCAGGCCAATTGGTTTTGTACAAAGCTAGTGCATCTTCTAGTGTTATTTGAACATTAATAATTACATAAATAGAGGTTCACATTAGCTTTGAGGCATAAACAGCACATTTTATAAACACATGGGTTTTCCCTGGTGAAATACAGTATACACCTCGTATGTGAAGATCTGAACACACTGAAAATGGTTTTCAGCCAATTCTTAATAGGGAAAGAATGTTACAAGAACAAACTATCCACAGGTTTCAAGACCAGAACCAGCCAAGGTTCAGCGTGAAAAGGGACTATTGTAACAAAATTGTAGACTCTTGAAAAATGTGCACACAAAGGCAATTTGTACATTCATTGACCGGAAGAGTGTCTGTGCTTTTCTCTCAACCGAATTTAGTACATTTTTTTGGCTACTTCCGCATTGTTATGCTTTGATCGATCGGCTTCAAACACTCGTTTCGGCTTTCCCGGTAGCTTCCAGTCTTTCAGATTGATAATGTGTAGAACTAATTTTAGAGTGACGCACATACCACCAACAACACACATTTGCACAAAACTTTCCAGTGTCTCTGAACATTAATCTCTTTTAATCTCATCTCTGAAAACATGAAAACACAAAGCTTAGACATCTTGGACTGGACTGATTATTTTATGTCAAGTTGCCTTTATATGAACAACAACATTATCCAGGCTGTAAATGATTCTGTAATGAAACAGGAGAATTTCCGAGTGATTGAACCAAAGCAGCACTTGTTAGCTCTGTCGTGGGCGTGTTGGAGCCAAGGGCAGACTGATCCGGTGTGAACACAGCGGGTGACAGCCTCTTTGTCTGGGCTGAGCTGATAGTGGGAGATTGACAGGGTGGAGGTTGAGAAGACCATCTGTATCCTCCCATGTCAGCATTGTTCACACGTATTTAAAGCTTCCAGACTCGTGCACATTTGACCTCTGGAGAAGTTGCATGGATCTATACGGACATGGTTCTACTGATAAACCTAGAGGCCTTTGAGAATGTCATTAGAAAAGGAGGAAAAAGACAACCTAAAAGTATGTGTTGTATTTCATTTCTTACCATGTGTGACACCCGAGACAGTTTCCAAAAACCAGGAACAACAATCGGCCAATCAGCAAACAGAGATGAAGCAGTGTATAGACCCTTTCATGTCACGTCACGGCGACGTCACGGCGTCGTGATTATCGTGATTAAAATGTCGTTTCGTTGTGAATTGTAACTAGGACATCTGTGTCTAATGTTAGCCTGACCTTACCCAGACGTGCACATGCAGTTCGATGTTCAAATGTATCTGTTTTATTTAGAATTCTAGCTAAAACTGTACTGTTGTCAGTCATTCAATTTTTAAACAAAAGACCCTTAATTCCTAAGCTAACAGATTTTCATGGCTACAAACAAATAATTTTGTTGAACTAAGTTAATCATAAAATAATTACAAGTAAATGTTGTGCTGTCTTTAAAGCACTAATGGCAGGTGTACATATTAGTATATTTAGCATTGGCTTTAAGACATGAATGAACCAGTAAGAGACGGCATTTTAGCCACAACTGGGTCTAGCAAAGTAAAAAGAACCTCAAACAAATGTAGAAATCACCTTTCAGTCACGAGAAAGAGCAGATCCTGATCGTATGACGAATCACACAAGCTCAGACAAAATGCTTCCATCTGTCAGAAGTAGTTCACCAAAGTTTTTGTCAGGTCCCACAGAGTAAGTCACAAAACATATCCTGACAGTTGGCAAATCTCGTTTGAAAAACAGTTAAAATATGCTCACATAAAATAAATATGACTTAACCCTCTTGGTGTCACTGTCGCAATTTTGCAACAAGTAACTTAACCAGAGAAAACGGCCTCTCTCTCGTCAAAATGACAAACTGTTTTTACATGCTTCCACTAGATGGCCGACATCCATAGCTTTGTTTTGTTCCTATTGGACCAAATACAAAGAAGGCGTGTGAAAAGACGCTGCTTTTTAAGTTAGGCTCCGAACCCACTTCCTGCGTCATACTTGTGTAGAACGCTCAAAATAAAATACAACCTATTTTTTGATGCTTCATGCGAGCATACGCGCATATTTCAGTCAAAATACATAGAAAGTTTGCATTTTCTGTATGTTATTTCTTTCAAAATGATTTTAAAAAGTGAATTGCATTAAATTAAGCCAAGTGGTTAGAGCTCTGGCTTCCCAATAAGGAGGTCGTGGGTTCGACTCCCGGGTCGGACCATATCAACATCTCACGATCTCTCTGGGTGGAGTTTGCATGTTCTCCCCGTGTCACCGTGGGTTTCTCCGGGTACTCCGGTTTCCTCCCACCTCCAAAAACATGCATGTTTAGGTTAATTGGGCATGACTGTAAATTTCCCTTAGTGAGTGAATGAGAGAGTGAATGATTGTCTGTCTAACCCTGCGGCAAGTTGGCCACTGTCCAGGGTGTTCCCCGCCTAAGGCCCAAAGTCACTGGGATAGGCTCCAGTCACCCGCGACCCCTAACGGGATTAAGCGGTAGAAAATGAATGAATTGCATTAAATTATTGATTGTGCTCATTATCTAGTTCATTGTTTTTGTTGGGCTTTCCAGCTAACACCCGAAAGTAGTCCGGGTGTTTGTCATAGACTGTATATATCAGTCTATGCCTGGATACAGCTGTAGTTCAGCCTGTAGGTGATAGTATGCTCATACTGCTGTCTGCTTTCATTCAGTGGATGGATAAAACATTGCCTTCTGCGTAATCTAATCAACTAAAGAATAGCTGCCAAAACTCTCACAGCCCGATCTTGCCCTTTTGTCTTAGCCGGTCTTAGCCTTGGTCTTAAGTATTCCTCTGTTGGCCACTAGTGGCTCTCTCCAAGCTCTATACACTGTCAGTGTAGAAGGTGTGGCTTCAGCCAGATGTGGGGGTGCAGTTTTTTTCATTGAACCTGACACATGCTCACGCCTGTGACAAGTGAGCAGCTGCTTTAGGATCACAGGCAAAAGAGAACTGTAGCAGCAGCTTCAGTTTGGAAAAAAACTGTAATAATAGAAATCTATTTGGTGAAAGTCTGTGTACTTGACAGACTTTAACAACTTTGTCTAAAAATGTGTCTTTTCTTTTACATAAAGCTTGTTGACTTAATAAAAAAGATAATCAGATGTGAGAGTGAACATGGGTCAGTGTGAATGCTATGGAAAGGCCAAAAAGGCCATCATGTATTTTTTAAACCATTTTTTATGTGTCAACACGTTAAAAAAATGTTGGCCTAATTTTTAGACAAAGTTGATCAAGTCTGTCAAGTAAATAGACTTTCACCAAATAGATTTCTATTATTGCAGTTTTTTTTTTTCCAAACTGAAGCTGCTGCTACAGTTCTCTTTTGCCTGTGATCCTAAAGCAGCTGCTCACTTGTCACAGGCGTGAGCATGTGTCAGGTTCAATGAAAAAACTGCACCCCCTCACATCTGGCTGGAGCCACACCTTCTATACTGACAATGTATAGAGCTTGGAGAGAGCCACTAGTGGCCAACAGAGGAATACTTAAGACCAAGGCTAAGACCGGCTAAGACAAAAGGGCAAGATCGAGCTGTCAGTCTCTTAAATGCTGATGCTAATGGAACATAACACTAGGGTAAATAACACTGGTAAATTGGCTGTTTAATATTAGTGCATTATGTAATTCAGGTTATAACAACACTGAGATAATTTCACTAATACAGGAAAATAGCACAAACTTTCCTTCATTTATTTACTTTAACACATATTTCACTGAAATATGCAAATATAGTTATTTTGAACATATTTTTTTCCGCAGAAAGGTACGTCAACTCAGTGCTGCTCCAAAAGAGTGCTAACAAGTCTGACCTACGACCTGTAGAGGCCAACTGTATTTACATACATTTTCCTAATCAAATAGAGTCTGGGATTTCCAAGCAACTGAAACTATCATATAGAGAGAACCTGGAGTCTGAAGATGAGAGCCTGGAATGACTTGCATCTTTGGTACTCACAGGGTTAACTTTGTTTTAGGGAAATGAGAGTTCTAACCTGTCACATACACTTGAACATGATATTGAGAAAAGGTCAAACAGGATCTTACATAACCACAGGGTCATTCAGACTCTACAGCAACAGTTCACAGTACAAATCAGTTTAAACCACACTCGGGCCCACTGTACTGCGCCCTGTCTTCCAAAGCTCCGCCGTAAGAGGAAAGTAAATGAGATTAAAAGTGAAACGTGCCCTCGCCCACTCTGATCGCCTGTCCTGGGAAAATCTATTTAACTGTAAAATTGACATTCTGTGGAGTGTAGCCCTGTGTCAGCATCGATGCTCGGCCAGGCACTGCACATCTGAGTCACAGATGGAGAGGTGGACTCAACGATCAGATCACATGTCTGGATATACTTGCATTTGTCTTACCTTTATAAATGGCACAAAAGGTATAACTGTCTGAAAACAATTGATTGTCAAGTGTGTGTGTTGTATAGAAACTCTCAAAAAAAAAAAAACTAGGAAGTTGCTTTGGTGATTAGGGACTGCTGCATAAAACTATGGGTGATAAAAAAGTAAAAAAAAAAAAAAAAATGATGCAAAATGTTTCTGTTTATACTCATTCTGTAAGAATGAGTATAAATAGTCTTAAAATACAAAATATCTATAGCAATCAGAATAAGTTAATACGAGTTAATAGAAAACATGTTTTGTCAAAAGTCAAAAAATCCAATGGCAAAGGGAAAGGAACTGTTCTTGTGGTTTGAGGTTTTAGTTCGAATTGACCCTAACATCCTACCCGAGGGAAGTGGCTCAAATAGTCCTGGTCGAATGGTTGGCTGCTATCTGACTTGCTCACTCTTGAGTCCTGGAGACTCACAGGTCCTGGGGATTCAGGCGTAAAGGTCCTGGTGATGTAGAAGTCCTGGAAATGCACAGGTCCTGGAGACATTCAGGTTCTTGAGACCTAGATTCTCCGGAGATGTACAGGTTCTGGAGATGTACAGGTCATGGAGATGTACAGGTCATGGAGAATTTTCAGTTTCAATTTATTTGCATAGCTCAAAATTACAACAGCAGTTATTTCAGAGGTCTTCACGTGATTGATTGATTGACTTAGCAAACAAAATTGTCAGAAAATCAAACAATGAAACATTTGGTCAACACCAACAGAAGCTTTGGAAAATCGGAAACAGTCATCATTAGGAAATACAGGCAGATTGTTCCCAAGTAGAACCACAGCGAAGGGGAGATCCACTCACACAGGCAGACAGTAGAGGTCCTTGAGACGTACAGGTCCCGGAGATGTAGAGGTCCTAGAAACGTACAGGTACTAGAAACGTACAGGTACTGGAAACGTACAGGTACTGGAAACGTACAGGTACTGGAGACGTACAGGTCCGGGTGATGTAGTGGTCCGGGAGACTCATAGCTCGTAGAGAAGTACAGATCCTGGAGAGATGGAAAGCTGCAGCCAGCCAATCCCTTCTCAGAGCGCACAATGGCCGACAGTCTGTGTTTGTCCCTGGCACTAGGGTGACCAGAGATCCCCAAATGTCCCGAAACTCATTGTAGCCCCGACTGACACGTCGCCGATTCTGTGCTGCACGTCTGTATGCCAGGCTACACACATCCACATTTACTACGCACACGCACTTCTTCCGTGCACAGTTTACTTCCCACTTTGCCTCGCAGTGGACTTTCTCGATAGAAATACTAAAGTCAGATACCTTTGTCATGACACTGTTGTTTTGCATGGTTTCTAAAAGAAGTTCTTTCTAAAAGAACTTAACAGAAATGTGTTTCGTCGGAAATATTGACACAAATTAAAGACTGTTCAATGCCTCCTGATGCGAGGAACATTATTCTTTTGTCCAAAGTGTTTCTAAGGTTTCTGTTTCTGCGCTATGTGCTGTGAATGATGCAGGCATCTAGACTTTTGTCACTCACATAGAGCTGAGCCTGATCCTCTCCCCACCTCCGCATTTAGACTTACCATTTAAACTGGTACATCAGTCTCTTTTTTTCCAGAACTATATAGGCATTTTGTCAACTTATTTCTGTTTTCTTTTCTGTTCACAAACTTTAAGCTTATCAATACTTCTTTTGTGAGACGAACAACATATGCTCAATCACGGTCATGACCCCAAGTTACCAGGCAAAAAAGAATCTTAATGCTAAGCTATTACTTCTGAGAGTAATAGGCAAAAGGCAATTCGAAGGATAGTACGCCTGTTCTTTAAGTCGCTCCGAGCGTATTACATGGCCTCTTGCCCCAGCAGCCTCCAGCCGGTCTGATAGAAAATGTCTCCTCGGCTTTGGACTAACCTCTTCTGCGCACCCTCTCTCTCCTCAGGACACAGATAATGAGCAGGAACTTGGAGCCAAAAGAAGAGGCCGTAATTATGAAAATTTAATATCACAGTCTACGAGCAGATGAAAGCTTCTGATATTAATTTACAATATTAAAGTCAAGTTCTAATGAGAAAAGTTGCTGATAGATCTTTAGTTTAAACTTTTTTGTTATTTTGATCATTTTTAAAAGTTGGCTAAGTTTTAATTTGACAGACGATTATGATCAAATGTCTTCTGGTGGTGGGCAATGTGTGCTAAGTTCTTTGCCCTGAGACGTAACAACAGAATGTGTAATTCCAATCTGTTCTCACAAGAAAGTGTATGTACCACGACATAACAGGACATGTTATTACGGCGTATGATTAGCACGATTCCACGTCTTTTTTTGCCAAAAATATCAAAAGTTACTAATCAACTGGAATCAAAACTAAATAGATCCTCATTTGAACACAAAAAACATTAACAAGTCAAACTTGGATCATTTCTAGAGGAATTCTAGACTAATTCTGAGCTTTATTAACCTAGCCAACCAGATGGTTAATTTCTCGATATTTGTGAATTCACAAACTTGAGACAAACCATCTGGCCTTCTAGTTGCCCGATTGGTTTGGGTGTTTCAGCCCACTCACATCACAGCAGCGTGGTTTGGAGGTCCAATCACATTGTAGCAGGGCAGGCTAACACGGGCTGTTAGCACTGAGTCTGATTCAAGCTAAATAAAGATGGCGGCTCCTGTGAATGTACGTATTTCTGCTGCTTTTGATGCTGTTTTAGCAAAAATATTGAATAATTTCTTTTTGAAAGAAGTGCAGTGTGTGTGACACGTACTTGTTCTATCCCAAGCGGACATTGGATACACCATTAGGATTTGTTGCTGTGACATATAAGGTAGGCCGCTCACCCAATCAGCTCGAAGTATTTCACTAAACACCCCACCTTTTCCCAAACGCTTTCAGCAAGTCAACACAGATCCATCTGGTGAAAGCCAGGTTTGAGCTTTATTAAAACTAATCTAAAACCAAAATAGTTAGTAAAGAAAGTATTTGTATTATGCACTGAAAATGTCAGTATATTATAAGGAACTCTTTCTTAAAAAGAACATTTTTTTATCATTGTATCATAATTACTGCAACAATAAATTCCCTTCCTTAGCATTTAAACTGAAAGTAAAATTGTGTATAACAACACTGGGCTCAGGCAAACTAGTTTTTTAAAAATAAAAAACTAAAAAATTACAAAATTTTCATGTAATTTTCCACAGCTCATTGAAGGTTTGGAACCTAGACCAGTTAATTATTATTCGATTACTAAACTAGTTAGCGATTATTTCAATGATTTGTTAGTTGTGATTGTTATTATTACAAAGCCATATTTGATTTAACAATTTCACAGAAAAAGTAGTTTGTACTTATGAGGCTAAACAAACCAAAAAAAAACATCCAGGTATCGAGACAAGAACCAGAATCATCCCATCTTTAATCTGGTCCATGACTTAAATTGTAAAGCTACCACAATAAATTCAAATAATCTTAAAAGACAAAGCAGAAAACACAGCTGACAGCAAACAATATTTACTTATTTCAAAATGATTTTCCGGAGTGAAGGGAATTCTCTCTCAGCTGTTTGGAACTGCTTGGTACTATTTTGTTATTCATGGAGCAGAGACTTGGTATTCAGGAAGAGTTATGTTTATAAATAACAATATCACCGACTCCTGATAAAGAGCTCTGGGTGCCAAGGATTACTCAGACCATGACTTACTCAAAAAAAAAGTGTTTTACCGTCATTTCAAAGATGTCTGTGTTATTAGACATAAACAGTTGTGTTTTGTAGTCATCAGGACAGCGCCATTAGATCAGATTTGTTCTACATTTTATGCTGCATGTCCAACTGTTTATCACATTTGCGTGGTGATGCAACACAGTACTCTAACAACATATCCACATCATATATGTTTAGCTTCACAATGTTTGACTTGCTTAAATTGTCATTACAATAATCACCTTGCACTAGTCAGTTGCATGTGTTTTATTGCTTAAAAATGGCTGAATTCTGACTGTGAGTGGAGACACCTTTCCACAGATCTGACCTGTTACTATGCCTCTTGCATTGTCTGCTGTTTCCTTGGAGATAGATAATATTAATGTAGAGTGACCAGATATTGTTCAGTTGTTCACATAGTATCAGTGGGATTTCATGACCCCCAAGTGGAGAACATTATCTAGATTCCATCATTTAGATGTCCAAACCAGTACTTAATATATTATGCAAATTTCATAAACAACTTTTTTTGCATTTGGAAAGAATTTGCAATGTCAGTAATAGACCTGCCAGTATTTCTATATGTTTTTATTTTTCTTTATTACTTGTATGTTTTTTGGGTTTTTATTTTGATTTATTTTATATTTTTTTCTAACATTTTGGACTGTTTAGTACGGCGCTCCATAGTACTCACGAAAAAAAGAAAAAAAATCTCGTAATTACGAGATAAGATCTTGTAATTACGAGATAACTTTCTCGTAATTACGAGATAATTTAAATGGCTTTTCCCACATTCTGTATACCCACACGCTTCGTATAGGCTAAGCTAGTGACTTTATCCACAACGAGTAGTCTTTTCTGTGCTAGCTTGATGTTTCTAAATAGCTAAGATGTACTTGTGGATTTCGTTATGTTAAATTAAGTGCCTGTGGTCTTCACTGCAATGTTTACGGTCGACAAAAAGTATGAAAATAGCTAATAACGTGACTGTCAATTCACGCTACAGTTAGCATGCTATTATAAAGACAGCCAGTGTGTGGAGCTGTTCACCCACCAGAAGAAGCTAGTGGTAATCGGCAGGTTTTTTAAATAAAACTCGATCTTCTTGACTGTTGACAGTCAGTCTCACTCATCCTTAGAAATGTGCGGCAGTTTTTCTGTGGCTCCAGCGTCTGGTTTTCAATTTATTTGGCCAAAAAGAAGAGAAATGCTGCAACAGACTTGCAACATACGGGCATTTTTGCAGTACCCCGCCCACTCTGGGTGATCCATGCGGAAGTGTAGCAAATGTGCAGCATTTCTCTTCTTTTTGGCCAAATAAATTGAAAACCAGACGCTGGAGCCACAGAAAAACTGCCGCACATTTCTAAGGATGAGTGAGACTGACTGTCACAGTCAAGAAGATCGAGTTTTATTTAAAAACCTGCCGATTACCACTAGCTTCTTTCTGGTGGGTGAACAGCTCCACACACTGGCCGTCTTTATAATAGCATGCTAACTGTAGCGTGAGTTGACAGTCACGTTATTAGCTATTTTCATACTTTTTGTTCGACCGTAAACATTGCAGTGAAGACCACAGGCACTTAATTTAACATAACGAAATCCACAAGTACATCTTAGCTATTTAGAAACATCAAGCTAGCACAGAAAGACTACTCGTTGTGGATAAAGTCACTAGCTTAGCCTATACGAAGCGTGTGGGTATACAGAATGTGGAAAGCCATTTAAATTATCTCGTAATTACGAGAAAATTATCTCGTAATTACGAGAAAACTATCTCGTAATTACGAGAAAGTTATCTCGTAATTACGAGATCTTATCTCGTAATTACGAGATAATTTTTTTTTTTTTCGTGAGTACTATGGAGCGCCGTAGTTTAGCATTGAAATATTGAAACATTTAATTCATTAAAGGTAAGATACATTGTCCCCTTAGGAAAATGTGTTGCATTTGACCCATTATGGCAATGCCGCTGTGAAATATCCTCGGAAGCATTGAGCACCACAGTGCAGCACCCAGCCACGGAGAGGAACATGCAAACTCCACTTAGAAAGGAATGGACTGTGCTGGAGTCAAACCTTATTACTGTAAGGCAAGCTCGCTAGCCTTGCTTAAAAAGAAACTAAACGCAGAATCATTTTTTTTTCATAGTCAAACTGTGTGTATGGGGTCAAAATCGAAATATTTACTGTTTCTGGGCCTTCTTTGAACATTTTGTGCAAACTAACTCATTTTGTAGTTGTGTCCAAAAAAATGCGGCTGTGCTGCCGATGGTCAAACGCTTCAGTGCATTTCAGTTCACGCCCGCTTCACATCGAGTTGACGTGACAAATGAGCCGCCCAGGTGGGATATAAAAACTCCTTCTGACACCGCTGGTAAGGCAAGCTGGAAAGCAGTCGCCCCCTGCAAAAGTACATTATCATGTCATATAGCTCAGCTAGATAAACGTGTGGTGCAAGGAGCGAAAGTGCACAGGTTCGCGCAAGTAAGTTCACAGCCTCAGAACTGTGAACTTCTCCCCACGTTAGGATCGCTCCCACACAAAACTCACTGTCAATCAATGTCTGTTTGAGGTTTAGTTGTGGACAGGGTAAGTCTCTGACCGCATGTTTAGCCTCACTTTAACATGATGTTGGCATCAGTGATCAGAATGAGATCCCTTCATTGTATTTCCCATGGAAAAATCATTGAATCGCTGATAAAGCCTTTTTCAGGAATCCATAGTGTTCCACACAGCCTTCAGTTACTCTCTTCTTTGTTGCTTCAGGGCTGTACTTAATCAAATCTGAATGCAAATAGACAGTAGAGTCATTCTGAATTCATTTACATTTAATTTACAGACTAAAAACAGTTCAAATTGCAGACATAAGCACTGACAGAATTGCGCTCTGAGTTTGACAAATAAGTACATACAATTCAGAGTAAGCTTTACAGACATGCACAATCTGCTCGAAAAACGAATCCAGAGAGAATACAGCTAAGATACACTGAAAACTACATTTATAGCATTATTTACAGCTGCTTTTTTCCTGTTGTTATGAGTGTCCAAACAGTTAGTCACGTGGGTGCAGCAGCTCTGTGCATTACAAAAGTCCTCAACCTTACACGTCGCTAAATAGCTAATTGCTTTTGTGACTTCTGCTGTTGCTAATGCATAAACCTCTCACACGGGCACTCGATCTCTGCTAGAAATGCTTCTTCGTCAGTCAGTGTGTTGAAAGACACTTAAGAAACCCATAGATAGTTGCTTGGTTCATGTTGTGGGCTGTGATGAGCCTGTCTGACAGATGGACAGGAGTCGTAGTGAACTGTCCCCATGTCCCACACCTCCTTAACTCAACCATTTAAATGTAATGAGAAGCAGATGGAGTCTTGTAGCTGAATGGAGCAGATTGGATGGTTGATACACACTCATTCTTCTACTCTTTTATTGAAACCTCTGCAGTGGGCATTCTGGGTAAGCCAAGGTGTCCTATTTACCCAACGCAAGCCTTGTGTTTCATGAAATCAAATCAATTATTGTCAGAAAATTAGCAATGAAGCCGTCATTGGTCAATAACAAGCAGAAACATTAGAGAATTGTTCAACAACAAACAGGCAAATGAAGAGTCTTTCAAGAGCATACCCTGTCCTTAGATCTTCTTTCTCGACAAGGAAAAATGAAAGAAAAAGAGAAACCTTGAGGAAAACTAAAGTTAAGGAGAGATCCACTATGAACTCTAAATAAAATCAGTCAATTTTGTACATAAACAACAAAACATCAGGAGATTATGTGCAGTCCTGTATCTTATGTTTTTAGTTGTTTATGGAGATATATTAATTGTTTTATCCTTGTTGGATTATATAATGTGAACTTTGAATAGAGGTCTGTCACTAAAATACACAAATCTTATGGAATTTGTGATTTTCCCAAAATCTTAATCCATCTGGAGAGACCACTGTCAGTCAGACAATCACAGTGGAGCAGCGGCTTAATCACAAAGCAGCGTTGTGGTTTTGGTGGAAGCACACGTTTGAACTAAAGCATACATGGCATCGATGGAGGTGTATTGGCATATTTTTGACTTATGCTGCATTCACACCGGACAGTGTATTTGCATCAAAATTTGCATGTAAAAGCGTATTTAGAAGCAGAAAACGTTCGAAGCTGACGCCCCAAATTGACGTCCAAAATGCCCCGCAGATTCAAGCAAGACGACGCGTATGTAGAGGCACAAACGCGCGTCAACGAACGCCCCAGATACGCGCCGGAAATACGCCTGAATGCTCAAGACGCGGGTTTACATTGACTTATCATTAATTTCATTTGATTTAATTGACCTTTATTTAACCAAGGAAGTCAGAATCTTTTTTGCAGGGGAGCCTTGGGGAAAGGGTCAGAGGACTTAACATTGAAAATGGACGCATAAACCCAAAGACGCTTCCAGTGTGAACACACCATTAAAGGTGAGGTAGCTGATTTTCACACTATAAACGCATTTTAGGTTTTAAATCTGCCAACTTCTCCCCCTAAATCCTTCACACATGGTTAACATCAAGATGTATTCGATTTGGTTGCAATTATGGCTTAAAAACAGCAAAGTGAAACTAGAAAAGACCTCCCAAGTACAGCCAATCAGAGAGCTGCATTCATCTCCTGATTAGAACTGAAATTCTTTTCAGAGGACTCAGTAGTGTAATTGTTTTCACAAAGTTCATCATTTGCCATATACTTTTGATTGGAAGATACAAAAGTTACAAATTTATAACTCAAAAAGTTAGCTATCGCAACTTGAAAAAAACTACAGAGGCGACTTGCGTCCGTGCTTTTCAACTAGATTCATTTTGTATTTCGATATAACAGCTTTCAGCAGCAGTCTACCCAGATTGATAATATGTCAGAGTGACACACATTAATCTGGCATGATCCAGGTTAAGATTATTTTTGTGAATAGTTCTTATCAATCACATAGAGGAAGTGTGTGTTTGACATCTACACTTCATATAAAAACACAGTGTCAATACAGAGGGTCCACGTCAAGTCTGAGTCCCATATCTGTGGAACCATATGTCAGTCTTGTCAAGTCAAATATTGACTGAAGTCTGAAAAACAACTCGCAAGTTCACCTCTGTCCAATAATGTTTCGCAACACTTTCTTGTGGCCAAAAAATAAAGCGTAAAACATCATTGAACTAATACCTCAGGAGGAACAGACTACAGCAGTTGTTTTAAAAGCTTCTGTAAAGGTTTTAGAATGATGTGCTTGCAATTTTCAACACATGACATTTTCAAACATTTCAGAAGAAAGTGGTCAATTGTCTTTTTGCTCCTGACAGTTTTTCATTTTAGACATGTATTCATTGTTTTCATTTTGCCTTAGCTGCTAACTATAGTTTGTTTGTGCTTTGGTACATCTTTAACTGTTTTGGAATGGCACAAAGTCAACCCCACTGATAAGAATGATCAATCCATTCATCCTTAAAGTGTGAGAATTCTAAATTAGCAACATGATGTCAACAAGAATCAGTCTGGTTTCAAGGCACAGCAGCATCAAAAGCCCCTGAACATACAACCAAAAACAGACTGTCTGGGAAGAATGCAAGTCAGAACACTCCACAGGGCACGGAGCTAAGGCAGACAAAAATAAAGAGATAGTGCAAGGTATGGAACACCGTGAAATTCTTCTGCTAGGAGATGGGGCGGTGAGAAATATACACAACAGCGGAATCCTTGCATCGTACTCAAATGTTGTGGGCGCTGATATAATAGTACTCTAGCTCCAAACTGTAATATTGAAAGAAGACTTTAATATACTTGTTGAGAAACTTGTTAAACTGGAAATTCAGTCTTTAATCAGTGGTCCATTCTCAAACATTGTCGGAATCGATAATACGTCGCTTCTCCAACTCCAATCTGTTTTATCTTCATTTAGAATGTGTTTTGAGATGTTTTTACCTTGTCAATGGCTCTTATCAGGGAGTAATCTTCAGGACCGTCACTGATCTTGTGGTCAGGGATGCCAGATTTTCAGAAAGCAACAAGCAACCTAGCCTTTGAAAAAAAGCCCAAAACAAGTTACTTCAGACCCTCAATAAAAAAGTAATTAAAATATTCAATTAATTAAACATTATACACAGCAGAACGAAAGTGAATGGTTTTGACATATTTTAAGTCAATATTTGACATATTTTAAGTCACGTATTTTTACTCTTTAAATAAAGGATTTAAAGAGTGAAAATATGCTAAAAGACCATATTTCTGTCATTAGTGAGTAAATTTTCTTGAATCAAATTTGGAAAAAACTGCCAAAGTGCCTCTAAGGAGCAAGCCCAAACAACCACAACCCCATGACTGTCAAAATGTACAAGCTAGTTTCCATAAAAGGCCATAGTCGGCTATAAAGAAGCGGACTTGGCAACTCTGGTGGAGAAGTGTCGTATATCATCTACTTTTTGAAGGCGTGGTCAGCACGTCGATCTGTCGCCCGTCGTCTCTGGAAGAGAGTTCCCAGGTGTGGGAAAGGAGCAGTGTCATCTCAGTTGATGGTGGTGGTGCCAGCTTCCTGATGTCAGTGGCCTCCTAATCCAGCGTTTATAGAGGGATTGTATTGTTCTTATCAAAGAAGTTTCCCCGGTCAACTAGATGGACAGCGTATCTTTCTGCAGATGACATAGGAGTAGAGCAGAAAAATCCCTTTATATTTTTGTTCTCAGATCCAATGACTCAAGCCCCATCTCAACCCATAACTAAAGATGTTTTTTCCTGTAAATAACAATGGGCCTCGTTCAGGAAAGTGTTCTTTAAAACTGTGCAAAACTTCCCCTTTAAGAAGATTCAAAACCAGCCTGCTCTCGCAGATATGTGTGTGTTTATCACACAATTTTAAAAAGGCGTGTCAGAACGTAATTTGTGTTTTTTTAAGTGTGTATTTTTGTCCCAGTTCATTTCTATGGGAATGTAAAGATCATTCATGAATATGGACATAATCCTAACCTACCCTTAACCAATTTTAAGACACAGATCTAACGTAGTCGTTAACCCCAGATAAAACCTATTTGTCTTCAACCAAATCGTCCATACTACGTCAAAAAACAGGCGTGTAATAAACACGCAGAAAAATGCAGAAGCATCATCATGGCACGCAGTTATGGTGTGGTGCAGACACCCGAACCATGAGAACACGCTGTTACGACTTGTGCATAAAAGGCCATATTCCTTTTTAACAGTCTTTATGCCAAATTCACCAAACTCTAGCTACAAATGGTTATTTACATAAAAATGAATAATGCATTAAGGAAGATACTTCCTTGTAGATGTATTGAAGTAACCCTGGGCCCTTGTTGTGTATATCGCGTTTCACAATGCAGTGCAAAGCGAGTGCGGGGGTGCAGGCGAAGGGATGGCGAGTGCTCCTGGGTGTTCTTAGAGACAAACATTTTCCGTTAAGCACAAATATTGTGAATGCCAAAACATGTCATGAAGGTGGCCCATTGTATTTTGCAACAAAATATGAAACGTAACCATTTTTATTACAAAAATAAAATGTATTTAAATTATATACATTCTAACCTTTGCCCTTCACCTGATTTAAATATTTATGGACTGTAGAATGCTGTGATGTCACGTGAACAGAACTTATTAGCATGGTTGATTAATTCCCTCTTCAACTCAAATTGTTCAATCTAAAATGAGAACATTTGTGAAATACTACAACTGAAACAGCACGTTCTTCCTGTCGATTAGAAACTCCTCGTCTCCAATTCCGACGTATATATTTGCAGTGAGGCGTTGCTAGGTTACCAGGGCCATTGTCTGAAGTTTGGTCACGAAGCCTGATCCGAGTTTACACAGAAAGAGGAACAGATACATTTCCATCAGACTGAACACACATCCTGCAGATGAAACAGTGATCTGTGCGCACAGAACAACAAGAGCTCGGAGGGGCGGAGGAGGCGACAGGAACACAGCACACTTGTCATGTCAGACAGCTCAGAGTTTGTCTACACACTATTACAAAAGTCAACTTTGCACAGTCTTTCATTCTATTCTTCTTAACTGGTTCTAATAGATAATGTGTTCTATTTTTGCAAGTAAACAGCGCTGTGCATTTCAAGCACAAGTTTCCATTCACATTCATGAATGGATGATGTCATAGAGTCAAATGGTGGCAAGAGGGCGTTTTTTTTTTTTCTTTTAATCACAATAGGCCTTATTCACAACACATTCTTACCAACAAATGTGTTCTAAAAGCCTTTTTACAACCATTTTTAACATTCACAAAATTTGTTCTGAGCTGAAAATGTTTTTCTCAAAAACAAATCTTAAGAACAGATGAATGATTAATTCTCTGTGCCATGCAAAGGAAAGTCTCTTGGTATGGGACAATATTACAATGCTCACAGACCACAGGACTCCTCCAAGGACCAGAGTGCACTGATCATGCACATTTTTATTGCGAAAACATGTTCCACTGCAGTCTTCATGTCTTAGGGCAGGCTATTCAAATAGCGGCCCGCGGGCAAATGCGGCCCACTAAGCCGCACCCACCATGGTAAAATGGTCCATGAACTGGACACATTGTAAGAAAGCTGGGAAACACTCTGCATCTGATATACAGTGAACAGAGGTGGATGTACGGCAAAATAATGCTGAGCAATAAAGACTGGCCCATCATAGTAAAGTGGGCCATGGACTTAAATCTGGTATTCACTATTAAATCAACTTAATCAGCTAAATAGTACTGATATTTGTTTTTGTTTTATTCAGTTTTGTTCTGGTTCACAAATTGTTTTAGTCCTGTTCCACATTGTGGTTTACCCTTGAAGTAACAAAAATGTAGACCTAAAGACATAGAGTTGGTTTATCTCTAGGTTTAATCTTTATCTGTTGTTCTGATTTGCTTACGTTCCTAGTTTAATGTACAGTGTCTCTGCTAGTGTAAGCCTGTTAGGACAGACCAATTTAGACGTATTTTCAATTTACTAAACATAAGTTCTGGGGCAGTATTGTTGTTCGGCCAACAGACCATATTTTTGAAAATCTGGCCGATGTAAATATAATTGAAAAGCCCTGTCTTAGGACATTTACAGTATAATCAGCATTAAAGCTGCTGTGTTCCCTGTATATGGAAGCTTAAAAGTAATTTCTTATCAGATACATATTCATTTTAATGGAAAAAGCATGTAGCTGAGGGACGTGCAGTGTGTAGCTGGAATTTGGTGAATTTAGTGAAAAGGTTACATAACTCTTATATAGATGGGGGTAGCCTGGATTTGTTCACCACTGGCAAACCACACCGATATAGGGTTTTTTTAACCAGCAGCCCAGTCTCCGAAGAAAACGTAGATATACAATGACAAAAGGTTTAAAATGGGTGCGTTTAGGGCTGAGGTTGGGGAAGGTTAAGAAAGCCATGTTTTCTTCGAAGATTATGTGTTGGGTTTTTCAGCTCATGAATCCTTCGACACATGGTTTATCAATATGTATTTGTTTTGGTTGCAACTACGGTCAATAAACGTCTTTATACAAGCAACAAAGTGAAACTGGAGAGGAACACCCAAGCACAGCTAGTCAGAGCGCTCTGTTTGCCTCCTGACAATATTTGCATCACAACACATAAAGAGATGCATATAACAATATTCACATTAGCTGCCTGCCCACCAACTTGATTTAGTATTATTGGTCTGGAAAAAACTTGTGATGTCATGTGAAAATGATGTCACTATTCACCTTATTCTCTCCACCCACTTTTGTTGGAAGTGGACTTCCTGTTTAGCTCTTTTAATGTATCGAACATGTTTTTGTTTGTCTTGCATGACGATATCAAACAGATATAATGCAGTTAAATAAACCCTGTGACATTACAACCCGGAAGTAGTCTGCCAAGAAAAGTGGGTGGGGCAAAATAAGGTGAATATTCACAGTTTTTAAACTTGTTCTAGTAAACAAACCAAAATGGAAGGAAAAATGGGTTAGGGATGTTGTCATGTCTTCTTAAAGTATTTTCTTATCAGACAGCATCGGTAAGAGATGCTTGTTGCTTTTATTACCTGACTAGATTTGACAGTCGCTTTCGTCTTCGTCAGAAGCGTCATAGGTGATGTGTCTTATTAGCTGCTGCTTCCAAGTGTGGTCAGCCCAGCGAACCATAAGGTCTACTTTAAAAGCTTCATAAAACCCTACTAGGAGAACTTTTAAAAACAGGAAAATGGGCACAAAAAGGAATACAAGAAAAAAACAATACGTTAACAAGAACCGAACGACAGAGGGCGCAACAAGACAATTTGAAGTCAACGATATCAGACCACTGTAAACGGAATAACCACATAATGGACTAGGACAATGCATGGATTATTAATCAAGGAACCAACAAATACAAACAATATAGCAAAGAAGCAACAGAAATCAGAAAGCAAGGCCCACACACTTTGAATTGAGACGAAGAAGCTTTCTAACTTTCCTGTACGTGGAGTGGGGGCATGGTCAACCCGGTAGACCTTACCGTTCTGCTGGGCTGACCACACCTGGGACCAGAAGCTTGTAAGACACGTCACCTAGGGCGACGCCTCTGACGAAGACGGAAGCGATCGTTGAAAGTAGTCAGATAATAAACCATCTCTTACTGATACTTGTCTGATATAGAAGAAAACGCTTCATAAATAGGAAGGAAAAATGGTTTTGCACCACAACCAAATAGAGGGGCTCTTGTTGATTAAAATTGTATAAATGATGAGGATAGCTTTGTTCAGAGTTAGGACAACCAAATAGGTCACAAGATAATTTAGAGACAACATGAAAACCCAAAGACCCTAATCTTTCAGCCTATTTGATGTTAACATTGTGGACTTCACATTAAAACACAAACCAACAAATTGAAGACAATTCAATCTTTTACAACATTAAAATTTGAAAAGTTTGTCAACCCTGGATTAACTCTGCACATATTTTAAAATTCTCAAAGTTTTACCCCACTGTTATCGGGCTGAACCCACTCTTTGCACAGCTCAGAGGAACTTAGCACTGTCTACACTACTTCTGTCTATAAAAAGGATGAAAACCTTTCCAGAAGAACCCAAGAGCTCTCCAAGATAAACTCTTTAACTCACAGATAGTTGCTCCTCTTACTTTCTCTGCAGTGGCTCTGTCGAGGTGTGTGCACATCATTCACAGACACTTTTGACAGCTCTGAACATGGTATTTGAGAAATTCAGTATTGTTAGCTATGGAAAGTAAAGATTTACTTTAAGTCGAGGAAATCCAAAGGGAGAAAGCAGCTGCCGAAGTGTCGACGGCCTGGAGCTGTTCAGGTGAAATGCTTTGTGCCGCTGCCGTTATCAACTCCATCGTCTTCTATATTGACTCAGACTGTTTAAAGTTAGCACAGTTCAATACCAAATATGTCCCAGCCAAGCTCACAGATGAGAAAAAACGCTAGAAAGTAAACCTCATAGCAAACTGTATCCACGTGATTTGCTGCGATCGCTATTACAACAGTTCAATCTAATAAAAAAGCTTAAAATGTAGTTTCTGTGGTTTATTCTTGACATTAAATTTAGGCCGTAAATAATGATATGTCTATAAAGCAACTAATTTTAACCATTAGTGATCATCTTGTGACCCAAATTAGCTTTAAACAAGTTTAAATAGTTTAAATCACGCTCTGAATCTGTCATTTCTGGTAATTCGGACAACTGATTCACCTACAACATGTCACATATCTATCCAGGCTTATGGGCATTTGGAGCTCTCAGTGTTGCGAGTTGGCTGTACACTAACCTCAGGGCACGATGGTCTTTTCCGGGCAAATTGGGCTCACACTACAACTTTAATAGAATCCATCTGTTTGAGAAAGTAAGAAGACAGGAGTTTCTTAAAAATGAATGAGAGGGTTTCACACGGTAATCCGTCTGGTCTGGAGAGTCGTCCAGACGTCCAGATCTTTTCCATTGGAAGGAAGTTTTTCCAGACCTTTTTGGTATCGTTGTGAAAAAAAGACACGACAAACAGGCAGCCAAGCGAGCGCTAAATGCAGTCTGTGGTTTTCAAAATAAAATCATTACATTACTACTAATACCACGAACAAAAAATTAACTGACGAGAATAAAACCTAATACTCAACGCAAGTGTTCTTTGTTCACCAGTTGAGTGTGAACCCTCGTGAAATCAAAGTCTCATGAAGCCAGCAGTGTCTGTATAAACACATTCATAATCCGGTTTCAGTGTGAGTGCTTTTCCCACAAAGACAGACTGGATCAGGATCTGGAGGCAGTATGAGCCCGGTGTGAAAACGGTTTGTTTTTTTGTTCTTGGATTTCCCATTTCAACAGATGTCCAGCAGGTACACAGACCCTGAAAGTAAGTCATCTTAAATAAGAAAAAGTTCTGGACCCAGGTGGTATAAAAAGACATTTTAATGTACCATGAGGCTTCACTTGCCATCCATGCTCGTTGGAGAAGCTCCACTGAAAAGATGAACGAAACAATTCATTATAGTGTATGCAAAAATGACAAAAAGTAGGTGTATGCAATGAGAAAGACCCAACTTAAATTCAAACTATGGATACTGTCAGAACAGAACGCATTTCGTGTTTCATTAGGTGAAGCACAGGATACAAAAAGTATGAGAAAAGGATAGTATCAGCACATAGAAGACATTTCACTGAGTGATAACAATAAGTTAATGTGAATAGAATGCATGAACTTAACTTATCAAAACAAAGAAAAACAGACCCCATGACCCATCACCATAACTATGAACTCAGTGCTGTCTCCAGCTCTCAACAGGAGGTGTTCAAAGAGTGGAGTAATTTGGAGTACTTTGAGTGCCTCGACCAATGCCTCAGTTGTGTTTGTGAAAAGGTGTTCACTGAGTGGCTGCTGCCTCTGCGATCACACCTTGAATTTGCATAAACTTCATCTCAACTTTGTCGCACTCAGGTCGTCACGGTCGCTGCATTATTCTGTTCACTTTCTCTTGTCGCCTCTCTGCGCTAACTTGCATAGGAAATTAATGGGAACTTCTATTTCAAGTTCCTTGAGTCGCTTCTAGTGCGAGTCCACTGTAAGAGTCATAGTCAGGCTGCCCTAGGAGCACATATACTGGGGAAAGTATGGCAACTTGAGCACTATCCTCTCACTTCTGCCTTTCTTGTAAAGAATAATAAATTACAGTTCATCTCTAGTCTGTTCTTTGCTATTCACTCCTTGTCCCCTGTCCCACTCCCGTAACTGTTTCAGATCGTTGCTGTTCCAGTGACGTGGGCCGGACCACTGATGCCAGACTTTCTCCGCTTTCTGGACCTCCGCCCCACCTCCCTCTCCAGGATCGGCCTGTCCTGGTCCTGCTAGACGAGTCGTTTCCCTCTGCTTATGGACTCTGGCTCCACAAACATAAACTCTATAACTTTAGTCTTAGTTACATCTACAGCCTGTCCGTCCATGGGAGTGGATCCCTTCTTCACTGTGGTTCTCCTCCAGGTTTCTCTTTCTCCCTTAGGGTTTTTTTTTTGAGTTTTTCCTTGTCGAGAAGGAGGGTCTAAGCACAGGGGATGCTCTGGACAGTCATTCATTTGCTCTACTAATAATCTGCTTTGACATGCTTGATCAAATGTTTCGTTGAATGTCTATTGTTTTATTTTGATTTCCTATTATTCATATTTGCTAAAATTAGTAATCTTGGGAAGTCCTCAGAGACGACTGTTGTTGTGATTTTGGGCTATACAAAAATACATTGATTTAATTTGATTTGATAAACTGCTGCTGCTACAGTGCTCAATTACAATCAGTTGACTTTGCTCTTAAAGAACAGTGTGCATCTGCAGTAAACCTGATCATAGTCAGCCCAACTTCAAACCACTAAAAATACCTCTGCAGGCTCTTTTTTACAGCACATATTGCGAGTCCTTCTGACTTTGCCACATTTTTATGAGCTTTATTACACCTGCAGCACTTGTTTGAAATATGAACACGATTACACCTCTGCTTCTAATGTTGAGTTCTTTGGGCTGCTTTCTGCTGATCTCCTGATCTTTAGCTTCCAAAACTCTTGAACCATTTCCAAATGAATCTATAAAATATGTTCAGAGCCGTTACATGCCCTTTGAAGCAGACGCACACCCCCACAGCTCACACATGTCGACAGCACTAAGCAAAGAAAGTTTGAGCAGTTGGAATAGTAAATAGTGTGGTTACAAAAAGCACCTGCTTTCAAAGGTTTGAGCTGCAAACAAGGGAAAAGTTTTACATATATTTTAGCAGAGTAGTCATTGTTTGAGAGAAAACAAATATAAAACTCCCATAGTTTACTTTTCTCAGCCTTTTGTAGAACCTATGAAGACCTCAACATGTGTTAGTGTTTGACATCCTCAGATCCAGGTGAGATCATTGGACAGATTAATCAGACTGTGTGTCTAATTATATATCCCCCCACAACTAACCACCCACCCACCCTCGGGCAGTAGGGTTGAAGTGACTTGTTGAGGCGATCACACAAAAAACATAATCCAAGGGGCTACCAATCGCTGAACAAGTGGGCTTGACGAAATACTGACGAAAAAGGCGATGCATAAGTTGTGTGAGTAGTTGTCACACACCGGAGACCTATCTGCGGCGTGAGTTTGATTCATGAGACTGCAGTCTTCGGATGTACAGATTTTTAAACATTAGTACCACCGTTCCGCTCGGCCCCAAGTGGCAGCAAAGATACGTTAAAACAGCATGATCTCGACGGTTTATTTAAGGGTGACCGATGCAGGTTTCTAGTCTTGAGGTTTACAGCAAACAGACTAAAAAAATCTTAAAAAGAAAAGGGTAACAAATTCAACTGCGCATGATCCTAAAGTTTCTGTTAAATGTGAGAGAAGCTTTGTCTTCCTGGTAATCACCTTTTTACCATTGTTTACTTAATGTTCACCTTTTACATGTCAGTTCAATACAGTCTCACAAGAAAGTGTACGTATAGCACGACACAAAACAGCGTATTGTGAGCACGATTTCATGCCTTTTTTGCGTACTTTCATTATCAGAGTGCCTTGGATTTTTACCCTCATTTCACGCTTATGTAGAAGGGTTTTGTTCTGGTTTTATATCAGTATTTATTATTTGACCACCAGATATTTGCAGATTTTATCTATAACAAGGCTCACAAAATCACAAATTTACTTACTAAGACAAGAAAATCTATCTAAAATAAAGACATCTGCAGCAATAATATATCATATTTTCTCTAAGTCAATATTGTATCAGTGGCCTAAAAATATCTAAATAACAAACTGATATAAATCATAGTGCATGCATGCTTAATCACTATTCAGTAATTATTTATCAGCTTCTTCATAGCATTTCCCATTTCGCAGCTTTCAGGTGTGTATTTTAAAATTTATTGTTTTAACCAATCATATTTCAGCCATCAGTTGTTGTCAGGGTCAGTGAAATCTGCCCGAGGCCTTCACAATCAGTTCTGAAGGCACCGTATCTTGAAATAAGTGCATATCAAACTGTTGCTTCAACCAATCAGATTTTAAGTCAGCGACGCCAAGGCCTTCTCGAAGGCGACGCCAACGTCATGGATAACTACGGCATTTGATTGGCTGTGTGCAATCAAGCATTATTATTGTTGTTTCGATAGTTTTGTCACAGTGGCTAAAGGGAGAGAAGAAATCGATTTGGTTGGTTCATAAAGATCGGGCAACTCTGAACCCAGCAGCTCTCCGAACTAGCCTGTCACAAGCAGGAAAGGGATTTGTGCACCACTTCAGTGCACATTATGAGCGGTGTACTTGGCTTGCCTTACAGACTCCAAGGAACTTTGCAAACTGTATTTCTGGGTGTGCTTATTATTTGCCACGGTACTTTGCTGCGGGACACTTACAAGCAAAGGTGCTTTCCAAAACTTTTGGCGAATTCAGAGTGGATTTACAGCTAAACGAGCAAGTGTGGAGGGAAACATAGCTGCGTGTGAGAGGAGCCGATAAGAGGAAATCTACGAGATCACTGGAAGATGGGGTCCAGCGCAAGATCGGTGCGCCCACTACCACCAGCTAAAATTTTGGACAACATCATTTGCGTTTTTGGTGTACAAGTAATTCAGACTATTGGTGAGTAAATATTTTGGGTGTGTGTGTAAATGCGTTTATTCTGGCTATAGAAGTAATGATGCTTTGCTCTTTATCGCGTGCCTGCGTAATAGAATAGTTTAATAACCATCAGCTGGTTATTGACAAGTGAATATATTTAAAAGGAGTACCACTGACGGCCTAGGCAAGAAATGCACTGTATCCATTACTAGGTTCAGAAGAGTTTTCTAAAATGAATAATTTTGTTTCTAAAATTGTCACGATTTTTTTCAAATGTGTTTGAAATAATCATGATTACCGATTAACCCACGAGTTTTGGTTGAAGCCATGTGGGGACGTTTTCTTTAGGTGTAACGGGTGCGTTTAGGCATCAAGTTACTGTAATGGGTAAGTTTAGGTCTGGGGCTAGGGATAGGTTAAGATTAGGATTTCATTAATATTCTCAAATAAGAACACATCTTTACAACCATCACATAAATGAACTGAGACTGCAATGCGGGTTATATTTGCGCAAAAAAGCCATGAAATCATGCTAATCTTGTTATGGCGTGGTATATGTAAGGCAGGCCTATTCAACTTAAGGTCCGGGTGCCAAATCGGCCCTTCAAAGATATGATCCGGCCAAACAATCTACTTTGCTCTTGTTGTTTTGGTAAATTTAGTTTGAAGACAGTTAAAATATGCTCAAACAAATGTGAATATTTCAGTATTGATTTAATTCTGCTTTCGATCTTGTGTAGTCCTGGTTTAAATCTGGTTTAATGCGGAGATTCTTTTTCGGTTCAGATTTGGTGGTTTAACGCCAATTTGGAGATTTGGTAGAGCCATAAAAATTGTTGGTATCACTACAGAAATATATTTGGTACATGGTCAAAACGATGACGTATTATGCAACTACAACTGGCCCAGAAGCCACGGTCGTTGGTAAAACCTGGCCCTCTGGAAAATAAAGTTGAATAGCCCTGATGTACGGTTCTTGTGAGATTGGGTTGGTCAGCTACAAACCCAGTTGAGTTGTGGTGGCTTGAATTTGTTCTCCGACTCTAGCAACTTGTTCCTAATTTGCTGTATTTTGAGCTCATGCAGGAGAATAAGTGTGCAAGTGTGTGCAAGTGATTTTTTTTAATAGGGTAAGAATCAGACCAGTTTGAGATAATGGACCTTTTAAAATTCCCCTCCAGGCTCCAACTCCTGCTATAATCTGTTCAGCTCTCCTGGTCGCTCCCACTGCTCTGCGCTAACTGCAGAATGATCCAGGTTTTTTAAAACAGCCCAAAAAACAAAAGAGCGTGTGAACGGGCCAAGGTTTTTTCCAATACGTAGATCATTTCAACGCGGACGTCCAAGAGCGTTACGAGAGAAACGCTGACGACTTCAAAAGCACCGGGATTGATCGAGGAGAATGAACTGGGCCGTCGGAGCGATTGTTGTCCGGAGCGCGCTACAGTGGAATAACTACAAAGTCAAGTTTTCCAAATGAAGCGTTGGATCGATGTGTCACTTGTGATGTGAGGCTGGATGTTTGGAGCTGCCCTGAACATGGCGTTTAGAGATGCTTACGGTGCACTCCTCGGATCTGCGCACCAGGATAATGTGTAATGATTGGGCTATCGAGCTGCACATGAGCGGGAATAAC
Source organism: Mugilogobius chulae (assembly GCA_038363315.1). Taxonomy (NCBI): domain Eukaryota; kingdom Metazoa; phylum Chordata; class Actinopteri; order Gobiiformes; family Gobiidae; genus Mugilogobius; species Mugilogobius chulae. The sequence goes on along the minus strand of CM076403.1, from coordinate 20,680,704 downwards.
AAGACACAACGACTGAAATGTAAATGCAAACTGTGGGTTCAGCTGTGCAGAGAGAGGTTACAAAGTTGAGAATTTGGCACTGGGACATTGGATTTTCATTATTGGCCAGATGTCTCTATTATGTGGATACTGCAACAACTTATAATAACAGTGCAGTTAAAGTATAAATCAAATGATTCAGCTAAATAAGTACATTTCACTAGCAAGGACTACATCACAGCTAGGGATGTCAAGATAATCTATAATAGTGATTATTAAAGCCTCAATATAATCGCAAGAACAAAAGAATAATCATTGTTATAATTTTAGATGCAAAATCAAAAGCTTTTCTATAAAAACATAAGCAAAAAATCAGTTCCAGCTTAAGGCGACGATGTGTTATCAGATAAATACATTGTTTTTATTACTACAATCAGTAGGCGATTTGAGGGGGGATGCGAGGGGATGGCATCCCCTTTCCTGGCGATTTTTTTTTTTTTTTTTTTTTTTTTTTTTTTTTTTTTTTTTTGCAATTACTTTATCTCACAAGCAAGTAAGTGTTTGGTGTTAAACACACAACAACAGTATTTTCATGGATCTTATTACCTTTGCGCCCCGACTTCAGAAAAAACACTGACGCAAGAGGCCGTTCTAAACAACTATTGGCTGAATATCTGCCGGCTGGCTGACAATTAACAACTAACAGTATTTGTATGCATAAAAAACTTACTTGGATACTTCATCGTAATGCTTGCTTGCTTGCTTGCACAGAAATGCAAAATAAGAACTTTTTTTGGCATTTCACTCTGACGGAACGGAAATTATGACTTCCTTAGCTGCTTTTAGCGGCAGTCTGCAGGGTAGCAAGATTATGAGGCAGTTGGCGCCATATGCTGGACAGACAGGCGTATTACACATCCCCCGCAAATACAGTAATGTTTACAGTGAGCTGTATTATTGTTATGGCATTAAAATAGCGGGAAAGTTAGCACAGAGCAAACGTATTGTTAGCATTTCAAAATGGCTCTAAAAAGAACAGCAGGGCAACTTGATCTTCGCTTATTTTTAAAAAGAAAAAAGACAGGTACAGTAATCTAATGAAACAATTAGGGTTATTTGTTTAAGAGAAATGTGCCACAAGTATGTTTCTGTTAGAAAGTTATTTAGCACGTTTATCATTTGATCAAATGTATTGGCACCATCTTATTTTAACTAGAGATAGGCCTAAGTAATTCCAGATTATTAAGCAAATCTTTTCCTGGAAGAAGCTGCACAATTTAGCTTATATGATTTATATTGATAAATGCAGGCCATATTTTAGAAATATATTTTGTTTTTAGTGAGTGTAATTAATGTGAATGCAGGCGCAGAACAACAGGCAAGAGAAGAACTGAGAGAACAAGGTACAGAAGAAAGAATGAGCAAAAATAGAATACTAGTGTTTAATTTAATTTATACTTTCCAGATAAGGACAATGGTCAGTTAACACATGGTGAAGGACAAAGAGAGGAGACAGAAACCAGACAACAAGGTGAAGAAGAAGGAAGAAATAAATAAATAATCATTAATGCACACACACATATATATATTAATTTAAACAATATTCTTCTTTAGAGAATGACAACAATCAGACAGGAGAAAGAGCAGAGATTCAAAGTGAAGGAGAAAGAGACCAACAGCAACTTGGAAGAAAGAAAACAGACAACAAGGTTAGTTTAGAAAGGAAACAATCAATAAATAAATAAATATACACACATATTTTAAGTAAAATAATATTCTTTAGAGAATGACAGCAATCAGACACAAGAAAGAGCAGAGAAACAAAGTGAAGGAGAAAGACACGCAGAGCAATCTGGAGAAGAGACAGTCATTCAAACCAGACAACAAGGTAAAAAAGAGGGATGGCAGACAATAACTACATTGTTAATTGTTTTATAATTGTATCATTATATATACAATTATTATTATTATTTTTATTTAGATGAGAGGGGTCAGATTTCAACAGCAGACAGAGGTCAGAAAAGCAGGTCATGGAGAAAAAAGAAATTTATCCATGGCTAATTTTCAAACAAAAAGCATTAGGCTGTTCCACCTGTAGTAGAGTCAATGCTTCAGGACCGGAATTAAGTGGTAAAACAAACATGCTGCAGATGAATGGATAAACTCAAAGGTGTTTCCCTCTGGTTTAGATAAGACTGCACAGCAGCAGTCTCTCCGCAAAAAAATACATCGGCACAAAACATCTGATTTTCATGAGGCAGCTGAGAAAGTACTGGAAAAGGCAAAAGAACAAACAATGGAAACTGTGACAGCTGAAATGATGAGAGACCATTTTCTTTCGACTGACAGAGTATTCAGAACTGTTTATAAGATAGCCAAAGCTGGAAGACCATACACTGACCTGGAAAATGATATAGACATGCAAGTGTTAAATGGATTGGACATGGGCAGAACATTACATTCAGAAAAGTCATGTGCAAGCATAAGTCAGCACATTGCCAATGAAATGAGGAAACAAGTCATAGCAAATATTTTGGAAAAAAAATCAAAACTATCAATTCTGATTGATGAATCAACAACTCTTTCCAAAAAGTCTGTCCTAATAATCTATGTTAGAGCATGTATAGGGAATTCTGAAGACCCACTCACATTTTTTTTGGATCTTGTTGAACTTTCTGCCACTTCTGCTGAGGTAATCCATACAACACTGCTGAGCAGCCTGGCTACTCATGGCTTTAGTGAAGAAATTTTGAGGGAACGTCTTGTTTGTTTTGCATGTGATGGGGCCTCTGTAATGCTGGGAAGAAAGTCTGGAGTGGCGACCAGGCTTGTCAAACAGTTTCCTGGTATATTAATCTGGCATTGCATGAATCACAGATTAGAGTTAAGTGTTGGGGATGTTGTTGAGCAGGTGACAGGTTTTAATCAGTTTCGTGCTTTTTTGATAAACTGTACAGCCTCTACCATGCATCTGCAAAAAACCGAAGAGAGCTTAGAGAATGTTGCGAGACACTAGCAATGCAGTTCCAAAATATTGGACGAATTTTGAGCACAAGATGGGTAGCTTCAAGTTACAGATCGATAAAGGCTGTCTGGAACCAGTTCCCTGCATTATACAAGCACTTTTCAAAGAAGCCTCAGACCCAAACCGAAGCGCTACAGAGAGGGCAATGTTTCGTGGTTTATGCAACAGACTCTGCAGTCCCTCATTTGTTGTAAATATTGGCATTATGTTTGACGCCTTGGAGCTCTCCCACTTGTCTCTCTCACTTCAGGAAAGAAACATGACAGTGCACAGAGTGGATGTGTTACTTAAACGGCAGATTCTTGTGTTGAGGTCTATGGCTGGTTCCCCTGGTCAAAACTGTAGAGCAAAGCGGGCTGTGGAGTTAAATGCCTTTAAAACCGTTAAATTAGAGGCAATGAATGTCAGCATGATCACACTATTGACCAGGAGTTGTTTTTTAAAGCACTAGCCACAAATCTAGAGCAAAGGATGGACATCTACCTGGCACAGTTCCCAACACATATCAGAAACTCATGGAAAACATAAAAACTCTAGAGCCTTCCACATGGCCAGAAGACTGTGGAGTGAGATTTGGTGAGATAGAGGTGCTGGAACTGTGTGCTGTATTTAGGCTGGACAGCAGCAAGACAAGAGGGGCATGAGGGAGTATGTAGAAATGGTAAAGGCCAATGGTAATGAGGACCCCAAGCCTCCAAAAGAACTACAACCTCTAATCCAAGCAGTCAATACATTGGTTGTTTCTACTGCGGAATGTGAACGTGGCTTTAGCCAAATGAATATTGTAAGTGAAACCAGAGCCACACTGGAACTCAAAAGCTTATCAGCGTTGCTGTTTATTTAATGTGTGGGTCCTCCATTGAAGTGTTTTTGTCCAAGACTTTATGTAAGATCTTGGCTTCAGAAAAAACATGTCTTGGCAAACAACTTTCAGGCCAGAGCACGAGAACACAAACAGCATGGTCATCATGACTATGAGCCAATCTGGAAACTACTAAGTGTCACTTAAAATCCCATTCAAGTAATAAAGGAATCTACTTTTCTAGGTTATTTACCATGTTCTAACACTATTTTCTCATTTTTACTTCATGCAAAGTTTTATGGATTGATTGATTCATGTTTGTTTAGTAACCTTATATTGTCCTGCAGCTGATGCTTGTTTCATTTATTTATCTATTTTTTTTTTTACAAAAAAGAGGCAGTTTTGAATAGAAAATCTAAATTGTTCTGTTGTTGTTTATAAGCCAATTTAGACTCTTTTTGTGTTTTACAAAAAAAATATAATAATAATAATATGAATGAATAGTTTATCACTAATTACATAAAAACACAAAAGGTCTTATTAACTGATTTAAGACAATAAACTTGTTGCAAAACCTTTGATGTTGCTGGTATTTATTAAGTTAATAAAAGGATGCCCACCTTGTTAACTGTTGTGCCCATAGTGTACAAATTGGTTCACTAAGGAAAAGAAAATGCACTCAAAACCGACCAAAATGCAGGAAATTGCAGGAATTTATTAAAAAAAACCTCGGAGGGGCACATCTCCCCGAACACCCCCCATCTCTACCCATCCCCCTTGTTGGAAAATAACAAATCGCCCACTGACTACAATGACAAGTACTTTTCTGATTTAGCCCTGTTATGGATATACATTTCCATTACTATTTCCGTATTATTTGTTGCCACAGCAGGAGGTTAAATACAGATATCAGTATTGTTTCAAGCCAATCTTAGTAAATGTTGCCAGTTAAGAAGCAAATTGTAGTTATAAACTAATAGAAATAATAATAACACATATTTTTATCCACCACAGTAATTAACTGGGGCAGCAACACATATCAGTGGTATACATGCATTTAAATTGGTTTGGAATAAATACACATTTCCGTGAGAATGGGTTGGTTTTGTGCATTAAGTAGCTAAGGAACAGCATTTCCACGGAAACAAGCAGGAGACGACTTGTTCTCAAAGGCCTTAAAGGAGTCCATTTTGGGGAGATGCAAGCCACAAAGTAAACATACAGATATTTATGTTTATTAGTCCAACCAAACATCCAGTTCAAGCTCAATCGCTTAATCCTGCCATAAAAACTCAAAGAGATTTGTATCAAGGGAGCAAGTCATAGTGTTTATCAGTGTTATCAGTTTTTGATCAAATATTAAATACCGTATTTCAAATAAGCAGATCAAATGCATACCATAACATATCAGAGATATTTATAAGTGTGAACTTAACATTAAAACATTCCATCATCACAGGAGCTGATAATTACAGTATAAGGCCTACAGTGGTATTTTTCATGAGTCTGAGCAACAGAGCAAGCTCCTTGAGCAGACCCTTGGATGGCAACTTCAATCTTGTAAGTATATGTATGGAGTGCTGAGGTTTGTTGTAGGAAAAGTAATAACACCAATTCAAATGAAATCTCCTTAATATTAGACAAATGAACCTCAAGTAAATGCTATAAATGCAAAACAAAGTATGTTTAGCCTTAAAGGACTGTACCTGATGTTTGCATCCTTAAAAAGGTAAATAAACAGAAATAATTTTATTTAAAACTTCCTACTTCAGTCTACATGATTTGCTCACTTATCTTGATGAACAATTCTGAAAGTGAGAATGCATTAGCTGAGTTTTTCACAGCTGTTAGCAGTGAGGTGAGTCTCCATGCTAACAACTTTTAGCCACAAGGCGGACTAATTTCTACACGAATAGATAGAAAAGCAAGACATCAATGCTAGGGGAAAATATGTTTTTTAAGTTGTTTTCAAAACATAATACATGTTGGCCTGCCAGGTAAACAATTAGCTAATTTTGGACCCACCCAGAAACATGATTTGGACACCCCTGAATTCGAATGTAACTTCATCTCTTTAATGTAACTTCATCTCACTGTATTTACACAAGGGAAACTCAATGAAGTCCCTGTAAAGAATAAAAAAAGAAAGAAAACAGGGAGTGCCACTGAATAGATACATAATTGTCTAAAAATGTGCACCTGACATTTTTTTTTTCACAAACATATGCTCAGTTGGAGAAAAGGGTGAAGTCAGAGGCCAAAACTTTATCTAGGCTGAACGTGTTATTTTTTTTCTATTGCCAATGGGTACCCTGTGTTTACTATGACAGGTATCATGACCTGAACTTTGAAACAAGAAACAAAGCTGATTTCTTCTCACTTCCAATGATTACCACCCTACCTTTGGTGTGTTTCAGGCTTAGCTGAATTTAGTTTAGTAGAAGAAAAAAATTCAGTATTTTGTTATGTCATAGAGCATTTCTAAAGACAGCTGGACTCTCTGAAATGTGCTTCTCTTTTGTCCTCAACCATTATTCCTCCACAGTCGGTGTCAGTGAGTGTTCCGAGATGTGACCTGAGCGCACTGGACCTGACCGCGGTGTGGTGTGAGCTCCAGCCTGGGACACTGATACTGATGCAGAGACATGCGTGCGGCCGCGTAAAACAGTGTGTGAACATCAAAGCGTCCGACCAATCAGAACCGCTCTGAGCCCCGGGACACCAGCAGCACAGACGGGTAAACTTCAGCCTGCTGCCTGAAGGGTTTGGAGCAGAGAATGTGATGTCTGTGCACCTACAGGCGATTTTAATTTAGTTTGGAAATGGGGAAAATAGGTTTAAAACTGGTGTTCTAGTCTCAAAACAAAATCCGGGTGCAGAGTTGGGAAGGGACAGGCTCTGAGCTGGAAATTGTGAAAGTCCTAGGCTGCATGTCTGCGACTTGTTTACCACGTTTTGAGCCCGAACACTCGGGCAGAGCAGTGATCGCCGTCCAGAGCCGTGGGACTGCATACAAAGTCGGAAACACAGCTGGAGATCGTATTCATATAGTGAACATAAAACAGCTTCTTCTTTCAAACTTTGAAGTTACAAAAAATATGGATACACAGAGCGCTGATTTTTTTTGTCTCCAACCCAGTTATGCCACACTGTTATCACTTTGCATTGGTAGCTATTTGATTAAGGTTAGGGTTTGGCTTAGGTTCAGTTATTTTGGTTAAGATTAGGGATTTGAGAAAGGTATGCTGATCGAGTAACAAATAACTGTGGAGAAAAAAAAGACACTTTGATTTGTTTGACTCTAGTCCAACAAAATTAAATGTTCTGTGTCATCTCTGAATCTCTAATGGGAGGTGCACACATTAGCATATTTAGCAGCAAAGGCAGCATTGTTGCCACTACTGGGTCGAGCAAAGTAAAACAGACCTAAAACGAATGTAAAAATCATCTCTTCAGCTACGTGAAAGTGCAAATCCAGATCCTTTGACGAATCACACAAGCTCAGACAAAATGCTTANGCGGGTCCACACAGGGCAGGCTCATGGAGAACACAGGACTTCTGCATGGCTACTTTTCAAACAAAACGCCATTAGGGTGTGACGTCTGTTCCCCCTGTAGTACGAGTCAATGCTTCAGGACCGGAATTAAGTGGTAAAAGCAAACATGCTGCAGATGAATGGATAAACTCAAAGGTGTTTCCCTCTGGTTAGATAAGACTGCACAGCAGCAGTCTCTCCGCAAAAAATACATCGGCACAAAACATCTGATTTTCATGAGGCAGCTGAGAAAGTACTGGAAAAGGCAAAAGAACAAACAATGGAAACTGTGACAGCTGAAATGATGAGAGACCATTTTCTTTCGACTGACAGAGTATTCAGAACTGTTTATAAGATAGCCAAAGCTGGAAGACCATACACTGACCTGGAAAATGATATAGACATGCAAGTGTTAAATGGATTGGACATGGCAGAACATTACATTCAGAAAAGTCATGTGCAAGCATAAGTCAGCACATTGCCAATGAAATGAGGAACAAGTCATAGCAAATATTTTGGAAAAAAATCAAAACTATCAATTCTGATTGATGAATCAACAACTCTTTCCAAAAAGTCTGTCCTAATAATCTATGTTAGAGCATGTATAGGGAATTCTGAAGACCCACTCACATTTTTTTTGGATCTTGTTGAACTTTCTGCCACTTCTGCTGAGGTAATCCATACAACACTGCTGAGCAGCCTGGCTACTCAGGCTTTAGTGAAGAAATTTTGAGGAACGTCTTGTTGTTTTGCATGTGATGGGGCCTCTGTAATGCTGGGAAGAAAGTCTGGAGTGGCGACCAGGCTTGTCAAACAGTTTCCTGGTATATAATCTGGCATTGCATGAATCACAGATTAGAGTTAAGTGTTGGGATGTTGTTGAGCAGGTGACAGGTTTTAATCAGTTTCGTGCTTTTTTTGATAAACTGTACAGCCTCTACCATGCATCTGCAAAAAACCGAAGAGAGCTTAGAGAATGCTGCGAGACACTAGCAATGCAGTTTCAAAATATTGGAGAATTTTGAGCACAAGATGGGTGCTTCAAGTTACAGATCGATAAAAGCTGTCTGGAACCAGTTCCCTGCATTATACAAGCACTTTTCAAAAGAAGCCTCAGACCCAAACCGAAGCGCTACAGAGAGGGCAATGTTTCGTGGTTTATGCAACAGACTCTGCAGTCCCTCATTTGTTGTAAATATTGGCATTATGTTTGACGCCTTGGAGCTCTCCACTTGTCTTTCTCACTTCAGGAAAGAAACATGACAGTGCACAGAGCTGATGTGTTGCTTAAACGGCAGATTCTTGTGTTGAGGTCTATGGCGTTCCCCTGGTCCAAAACTGTAGAGGCAAAGCGGGCTGTGGAGTTAAATGCCTTTAAAACCGTTAAATTAGAGGCAATGAATGTCAGGCATGATCACACTATTGACCAGGAGTTGTTTTTTAAAGCACTAGCCACAAATCTAGAGCAAAGGATGGGACATCTACCTGGCACAGTTCCCAACACATATCAGAAACTCCTGGAAAAACATAAAAACTCTAGAGCCTTCCACATGGCCAGAAGACTGTGGAGTGAGATTTGGTGAGATAGAGGTGCTGGAACTGTGTGCTGTATTTAGGCTGGACAGCAGCAAGACAAAGAGGGGCATGAGGAGTATGTAGAAATGGTAAAGCCAATGGTAATGAGGACCCCAGCCTCCAAAAGAACTACAACCTCTATCCAAGCAGTCAATACATTGGTTGTTTCTACTGCGGAATGTGAACGTGGCTTTAGCCAAATGAATATGTAAGTGAAACCAGAGCCACACTGGACTCAAAAGCTTATCAGCGTTGCTGTTTATTAATGTGTGGGTCCTCCATTGAGGTTTTTGTCCAAGACTTTATGTAAGATCTTGGCTTCAGAAAAAACATGTCTTGGCAAACAACTTTCAGGCCAGAGCACGAGAACACAAACAGCATGGTCATCATGACTATGAGCCAATCTGGAAACTACTAAGTGTCACTTAAAATCCATTCAAGTAATAAAGGAATCTACTTTTCTAGGTTATTTACCATGTTCTAACACTATTTTCTCATTTTTACTTATGCAAAGTTTTATGGATTGATTGATTCATGTTTGTTTATTAACCTTGTATTGTCCTGCAGCTGATGCTTGTTTCATTTATTTATCTATTTTTTTTTTACAAAAAAGAGGCAGTTTTGAATAGAAAATCTAAATTGTTCTGTTGTTGTTTATAAGCCAATTTAGACTCTTTTTGTGTTTTACAAAAAAAAAAAATAATAATAATAATATGAATGAATAGTTTATCACTAATTACATAAAACACAAAAGGTCTTATTTAACTGATTTAAGACAATAAACTTGTTGCAAAACCTTTGATGTTGCTGGTATTTATTAAGTTAATAAAGGATGCCCACCTTGTTAACTGTTTGTGCCCATAGTGTACAAATTGGTTCACTAAGGAAAAGAAAATGCACTCAAAACCGACCAAAATGCAGGAAATTGCAGGAATTTATTAAAAAAAACCTCGGAGGGGCACATCTCCCGAACACCCCCATCTCTACCCATCCCCCTTGTTGGAAATAACAAATCGCCCACTGACTACAATGACAAGTACTTTTCTGATTTAGCCCTGTTATGGATATACATTTCCATTACTATTTCCGTATTATTTGTTTGCCACAGCAGGAGGTTAAATACAGATATCAGTATTGTTTCAAGCCAATCTTAGTAAATGTTGCCAGTTAAGAAGCAAATTGTAGTTATAACTAATAGAAATAATAATAACACATATTTTATCCCCACAGTAATTAACTGGGGCAGCAACACATATCAGTGGTATACATGCATTTAAATTGGTTTGGATAAATACACATTTCCGTGAGAATGGGTTGGTTTTGTGCATTAAGTAGCTAAGGAACAGCATTTCCACGGAAACAAGCAGGAGACGACTTGTTCTCAAGGCCTTAAAGGAGTCCATTTTGGGGAGATGCAAGCCCACAAAGTAAACATACAGATATTTATGTTTATTAGTCCAACCAAACATCCAGTTCAAGCTCAATCGCTTAATCTGCCATAAAAACTCCAAGAGATTTGTATCAAGGGAGCAAGTCATAGTGTTTATCAGTGTTATCAGTTTTTGATCAAATATTAAATACCGTATTTCAAATAAGCAGATCAAATGCATACCATAACATGTATCAGAGAATATTTAATAGTGTGAACTTAACATTAAAACATTCCATCATCACAGGAGCTGATAATTCAGTATAGGCCTACAGTGGTATTTTTCATGAGTCTGAGCAAAAGGGCAAGCTCCTTGAGCAGACCCTTGGATGGCAACTTCAATCTTGTAAGTATATGTATGGAGTGCTGAGGTTTGTTGTAGGAAAAGATTAATAACACCAATTCCAATGAAATCTCCTTAATATTAGACAAATGAACCTCAAGTAAATGCTGTAAATGCAAAACAAAGTATGTTTAGCCTTAAAGGGACTGTACCTGATGTTTGCATCCTTAAAAAGGTAAATAAACAAATAATTTATTTAAAACTTCCTACTTCAGTCTACATGATGTACTTATCTTGTGACAATTCTGAAGTGAGTGCTTAGCTGATTTTTCACAGCTGTTAGCAGTGAGGTGAGTCTCCATGCTAACAACTTTTAGCCACAAGCGGACTAATTTCTACACGAATAGATAGAATAGCAAGACATCAATGCAGGGGAAATTGTTTTTAAGTTGTTTTCAACATAATACATGTTGGCCTGCCAGGTAAACAATTAGCTAATTTTGACCCACCCAGAACATGATTTGGACACCCCTATTCGAATGTAACTTCATCTCTTTAATGTAACTTCATCTCACTGTATTTACACAAGGGAAACTCAATGAAGTCCCTGTAAAGAATAAAAAAGAAAGAAAACAGGGAGTGCCACTGAATAGATACATAATGGTCTAAAAATGTGCACCTGACATTTTTTTTTCACAAACATATGCTCAGTTGGAGAAAAAGGGTGAAGTCAGAGCCAAACTTTATCTAGGCTGAAACGTGTTATTTTTTTTCTATTGCCAATGGGTACCCTGTTGTTTTACTATGACAGGTATCATGACCTGAACTTTGAAACAAGAAACAAAGCTGATTTCTTCTCACTTCCAATGATTACCACCCTACCTTTGGTGTGTTTCAGGCTTAGCTGAATTTAGTTTAGTAGAAGAAAAAATTCAGTATTTTGTTATGTCATAGAGCATTTCTAAAGACAGCTGGACTCTCTGAAATGTGCCTTCTCTTTTGTCCTCAACCATTATTCCTCCACAGTCGGTGTCAGTGAGTGTTCCGAGATGTGACCTGAGCGCACTGACCTGACCGCGGTGTGTGTGAGCTCCAGCCTGGGACACTGATACTGATGCAGAGACATGCGTGCGGCCGCGTAACAGTGTGTGAACATCAAAGCGTCCGACCAATCAGAACCGCTCTGAGCCCCGGGACACAGCAGCACAGACGGGTAAACTTCAGCCTGCTGCCTGAAGGGTTTGGAGCAGAGAATGTGATGTCTGTGCACCTACAGGCGATTTTAATTTAGTTTGGAAATGGGGAAAATAGGTTTAACTGTGTTTCTAGTCTCAAAACAAAATCCGGGTGCAGAGTTGGGAAGGGACAGGCTCTGAGCTGGAAATTGTGAAGTCCTAGGCTGCATGTCTGCGACTTGTTTACCACGTTTTGAGCCCGAACACTCGGAGGCAGAGCAGTGATCGCCGTCCAGAGCCGTGGGACTGCATACAAAGTCGGAAACACAGCTGGAGATCGTATTCATATAGTGAACATAAAACAGCTTCTTCTTTCAAACTTTGAAGTTACAAAAAATATGGATACACAGAGCGCCTGATTTTTTTTGTCTCCAACCCAGTTATGCCACACTGTTATCACTTTGCATTGGTAGCTATTTGATTAAGGTTAGGGTTTGGCTTAGGTTCAGTTATTTTGGTTAAGATTAGGGATTTGAGAAAGGTATGCTGATCGAGTAACAAATAACTGTGGAGAAAAAAAAAAGACACTTTGATTTGTTTGACTCTAGTCCAACAAATTAAATGTTCTGTGTCATCTCTGAATCTCTAATGGGAGGTGCACACATTAGCATATTTAGCAGCAAAGGCAGCATTGTTGCCACTACTGGGTCGAGCAAAGTAAAACAGACCTAAAACGAATGTAAAAATCATCTCTTCAGCTACGTGAAAGTGCAAATCCAGATCCTTTGACGAATCACACAAGCTCAGACAAAATGCTTACATCCATCAAAAGTAATTCGTCAAAGGCTGTGTCAGGTCGCACAGAATAAGTCTCTGACAGTTTCGAACAGAACCGGACGGTTTTTTTTTTCTGCTTTAGTTCTTAAAAATCCCTAGTTTGCACTGGTTTAAATGGACGCAACTTCTTCTTCTCCCTTCGACTAAGCTTCGCCCAATTGACAATTATTCTATTCATCCATCTATTTTCTTCCCCTTTATCCGAGGTTGGGTCACAGAGGTAGCAGTCTGAGCACCCAAACTTACCAGCACTTCCGGGGGAATCTTGAGACATTTCAAGGCCAGTTTAGAGGCATAGCCCTTCAAAAATTGCGCTTGGTCTTCCAGGAACAACAACTATTTGATTACTAAATGTGTTGATGGAGAGATCAGTGGTTCGAATTCTGGATCAAACCAAATCAACTTTCCATGATTTATCTGGGTGGAGTTTGCATGTTCTCTCCGTGTTACCATGGGTTCTCTTTGGGTACCTTGGCTTCCTCCCACCTTCAAAAACATCAGTTGGCAACACTGTAGAGAGATTGTCTGTCTTTGTCTGTCTCTTTGTTAACCCTGAAATGAGTTGGCTACTGTCTAGGGTATACTCCACCTAAAGCTGGCCACACACTGCACAACTCTTTACTGATTTTCCCATGTTATTTTCAGTCGCACTTAGTCACGTCTAGTTGAGATTAGTTGAAGCTAGTTGAAGGTAGTCGCAGTTGTGTGACTCGTGTAGTGTGTGGATGTGTGTGATTGGACTCACGTTCCAATTGTGTATTTGTGGCAGGTCCAGACTAGATTAGACACGAGTCGCAGTTTTTTTAAACATGTTGGAATTATAAGGCCTATTTTTGCTGCGCTGTGGTGCTGTTTACCCTTTATGACGCTTATGAGGCCAACGACAAGAGCCGAGGAGGCACTGGAAACAGCATCTGAGATTAAACTTTCTGAAGAGACACGTGCAAAAACAGTGGTAACGACGAGGCAGAGTGAAATTGATGCCCAAACAACAGCGCACTCACCTGCTCTCTCCTCCTTTCTTCACAAGATGCTGCTGACGTCTCCTCACTCCAAACAACACAAGTTTTCTTCTGATAAAATCTCATAAAAGTAATGCATCCATGTAATAAATATTATTAGCTAAAAAAAGTTGAATAAAAAAGTTGAGTAACCTGTTTTAGTCATTCTAGAGTCACTCTCAGTCCAGTCGTATAGTGTGGGGGCAAGACTTACATTCTAATTAGTCACAGCTGGAAAATCATTAGTGTGTGGCCAGCTTTAGGCCTAAGCTGGAAGCCTGGTTATTTTTAGTTCATGTCAAGAAGAATGTGTTTGCTCCATGAAGAAAACTCATCCCAGTAGTTTTTCCTTATAAACAACAGCCACTTCTCGCTTCCCCAAACATGAAGTTTTGTTAGCACATAAAGTTTACTCCCATAAAACTCTCAAGCTCACCTCTGCTCAATTCATTCTGGCACATGATGAAATTTGCCAGACTGAAAACGGCTTCATTTCCATATCTATGCGCTGCCTTGTCTCGGAATATTTGGAATTTATTATTAGTAATGACTCACTGCGACTCCCGCATTCAATAAAAATAGGAAAGTGTCACAACACTCCGACACAGCCTTCTCACACTAATTATAAAATTTTCTGTCAAAACTAAAACCTCGAGGCAGAGTCAGAAGGGTTAGAAAGCTGAAAATCTCGCACGGAAGTGTTCTTTTGCCCTGTGCTGTTGAGTTTTGTTGGATTACGGTAAAAAGGGCAGATGATGTGGTCATGTTGCTGCGATGTGAAAGAGGCTGTGCTGTGGTAACCATGGCATCAGAAGAAGAAAGAGTTTGCAAAATTATGACTTCAGGTTCTAGAAAGCAGAGGTGGGACCAAGTCACTGTTTTGGAAGTCTCAAGTAAGTCCAAGTCAAGTCCCCAGTCAAAGAGAGGCAAGTCCAAGTCAAGTCCCAAGTCAAAGAGAGGCAAGTCCAAATCAAGTCCCAAGTCAAAGAAAGACAAGTCCAAGTCAAGTCCCCAGTCAAAGAGAGACATTCCAAGTCAAATAAAGACAAGTCCAAGTCATGTCCCTAGTCAAGGAGAGACAACTCCAAGTCAAGTCCCCAGTCAAAGAGAGACATTCCAAGTCAAATAAAGACAAGTCCAAGTCATGTCCCTAGTCAAGGAGAGACAACTCCAAGTCAAGTCCCCTGTCAAAGAGAGACAAGTCCAAGTCAAGTCCCAAATCAAAGAGAGACAAGTCCAAGTCAAGTCCCAAGTCAAAGATAGACAAATCCAAGTCAAGTCTTAAGTTAAAGAGACAAGTTCAAGTCAAGTCCCAAGTTAAAGAGAGACAAGTCAAGTCAAGTCCCAAGTCAAAGAAAGACAAGTCCAAGTCAAGTCCCAAGTTAAAGGGAGACAAGTCCAAGTCAAGTCCCCTGTCAAAGAGAGACAAGTCCAAGTCAAGTCCCAAGTTAAAGAGAGACAAGTCCAAGTCAAGTCCCAAGTCAAAGAGAGAAAAGTCCAAGTCAAGTCCCAAGTTAAAGAGAGACAAGTCTGAGTCAAGTCCCAAATCAAAGAGAGACAAGTCCAAGTCAAGTCCCAAATCAAAGAGAGACAAGTCCAAGTCAAGTCCCAAGTCAAAGATAGACAAATCCAAGTCAAGTCCCAAGTCAAGGAGACACAAGTCCAAGTCAAGTCCCAAATCAAAGAGAGACAAGTCCAAGTCAAGTCCCAAATCAAAGAGAGACAAGTCCAAGTCAAGTCCCAAGTCAAAGATAGACAAATCCAAGTCAAGTCCTAAGTTAAAGAGACAAGTTCAAGTCAAGTCCCCACTCAAAGAGAGACAAGTCAAGTCCCCTGTCAAAGAAAGACAAGTCCAAGTCAAGTCCCAAGTTAAGTAGAGACAAGTCCAAGTTAAGCCTTAAGTTAAAAGAGACAAGTCCAAGTCAAGTCCTAAGTCAAGAGAAACAAGTCCACATCAAATCCCAAGTCAGAGCCCCACAAGTCCAAGTCCTCTGCTTTGAGTTAAAATTTAAAATCAAACTACCAAATCATCTTGTATTTCTACATCTTCTTAGATTTTTGTAAATTATCTCATTTAAAATTATTTCTGGTCACAAAAAAGAAATGTTTCAGTTTGTAAATGTAAAATAAACTTTTTTTTTTTTTTTTTTTTAAGAGAAGAGTCAAGTCGTTTTAGGCCCTGTCCCAATACTCACACTACACACTACACACTTCACTGAAGTGTGCATTTTCTCAAAGTGCTCCAAGTGTGCAGGACAGTTAAATGTAAGAAATGGGACAGTCCACACTTCACTTGATGTGATCAGGTAAAACAGCTGTGTTATTAAACTGCTGCTAAAGTCAGAGCCACAGCTCACTTTAGTTTGGATCATTTGCTGATTTTGCCTAAAACAAATAAAAGCAGTGGATTTCTGCTTATGTTTGTATTAAAAGTGTTATTATTGTCAATTATTATATGTCTGTTTTACATATATTACATTCATACATACATATTTTCAGCTGAATTAATAAGCAACATTCATTTGATTGTATTTACTTTGATTTCTGGATGTTATTTCATGTTTGTTAAATTTTTAAGTTACTGTCACTTTAAGAGAAAACTCACGTCGTAATTTTTCTACACTCGGCAAAGAACTCTGGGTAATTCACTTCAGCCAAGTCCGCTTCCATGCGGGCTTCACCAAAGTGCAGATAGAGGGCGTGAAGAGGGCGGGGCTAAAGGCAGTTTGTGACAGTTGGGACGCCCTACGCACTACCACCCCACAGCGGGAACGCGCTTCTGAGGGCCACAAGGGTGGAAGGGTGGATATTGGGACAGGGCCTTAGGTCACTGACCTTCAAGTCTAAGACAAGTCCCAAGTCTTACTCAATTAGGCCTAAATCAAGTCAAATCTCAAGTCAT
Organism: Mugilogobius chulae; assembly: GCA_038363315.1. Classification (NCBI taxonomy): domain Eukaryota; kingdom Metazoa; phylum Chordata; class Actinopteri; order Gobiiformes; family Gobiidae; genus Mugilogobius; species Mugilogobius chulae. Next base: position 20,664,160 of record CM076403.1, on the reverse strand, counting down.
CAAAAATACTGACTCAAGTCTGGTTTAAATCCAAGTCTACATCTCTGTCCACCTCTACTTTTCTTGACAGTGCACTTTCTGTTTAGGTCCGTTACCAGATTGTTTCTTCTTTAAAATACGATTTAACAAAAATTGCGCATTTTAATATTCCTGCATCAGTCCACAATTCCTACATCAGTTGTTCATCAGTCATCACAATGTGTTTCAAACTTTTCTTGTCAGAAGCGAGGCGTGTCAGTTAGCCACCATGCTAACAACAACAACAACTTTGTGCATTTTTGCGAACAAACAAGACACTATTGGTCATAAACAGGACATGGCGGACTAAACTTCATGAGAGAAACATTTGGATTTTGATTGGCAGGTGAACAGGCCAGTAGAAAAAGAGACAGCCTTGTTTCTATGGCCAACATTTTAATGGTCTTCCTTTTCCACAGTTTATGTATTTTCAGGATTCTTTTTCTGTTTATAAGCACAAGGCTGTTACAAATCTCTACAACTATTTTCAAGTTTAACACAAAAAAAATAGGCTTGAGATTTAATTAAAATTGATATTGGTTATTTTTATGTATGTATAATTATTCTTTCACGCAACCTTTAGGACAGTGTTTCTTTCCCATTTCAGACATTATCAAACTTAACACCATCTGAAATAATCTTATATATTCATATCCACTTCTTGAATGCTGGCTGAGTTTGTGTCAATCATTGTTTGTAATAAAAACTACATTTCGAGCTTCATCATTTCCACAGAACATTGTAGATCAAACCACCACGAGCTGCAGGCCCATCCACATCGATTTGAAACTCCACTATAAACCAGCCTTTACACGTCTCCTTATTGGACGTGTGAGGTAACTAACGAATTGGCCGTGTCACACAAGGACAAAGCCCCCAGGGAGGACACAGACCTGCTGGAGGGGGATTCTGTCTGCCAGCTGACAAAGGATGTTGAGGTGGAAAGTGGTGGAAGTGTGGGTGACAGCTGTGTTTGTGACCTGGCATCGGTTAATCAAGCAACTAGATCTGCACTACTGGAAATAGTTTATGGATCAAAATAATAACATTACTCTCCACACACTTGAATTGGCACAAATCGACTTGCTACTCCTGTCTTCTAGGAGATTTATCAGTATTAAAGATGTTACACCAAATTTTTGCTTCTTTAAAGGAAGAAACTATGGCATATTACATATCAATATTTCTCATTTTGTTTATTGTTTAACACAAAAATGATTTAAAACAGCTTAAAAAGAAACAGCTCCATTGAGCTCCTTTGGGTACATTAATGATGAAAGAACACTGCTGTAACAAGGTTAAAAAGTAGATTTTGCATTAAAGGTCCCCTTTATAAACGTATGCAAACAAAAATAATACATTTTAACTTCCCTACATCAGTCACATGTTTTGCTCACTTACCTAATGCATTCTGAGCATTCGAATAGTTTACCCCAAAATGTTCAGCTTTTTTCAGAGCTGTTAGGAGCGAGACGTGTCAGTATGCTAACGGAAGATAGCCATAATGCTAACATCATCAAATGACAAACTTCATGGATTTTGGTGAACAAATGGGACGTTATTAGACATAATGAGGACACTGCAGCTGCCGAGGCTGTGCAGCTTTCAAGATTCTTTTTTCTTAACTTTGCAGACAGTATAAACCTTTCCTTTACATGTTCTAAAATTGAAATACTGATGAGCCATTCAAACCTACAACCCTTTGTACCTCACATCACATGCTTATCCATCTTGGTACGATTGTGGCGTCAACTTGATGTGACGTTGAGGTGTGCTGAAAATGCACCAACAGCAGCACAGTCGCTGTCTTTGCTCACAAAATGAGCAAATTTGTTTGACCCCAAACACACAAAGTTTGGCAGTAAAAAAGTTAATTTTGTGTTTAGTTTCTCTTTAACAAGATATCTGTGCTGATTTAAAAAAAAAAAAATCTGCTCTTTTAAAGCTAATTTTAATTTTCTTTATTGTTTAAAAAAAAAAAAAAAAAAGAAGAAGAATTAAAAAGCAATCAAGAGGCCGTGTTGGAAATGTCATTGAAACACTGTAATCTTATGAAAAGATTTGACAGAAGATTGCAGGCAAATCTGCAATGTCTTGACCATGTGGACCAAGAGATCCAAAAGCTGAAGAAGGTGTTACTACAAATAGAGGAGCACAACTAAAGGTACTTCTGGTAAGGTCATTTCTTTCCACACAGATCAATTATTTTATGATGAATTGATTGTTGCCATTCTCTCTCCTTAGACATTTCTTATGACAACACGAAGTTTCAAGAAGGCAGTTGTGTAGTCTTGTCAAAGAAAGCCAAGTGAATGGGAAAGTTTTAAAAACTAAATAGACACAAGTGAAAAAAAAAGTGGAGCTATGTACTTCTGGTGGAGCTCCACTCAATATGGCACTCCCCGTTGGCTGCACCCAGACTTTTCTCGTTGAACTGGTAAGTTCCACTTGTGAACTGGGACCTGGTCGAGGAAGCCCCACTTCACATACGAGCTCAACAATCACCACAATAAATATATTTGGAGGGTTTAACTGACACAAAAACTATGTACACATTGGGTACAGGTCATTTACCATTACTTTTTTAGCATAAATGTTAGCTTTAGTCATAATGTTTACATACGAGTTGTTTGTTAAAACCATTTGGATTTTTATTTCTGCTTAACAACTGTAGTAAGGCTGCTTCCAATATGCGTTTGTGATGCCATGTGAGCGCCGCGCTACACTGCAGGACCACATTAGCATTGCGGAGGATTTTTAACTAAAAACTACCACAAAAATGCGTCCTTTGGGTGCATGCTATACCTCTTTTTAAATCTCTGATTCTACCCTATCTAATCGCTGCATTCATTGCTTAATTTGAAAAAGTCAGTAAGTATGAACAAGCACAGAAGCACCAGCTACTGGTTAGCAATGTTAGCGGATGTTGTTAGCATAAGTGCTGCACAGATGCCGAGGCACAAAAGGCGTAACAACATCACAGGCCGACTTTGGTGATTCATATTTCTTTCTGAAGACCAAAACAATCACAATTTTAATGTGTACATTTCTTTAGCTGTGTGAGAAGGACAAGAACTGTGCACAATGCTCTACGGAAGCCTGTAAGGCCGAAGCAAGCGCCGCAAAATCTAAGTAAAAAAAACTCTTGTTTCTAAAAATAGAAATCGATTTGAGCTACAAACTAAATTTATCAATTAAATCGATTTTTGCCCAGCCCTACTAAAACGTATAGTCTAAAATAGCAAGTATGAATGCATGTATAGATGTTAATTTTTTTTCTGAATAATTATGTGTTTGTTTTTGTAGAATCACAATGGCCTTTTTTACTGAAGGAAAATTACCTGCTGCCTGTGGACGACACTCTCACGATGTCCGCAAAAAACTGGTACTACTAAATGTATGTAAGTTTTCCAAATTAAATTCAATAGATCTAATGTGTTACAACAAATAAAACAGCTTTTCTTGTCAATAAATTACATATTCGATCATAAATGTTATATTATTCCAAATTGATCAGGAATTTGTTATTATATTGAAGATTATACTTGTGATTATTGTTCTTCGACTACAGTCAGGATTTCATTCAGAGATTTGACAATATAGTTTGTCAAATTAAAGAAATGGAATAAGAGATTCAACAAAAGTAAACATACAACTTTAAATCATTATTAATCTGAACCAAATGCTCTTTCTTTAGATGAAGAAGAACCATTTGAAGAAGGGATTGAACCCTTACAAGAAACAAGGGGAACAACAGAGCACAGCTCAAGCTCTCCAAAAGCGCTAATGAACAATGCAGACCGAACACCTGTTTCATTAAAGGCAGTGGACACAGCAAGCACCTCTGAGCAGCCTATCAACTCCAGAAGAAACCTTTGAACAACAATCAGTTACTACGCCAGAGAAACCTGATGCCACAAAACAAACGGGTGACTCTCTAGAGCAGCTTTGCAGCAACACAGAGGCCATGTTCTAATATAAGCCTGCAAGCAGCAGTTACAACTGACTGAAAAAGACTATCCCAGAAACATGCCCTAATAATGTACATAGTTTTAGATTATTTTGTGTTCACTTTTCATATTGAAAGTTCTTGTTTTTAGATAGGGGTTAAAGTAGTAAGATGCTATGTGTTTGTGTGAAATCCCCAACTTGAGAAATAATAAAGAGTTTTAACAGTGATTTTGCTTCCAGTTTTTTGCTTTGCTATGTAAGCAACTAGCCAGGCTGGCACCACATAGACCATTTCCCTCCAGTTACTAGATGGGGTATATCAAAACTGCAGAATGGGAATTCAATTCATTCAACAATCACAATGAAGCAGTGCGTTGGCCAGAACTAGTTGAAACAGCAGACTGTATGTGTTTGTGGCTTTGATTTTTTTGTCAGATATTATCTAAGAAGGTAATATTGATCTGTTTTATTTAGAATTCTTAGTAAAACTATACTGTTGCCAATAGTTCAATTTTGTGCACAAGACCATTATTTTCTGCTTTAGCATAGCCTTTGAGAAGAACTAATAGATTTTCACAGCTTTTTACGCGGCGCGTATTGGCATCTGGGGCGTCAGTTGACGCAGGTTTAGGCGTCTGAAAACACAGCGTCTTGCAGATTGGAAGCTCGAAGCTGACAGCGGACTCACACCAAAAGCGATAAGCACGCCCTCTTGAGCCCTGGTCGCTGTCTCCAGCTCTCTAGGGGAAGTTTTCAGAGGGAGGGGTAAATGGGAGCGCTACGAGTGCTTCAACCAATGCCTCGTTTGTGTCTGTGAAAAGGTGTTCACTGAGTGGCTGTCGCCTCGGCGATGTCGCTCTGAATTTGCATAAAGTTAACTTCATCTCAACTTTGCCGCGCTCCGCTCGCCTGGACCGCTCCGCTCTTCTTGTCACTTCCTCATGTCGCCTCTCTGCACCAGCCTGCATAGGAAATGAATGGGAGCTGCTCTCTCAAGTCGCTCTAGTCTCTTTTGGTGTGAGTCCGCTGTAAACCTGCTGTACAAGCAGCCGAGGAGGACAGTAACAGCAAAAGGACACTGCCTGGAGGAGGAGAAAGTTGTGTGATAGGGTAAGCTCCGTTTTATAAATGTAACAAGCCTCTATCTCTCTCCCTCTGTCCTCTCTCTCAACGTGATCTGTCTACGTGCAAAACAAAGCCTGCAAACAAGCGAAGAGGCGTCTTTTTGTCCACCAAAGCCTTGATGCGCATCAGAGCATTTTGGAAGCTTATTGAGGTGTCAACAGCACTAATAACTGACAAAACTGTATGTATTGCGCCCAGTATGAATCCTCTCCCCTCCTTCTGCATCCACTCCTGCTGTCAGAAAAGAGTGGGACCAGGTGAACCTAATTAACTGCACTAGTTTCTTCCCACCTGGTGCAATTAAAGAGAAGAACTTTGCTGCTGCTCAAATGAGTCCAGAGAACATGGCCAGAAGGAGCTAAAAACCCTCAAAGAGGAAGAGTGCAGAAAGAAAACTCTTCTAAAAAACCTAAAGGACAGCCTGTAAATAAAATACTGTTGGACTGTATTATGTGTTTATATATCTGGTTTAAATATTTATGTTTATGTGCTGGCATAATACTGTTTAAAAGCTTGGAAAGAACACATTGAGTTTGAATTCTTATTTGATTTAAGTGTTTAAAAGTATCAATATTTAAGTTTAATTGTTAGATGTTAAAAGCTGAATAATTTAAGTTAAAATGAACTGACATTTTCAGCATGTAAAATTCTAGAATGTCATGCATTTAAGACATTTATAGACTAAAAATTGCGTTTGTAAAAGCATAGGTTTAAAAAATTCTGTGCAAAATTTGTGCATTTATTAAACATTATTTTATGTATATATTTCTGTTTTCAAGGATTTCTACCTTGGCGGAGGATGCTCTATCGTTCTAAAACAAAGAGCCAAAAGCCTTTCAATGTCTGGTCATTCCGCAGTAGAATCCAGTTAATACTTCAGATGAAGAGTACCTTTTCAAGTTGGGGTGTGAGCTGCCACAAAATACAACTTGACAGTATGCACATTTAGTCGAATTTTGACGCAAATAGGCTGTCCGGTGTGAACACAGCTTTAAGGCCCAAAGTTACTCCCCACCACTGAGAATAAGCGGTAGAAAAAGAAGAAGAAAAAAAAAAAAAGATTTAATGTATCAATATGGAAACAATGCACGGAGATATATACTGTAGTTTTACCCCCCTTCTGCTCAAGAATAACAAAAGCATGATTATACTTTGACATAATTTCAACAGCTCAGACGACCAATCCTCTCCACTGAAAAGAACCGCATGACTTTGAACCGACAGTTAATCATCCTGACATGACTTAAATAGCGTTTGTCTCCATTCTCTCGCAGTAAGTGAAGCATGTCTGACAGACCCGCACTGACCTCTGCACATGAACAAAGTCACGCAGACACCGGCTCCTCTGTATCAGCCCACAGCAGACCGCTCCAGGTGGCAGCGAGCGGCTAATTGGCTTCTAAATGTAAAGTATTGTAACCCAAATGCATTATGTAGCCACCTGTGCCCATTATGTTCCTTATCTAAAGCCAATTAAAGCCCAAAGACTGATATTTTGTGGCATCAAATAAGGTCAAGTGGAATATACAGCAGATAGTAGGAGGGAAATGTTAAAAGCTTGTCTCCAGTGTTTTGCATTGTGGCATTTAAAGGACACACATATTGTACAAACTTACTTTTTTGAAACTTTTAATCTTGTTGTCATATTGTTTCACATTTTTCGTATTCATTATTTTGATTTACCATGGTAACAGCTCTCTATTTTTAACCTTAAAGCCTGCACACTACAGAAGTTTTGGTCTAATTTTAAGCCCAGTGTGACCCTCTACCAGTTCAGTAAGTGTGGCCAGAGTAAGAATTTTCATTAGATATTTTGTGATTTCTCGTCACTGCGACTCTATTACGACTATTTGTCAGTTGCATCATGGTGAGGTTCATATGCTGCATGAGCGCAAGGACCTTTACAACAGAAGCATCTGGTGCATCTGCCTTGTGACGACGGCTTTTAACCCTTAGATGCATGGCCGATCAATACCTACACTCTTCCATGAGTGGGGTCGAAAATGACCCCACTTAGAATCAAAGCACTTTAATTTTGATTAAAGATGATGGTTTTTATTATATTTTAAATAACAAAAGAACATTTCTGTCATGTTATTTTATTCACATTTGAACACAAATCAGTCAGGTTCAAAAAATGTCAAAATCCATTTTGTGACTGTCGATGTGATTATGGAAGACGAACAAAAAATAAAACTATAACTGGGGACTATAACATTGTCCACACACATGAACACACACAAAACATGTTCTCTTTTCTCACTGTGTGCTGCTTTTACAAACGTTTTGCGGTCCTTGTTTCTTGGACAAATCTGACATCTTTTTCTCTTCTGTTGGTCCTGTGTGCTTCTCTCATGTGTGTGGATTGTGGATTTTGTCACTAAACACCTTCCCATTCCTAAAGTGATGTACTGTAGGTTGGTAGGTTGGGGTTACTTTCAAGTCGACTTTTCATGTGAGGAGTCACAAACTCCTGTGACAGCTCTGAGAGAACGTCGTCATGTGTTGGTGAACATGTTTTTAATTGACCTTTATTTAACCATTCATCAGATGTGTAAGTGCCACAGTAAATGTAAACCAACAAGTACAATTGATAAGAATCAAAAGTTCCTAGGGGGTACTCTTAAGATTCCATAGGAACTGACTGGGGTCATTTTTAACCCCACTTATGGAAGAGTGGGGTAGTGATACAAAAGATGGAATTTCTCAAAAAGTATATAGACAAATGTTTTAATTGCTATGACCTCATGTCACAAACAAGTTTGTTGAGGAATACCTGAAACATGAAGATGAAACTACAATTAATTTAAAAGATTTCTCAAAGTAACAACATAATTTTTGATGCATCTAAGGGTTAAAACGTAAAATAAAGATGAAACATTGCCTCATCATGTGTAAATAAATGTAACCTTTTGTGCACGAAGTGGGGGATTCTTTTTTACAAGCATGTCATCTCCAACACACCTGTTCCCTAAATGATGGAAGAAGCAACTTTAAGACTATAGAACATGTTTAGAGGTTAAGGGTAAGGTATACTTTATTTATGACCTTTATAAACCTGCTTTAATCCATTGGCGTTTCCTTGTTTATAAATGCACACATGAAAGATAACACTCGATCACGTGACACCAGCACTGTTCTCCGCTCAGTGCAGCAATCCCCAAGTCATCTCTGTTCTTCTGCCACATGATGCCACTGTGAGACACATAATCGACGTAAATGTCCTGTTGTCTGTGGCCTGTTCTTTCTTTGACGCGTCTAAAAATCACAGATCTTAAACCCCTCTATTGTGCATCCAGCTTTAGAGGCACTCAGACAGACAATCTACGACCCCCTTACCCAGTGGACAAGACACTGATGTGGGTTAAGGCAAGGCATTGCAGGCACTTTTTTTTTCTTTTCTTTTTTTTTTTGTTCAGTTTGTTTTCTCACAAAGGTACAAACTCAAGAGAAATCCCTCTGGGGCCCCACCAGTCAATTGGTTTGCGGTCCGAACCAAACACATGACAGTGGGGGGTTTGAGGAGACAACAGCAAATAGCACCTGAAACAAGCAAAACAAAACTGTCAGCTTCCGTGGATGTATGTTTCTGCTGCTACTGATTCTGTTTTAGCAGAAACACAGACTATTTACTTTTTGAAAGAAGAGTGACACTTGTTCTATCCCACACATACACTGCTAGGATTGGCCAAGCACAAACTAAAAAAGTCGGCGAGCAGTTGACTAATCACCTAAACAGCTTGATCTATTAAACATATCACATTTTCACCAAAACACTTCCAGTGGGGGGAAGTTCCAGATGGATAATGTGGAAGAACTCAACTTGGAGTTCAACACAGATCCATCTGGCTTTACCTGGTTAACTTTCATGAGGAAACAACACAATTTTCACATCAGCTCCTGAAAGTATTTTTTAGCTGAATGTAGTCTACTTCCAGAGAGTTTAGAACATTGCATTCCTCACAATGCATTTTCCTTCACAAGGTCGTCAATATCACCTCTGAAGTACCTTTTCCACACAGCAAGCTTTACTGAGAAAAGATTTGTTCATATCTTATTTATTAGGTTATTATGAGTAAAATTTAATTAGAATTGTCACACAGTTTTCACTCAGATCGAAATAAGATCTCCAAAATTTCCTCTGTATAGCCCAATATGTGCAAATTTAGTCATTTTATTTTACATACATATTTCTAAATGTAAACATGACGAAATGATGGAAATAGACACATTATTAAATCATATTAGTAAAAACATTCTAAATCCTATTTACCTGCAGTGTCTCTCTTAAGGACACAATGATAATTCACTCCAGCTGTCTCACTATTAACAGACCTATTGTATTTCTGTCTGATATGCATGTTGTTAACATTTCCACATTTTAAATTGTAATACTGAGCTAAACAACTTAATTACACAACAAGTCCTGTGACTTCTGCACTGAAAAACCCTGCACAGTTTTCAGTCTGCCCTTTTTGACACATTGGCCTTTGGAGAGCTGTAATTTACAACAATAACAAGCTACTGAATAGTTTTATTTGTATTTACAAGGCTTCGCTACAGTGACAATTCACAAAAAGAAATTGGACAAAACTCAATTGGAAGAATCATGAAACTGGGACTAAAGCAAAGGTCTTTAGTAGCGTTGCTTATATATGTATGAATCACACTAAACATCTGCATGAAGGTAAATCAGACGTCGATTCTAGAGGCTACATGGAGAAAAGAAAGTATGTCTTTACTTCATTTGGAACAGAGTCCAGTTTTGGCAGTGCTTGATTACAATTGTTCAACTGTTTAGTGGCCTAAAAACTGCTGGGTAAATGCAGCTATATCAAAGTTGGACTATTTAATGTGGTCAGTCGTTCTCAACCCTTTTTAGTCGTAACTCCCCAAACAACAACCGTAGGCATTTTCAACCCCCAAACTCAAAACGTACTCTACCCTTAACATGATAAAGTAGTCATTAGTTTAATCTATGATATTACTGTATTTTGAAGCCATTAGATATTGACTGACAGGCTTTTAAATAGAATGTGCATTTACTATTACAGTTGAAAAGTGTCAAACCATGTTTAAGATATCAATCTTAAACTTAACACATCTTCAGAGGACCACAGAAATCATTCTGCGACCCTTTAGGGCACATGTGTCAAACACGAGGTCCAGAGGCCAGATGCAGCCCTCCACATCATATTTAAGATCTTATAAGATTTAATTTAATCTTAAGTTATCACTAGGAATAATGTTAGTATCTTAACCTAGCAAAATGCTTGGTCTGAAATTTAAAAAATATATTATTTTTAGGCTTATGCAGATGTATATGCAGTATTTGTATTTTCAAAAATTACACAAAATCAAATACAGAGACTCCTATTTGAAATTGTCTAAGATTAGTGAGGTTTATTACAGTCACCACCAGCCCTTTGATGACGACCATGATACCATGATGCCTTGGTGAAAATAAGTTTCACACTCCCCAGGTTGAGAACCATTGCACTAAGCTATAGAAGCACCTGTAACACCAAAGATGTCATCTATAACCAGATCATTGAAAACAAGATTTGCCGGACAAAGACCCATTATATGGACCAATGTACCAAAAAAGACAAAACAATTCACCAGAGGCGACAACGTCAACTCGAAATTTTTTAAAAAGGAGGTATTTTGGATCATAGCTAATACATCTCAGCCACACCAGTCGAATCTCAGCCACATCAGCCGAATCTCAGCCACATCAGACAAATCTTAGTTGCATCTCAGCCACACCAGCCACATCTCGGTTCAGTTACATCAGCCACATCAGCCAAATCTCAGCTACATTTGCCGAATCTCAGCCACATCAGCCGAATCTCAGCCGCATCAGCTGAATCTCAGCCGCAACTGCCGAATCTCAGCCACATCAGACAAATCTTAGTTGCATCTCAGCCACACCAGAAGCATCTCAGTTCAGTTACATCAGCCGAATCTCAGCCACATCAGCCGAATCTCAGCCACATCAGCCGAATCTCAGCCACATCAGACAAATCTTAGTTGCATCTCAGCCACACCAGCCACATCTCGGTTCAGTTACATCAGCCACATCAGCCGAATCTCAGCTACATTTGCCGAATCTCAGCCACATCAGCCGAATCTCAGCCACACCAGAAGCATCTCAGTTCAGTTACATCAGCCACATCAGCTGAATCTCAGCCACATCTGCCGAATCTCAGCTCTATCAGCCGCATCTCAGCTGCATCTAAGCCACATCTAAGCAGCATCAGCCGCATCTCAGCCGAATCTCAGTCGCATCTCAGCCACATCAGCCAAATCATATAAAAAACTTAAGCTGTGTATTTCTACTGAATTGTGTACTTGACCTCCAGGAAGTTACACAGTGCATCTTAGTATGTTTGGTTGAAACACGATTAGAACATCAACACACTAAACGACAGTTGCAATGCTGTTTTCCACGCAACTGGGAGGTTGGATATTTCCCTGTTGAAAAATGCCAGTTTCCAGATCAGAGCGTTTCAACTTAATCAAGTCCCTATGTAAAAATTATGACTAATGCTAACCTTTAGGCCAGGGGTGTCGAAGTCATTTTAACAAAGGGCCACATTGGCATTAAGATTTTTCTCGAGGGCCGATCATAAATAAAATTAACCTTGCTAATCTTTGACATACAACAAATAATAGTTTCTGTATTTGATTATAGTATATTTATTGAAATGAAAATGACTGAATACACTTTGCATTAGTCTGAAAAATGACTTACTCTTTAATTTTGAGACAAATCATTTTATTAGGTTAAGACACCCAGATTACTCCTGGCACTAATATCAAATTAAAGTAGACCTTATAAGACCTTGAGGGCCGTATGAAATGATGTGGAGGGCCGCATCCGGCCCCCGGGCCTTGAGTTTGACACATGTGCTTTAGGCTGAACAAAAACAAAGTTAAATAACCTGTGACCAATGTTTATAAAGTTTTTGCTGCAGTTTAACCCTCAAAATGACTTTTTGTGGTGTTTGTTGAGCTCGTATGTGAAGTGGGACTCCCTCGACCAGGTCCCAATTTACAAGTGGTATCACCAGTTCTAGCACATTTTTAAGTGAGAAGTGAGAAAAATCCCAGTTGCCTGAAGTGCACCATAAGTACACCATGAAAACTACACACATTACAACAAACAAGCTACCACTTGAACTGAATGATTGAACATTGTTTTCTAAGAAATACTTAAAGAACAAATGCTTTACAAATCTGGTGTCCAAAAACACAACATTAAAAAAAGACATTGGTAAGCAGCAACAGAACAACCCATTAACATTCCTCACATAAAATAAAGAAAGAAAATTGAACATCTGGACTCACCAGGACAAACAAAACTAAAGCTAAAGGGCAGACCTGAAACATGCTTACACAGAGCAGCAGCTGTGGCTCAGAGCTTAGCATTAACACTAAGGAGACATGAGCTGGAGCAGTGAACAGTGCTAAAGTGTCCTGCCCAAAGCCACAATGACAGTTTGCATAATGCAGAGACGCTAATGTGCAACTATCTACTCTTTGTCTTAGAAGAATGGCTTTTTTCTTTTCTTTTTCGCTCTTGTCTTTTGTTGTTAGCCAATCACAGCCTGGCACCGCTCAAGCAATAATCATACGTGTCTGTTCACTACTCAAGTAAAAGTACAGCGAGCAAAAAACGGCTTAAAAGTAGAGCTGAAACTACAAGTAAAAGTATAAAAGTTGTAAATGTACTTAAACGTGCTATACCCAATTTTTGCTTCCTCAAAAATGTAAGCAAAGATATATATATTTTTTACTTCCTACAACAGTCCACATGTTTTCTCATTTACCCAATGCATTCAGAGTCTCTTATTTGTTGACCTAAATGTGTTTAAGCTTTTTTCACAGCTGTTAGCGAGACATGCTAACAGCAGTTAGCCATAATGCTAACAACAACAAACGGGACATTATTCATTATTAGACATAGACAGGACACAGCAGACTAATTCCACCTGAATAGAAATTGATTGTTTAAATGTAATTTGTTGAACTGTTATAAATGATAATATGTACAACATGTGATTTTTTTTATGCCTATGGACCCCAGGAAGACTAGCGACCACCCTGTGGAAGCTAATGGGGTTTCTAATAAATAAATAAATAAATAGATACATTAACATGATATCTGTGCAAAATTGATTTTAACTTATTTTATTGTTTAAAAAAAACAAAAAACATGGGTGTAGAGCTCCTGCACCCATGTTGACTAAATTTGCTGCGGCCGCCATTACAGCAGTGCGCTACCATTGAATCTAATGGGAAGAAGCCAGAAATTGAGCTTCTGTGGCTCATCTGTGGCATAAATTAGGCCGTAAATATCCATACGTCTAAAACACAACGCAAATAAACATTAGCACCATTTTGTGGCTCGACTTTACTTTTCACAAGTTTAGACCACACTCTGAATCTGCCATTCTGTTCATCTGATTCACTTTTCACCTTCCTACAAGTGCTGGTCAACGAATTAGAATAATTTGAAATGGTGCAATCATGAAATTCTTTGAATGCATTTGTTGTGTAGAAAGAAATTCAGGTGTTCACCGCACCTGTCCTACTCGTTAGAGTAATCACAGAACTCGTTACCTGTAAAAAACCTGCTCAGCTGAGCTTTCCAAAAGGTCCATTTAGGCCATTTAACTGTGACACTGTTGTTCCATTGAATTAGAATAATGGAGAAACCGTTTCATTGAATTAGAATAATTTTATTATAATTAGAATCATCACTTTCTCAGTATTTTTTTGACTGCCCCTTGGCTTGTATGACTGCCTGAAGTCTCCGCGGCATCGATTTGACCAGCTTGACGCAAGTTTACGCACTCACAGCTTCCCAAGCAGTGGCGATGTTCTGCTTCAGTTGGTCCAGCTTAGTCGGCTTTCTGTCGCGAATTTTCCGCTTGATGATGGCCCAAAGGTTTTCAATGACATTGAGGTCAGGCGAGTTGGCCGGCCATGCCAAAACTTCAAGCTGTTTTCTAGTGAACCAATCTTTGGTCGACTTTGCCGCATGAGCCGGTGCAAGATCCTGTTGAAATATGAAGTCTTCTTCGCCGAACTGTTCCTCAACAGTCGGAATCAGGAACGTTTCCAGAACATCTTGATATACGGCAGCATTGACAGTCTTCTTGAGGAAGCAGAGTTTCCCTACACCTCGAGCAGACATGCATCCCCAGACCATAACGCTCTGGGGAAACTTGACGGATCTTTTCACGCACTCGTGGTTGTAGGTTTCGCCACCACGACGCCAGACACGAGGACCTTGGTCACCAAAGGAGATGCAGAAGCGTGATTCGTCACTGAAGACCACTTTCTGCCAGTCTTCAGCAGTCCACTCGCCGTGTTGTTTGGCCCACTTCAGCCGTTTCTGCATTTGTTTCTTGTTCAGCATCGGTTTTACCATAGTATGTCTATGGGTTTTACTGCTGGAACGCGATATTTGAAGCCCAGTCATTGAAAACCTTTGGGCCATCATCAAGCGGAAAATTCGCGACAGAAAGCCGACTAAGCTGGACCAACTGAAGCAGAACATCGCCACTGCTTGGGAAGCTGTGAGTGCGTAAACTTGCGACAAGCTGGTCAAATCGATGCCGCGGAGACTTCAGGCAGTCATACAAGCCAAGGGGGCAGCCAAAAAAATACTGAGAAAGTGATGATTCTAATTATAATAAAAATTATTCTAATTCAATGAAACAGTTTCTCCATTATTCTAATTCAATGGAACAACAGTGTCACAGTTAAATGGCCTAAATGGACCTTTTGGAAAGCTCAGCTGAGCAGGTTTTTTACAGGTAACGAGTTCTGTGATACTCTAACGAGTAGGATAGGTGCGGTGAACACCTGAATTTCTTTCTGCACAACAAATGCATTCAAAGAATTTCATGATTGCACCATTTCAAATTATTCTAATTCGTTGACCAGCACTTGTAAATGGCGGTCTGTCAGTTCGCGGAAATGGCCTGGCTTTCTTTTGTTTTTGATCATTTATAAGTTTCATATTCTGTAAAACTCCGATAACGTTTGATAATCCCGTCCGCCGCCGTTGAATTCTAATGGTATCGTCCCTGCCGGCCCGAGAATACGCGGTGCGTGCTGGGATAGTGTGACGTCAGCTGCAGTCCTCTATAGCAGTGATTCCCAAAGTCTGGGTCGGGACCCCTTAGGGGGTCGCGAAACAAAATCTTGGGGTCGCGAAATTATTTCAAAATGTATTACTACAATTATGATGTTGCATTTAATGAGATTTTGGGGAATTGGGGTCATTCGAAGCAATACACTATCAAAATAAACACAATTAAACCTAATTTAAATAGTTTTGTAACTTAAAATGATTACAAAAGTATATATTTTTTTACTGTGGGCGTTGCGAGTTAGTTGCATGGTATTTTGGGGGTCCCGGGCTGAAAAGTTTGGAAACCCCTGCTCTATAGCACTTTCAACCTGTTAAGCTCTATCTCTGTTTCTTGGTGTGAAACACCCAAAGTGACATGTCCAATTAAATTAAACAAAGAATTACTAGAAAAAAAAGACTCGTCACAAATATTTTCTTGGTGTCTTTAAAGTGCTTTATAAAACATACACTGGAAAAACAACATACATAAATATGGTATTAGCTGAAAAGTGGGTGAATTGAGTATCATTCATCGTAATTTGAGGAGAATTAGATTTTTTTTTATAATGATTTGCCATGATCAAGTAAATTTACTGCAGTACAGGAGTCGTTTTGCTAATTTCAATTCAAGTGTATACTTAAATTGTTTTGCGTAAAACAAGGTTTTTTATGCTTTTTCCATTGGCAAATCTTGTTTAAATTAGTCAAAATCTACTCAAAACCAGTTAAAAAACTGCTTATTTCATGCACATTTTCATATTCAGTCAGGTTTATAACGGGAGGGATTTGATACATTCATGTTGGGCTGACAGAATATCATCCAAATATCGAAATACTTGAGATACTCATTTCTGATTTTTTTTTTTTTCAATAGCCAATCACAGCCTGTCAATACTCAAGCAATTATCATAAAGCTCTCTCTCTCTATGTCTCATCACCAGAAGACCTGATGGGTGACATTTTCCCTAACAACTCCATCACTGGCTTGTTGCTGATAAATACCTCGAGTGGATGGTCAGCTCAATTGCCTGATCAATACTTCATTCTGTCTATGATCAAGAGGCCACAGTGATAGAAATGAAGACTGGCTGCAGGTAATTGCGCAGTGCCACATGTCAGCTCGTTCTGAGGAGTCTTTACGTTTGTAGTCTTCACTTGTCTGTAGAAATGACCATGATACGCAAAGTCATTTTCATCTGGGGCCACACTAGTCCATCGGTTTGCAGAGCTGTGGGCATCAGCAAGTAGCCTCTTTTTATTTTTATTTTATTTTGGATCCCCATTAGTTATTATCAATAACTATTCTTCCTGGGGTCCACACAACACACAGAAATAACATTAGAATTCACATGACATTTCATACATACAGTTTGTTAATTTTATACATAGTTTGTTAATTCTGAACATACAGTTTTTGTAAAGTTTAACAACTATAAAGATACATGCAAGTTTGCAAAAACTAATGTCACACATTTAACAGGCAAAATCTATGTAATGAGAATTTCTTTTTTTAAGTACAGCCTTCCTTAGTTTCCTTTTAAACAGATCCTCTTTTGTGATCTCTGTGAAACACTGAGGCAGACGATTCCAAATAGACCCATTTACTGTTAGTAAACAAAGATGGCTGCGCGCGCGAACTGGTGCCCTGAGTGGTGCCCAGTCTCAGGCTTTCCAAGCTACGCAGGTGCATTTTCATAAAAAAATCTCAAAACTCTCTTTAAAAACACAATTTAACGAACAGCAAGCGACTCCAGATACATGTACAGTTATCTACTGAATGTTAGCATAACGTTAGTAAGTGTCCCGATATTCAGTGGCCTGATATTTACTTCTATTTGATGGGAAAAACTCATGTGCACAAGAGAAAAGCTTTAAGCATACAAATCCTTGATGAGTTTGACGACGTAATTTGCGGAAAAGTACAGGAGGTGAGTTACTGTGACATTGCTTAAGATTTTTGTGCAAGTTGTGTTAATTATTTATCATTATCAGTGGAGAATTAGACTCACAGTAAACTGCACCTGTGTGGCATTATTTTGTGCTGATTTCTACAGAAATGTATTGTATAAAAGACTCCAAGGATATACTTACATGACTCTGAGGACATGTATTTGTTTTGATAGTGATCCCTCATTATTTCTATAGATTTTAGCGGCAAGCTAGTTAGCCCGAAAAATCACGAGTTATAAAATGTGTCACTGGTGCAAACCCAAGGAACACATTAGGAATGGTCAGAGCTTCGTTTGAAGTCATTGGGCCTCATTCACGACACGTTCTTACGAACAAATTTGTTCTTAAGAGCTGTTTACGAACATTTTTGGCATTCACAAAATTTGTTCTTAACGGAAAATGTTCGTCTGTAAGAGCAAATTCTACGAACACAGAGGAGCACTCGTAAGAACAAAAAATCAGCTGTTTCAGATTTTTATTTCTTATAGAATTCAGTCAAAAACATTTTTTCCTACATGACTGTAGGTTATGTATTTTTATAAATTATTATATGTAAAATAATTTTAGAAACAAAAAAGTCATCACTCATGCTAAAAATGACTCCTTTAATAAACCTGCAGCAGCCTGTCCCAGCCTCAGAGCCTCTGTGTTCTGACCCCCACAGACTCAGGACCTTGTGTCCCCCAGGACCAGAGCGCTCGGTGCTCTGACTGTGCACCCCGCTACAGCAGCCGCTGCCCCCCCTCCCCCGCTCCCCCACACGCTCGTTCTACCGCGACGTGAAACGCGATATAAACGGCAAAAGCCCAGCTTATTTCAATACATCTGTGATTGAACTGTTTCCTCTGAGTGTGTTCATGTGAGTTTGGACATTTTTAAAAGACGCTGACGTTTTTAATCAGCGAAAGCGCTGCTGCCTTTCTTCCTCCTCTGCAGCAGCGCTTCCTTCTCCCAGCTCCGCTCCAGCAGAAATCTTGTGAATGACGCGCTGTGTCCGGCCCATTTTGCCATATAAGGAAGTATGCATTATTCATTTTTATGTAAATAACCTTTCGTAGCTATGGTTTGGTGAATTTGGCGTAAAGGCTGTTAGGAAGGAATTTGGCTCGTTACGAACTCGTCGTGAATCACACGTAGAGTTTTCGCAGCAGCTTCTTAAAGTGAAAGTTACGCACAGATTTTACGAAGATTTTCATGAATGAGGCCCATTGTTAAGTTTTCTAACGTTTAATATCGTTAGTACAGCTTACTCGTTTTGTATAGAAACTTATGGGGAAACTCTGCGAGGGCACCAGTGCGGCTCCGCCCCCAAAATGACGTAGGCTCTGAACGGGTCTATAGACACAGCTCTTTAAAGGACACATTTCTTTAAGGCGTTAGTTTTAGGTAAGCGAGTAGTGCATTAGAGTGGAGTGTCTTGAAATAATTAATTACAAGACAATTACCACATTAGCGCTCAAAGTTGCATATTTTCTTTACAGTCACACAATATCCCCACATTTGTATTTAATTCTCTTCTAACCCATAAGTATCACAACAACGCACCGTTCTCCCGTACTGTTATAGACAAAACATGTAGATCATTGGTGTCCAAACCTTTTACAGAGTGGGACACGTTTGAAAGTGCACTGTGTAACTTTTTGACCAAAAATAGTCTTGAACAGATGCACATTTTTTGTTGCATTAAATAAATGATAAAAACAATATTTTCACTTGCATTGTCACAAAATGAACTGTTATTTGACCTATGAAGGCCTCTTCTTGTATACTTTCATGTTCCTTTAGCTGTATTTTTTATTTTAAAGGCATAAAACATGTATTGTTTTACCTTTCTATTCCTGTTGAATTGTGCAGTCGACTTTTCACCTGTAGAAAGTTACACAGTGCACTTTTAACAAGGCATTAAACATTCATTTTAGGTTTGCAAAGTCATCAAAATGTTTATTATTTTGATCATGATGGAGGATTTGCTCAAAATTGACCGTAAAAACTACACTTTTTGTAATTTGGGCCAATCTAACAGGAGTCTGAGGCCAAAAAAACTTATCCAAGGGCTGCATTTGGCCCCCAGGCCGCAGTTTGGACATACCAGATGTAAATACTGCTTTTACAATTTTTTTTTTATTTCAGTCGAGTTGTACTTTACTACATGTTTATTTAGCAAAGTTTTACCCAGAAACTGCTCTTTTCTATGAAGCATCTTTATTCAGCTCAAGCTTTTTTTTGACCTGTTTCTTCTTGACTTTTTTACTTTTCCTGAATCTAGCTATTAGAAGTGCTGTGTTTTTTTATTTTTTTTTACTCAGCTGTTCTGTGAAGGCAAGACCAGAGGACAATGCATTTTATGATTCCTCAGATCTCTAATGTGTCAGGCGCCTCGGCATAAGAGCGCGCTCCATCTGCATCTGAGGCAGGGGGCTTGGGTAAAGAGAGAGAAAAGCAATGATCTTTTATTGTGGGAGAGGCACAAAGCATCTGTAGTTTTATTTGTCCCTGTTTGAGAGGAGTTGTTGGAGAACTACTATAAAACGGCAATGTGGCTCTGTGACTGTTGGCGAGATTCATGAGGAGATAAAAAGAAGAGGATAAGGTTTCAAAGCCTCTTCTTTATTATTTTTTTGGAGAAGCATTAGCCTTAGGGATATGAACATGTATTCTCTGTCTGTAAGAGCGGAACATGTTCTTTAGGCTTTGAGAAGCAGATGCATTTGGAGGCCTTTTGGCAATGTGTTCTCATGGAATGCGTAAAATAGCACGCCGACGACGCCCTCTGCCTGTTTTGGCGTGCAATTACACGCTCGTTTTTTCCAGCGTAGTCTGGACACGCCTAGTGGTTGACGACAAACACGAGGTTTTTCAAGGGATTAACGGCAAAATTTAAGTCTGAAGTTACAAAAATGGGTAAATTTAGCTCTTGGAGTTGGTTAAGGTTAGGATTAGGATTGTGTTAGTCTTCATGAATAATAACACGTCTTAACATTCACCATTGAAATGAACTAGGACAGAAACGCGTCAAATACACACGCATAAAATAGAAGTTGCGTTCTTATGACACGCTGTTTACAATAGCGTGGTATTGACACGCTTATCCATGACAACAGGCTGTTTTTGGATGTTTTGTCTTTCCAGATGCAGTTACTTTGTTTATAAATCAAATGCTACATCTTCATTTCACCATTGAGATCCAGTCGCTTCACAGGTGCCCATCTATAATCACCTCTCACATGTGGCTATCCTAGCAAAATGTTTATGCTTTCAATTTAATCATATTTTTTGGTATAGCCCAAAATCACAACAACAGTTATTTCAGATGACTTCACCAGATTATTCAGTAAGCACAAAAAAATAGTCAGATTGTGGATATTTGTCCAAGAGCTTCCCCTGTCCATAGACCAGGGCTATTCAATTACTGTATATTTACAAGCAGGCCAATTTTTTGGTGGGCTGCAGTCGTAGGGCTGGACTACAAAACTGAACTATAAATGTGTTTTACGTTGATTATTCACTCAAAATGGTACTTTTCACTAGCGATCTCTTTTCCTTGGAATTAATGAAAGACAACAATAAAACCTTACATATAACCAGATAAACAACAGGAGTATTGAGGCTTCTCTCACATGTTTTATTGACAGATTTAAGGATCACTCACAGTTTAACTCATTACCTTTCTGTTCTTAAATACAAGTTTTTTTGTTTTTTTTGAGGAAATTGGGCAACAATGGCGAGGTAAGGTCTGTTTCATCAAGATGGGCCAAAACATACATTTACTGGGCCGCATTTGGCCCACTAATTATATTCAAGGCAGGGCTTGTCAAATTGCCATTTGAATAGCCCTGCCTTAGACCCTCCTTGTCAGCAAAAAGAAAAAGAGAAACTTCACAGAGAAGATCCACTCTCATGGACTGACAGGCTACAGATGTGACCAGGACTGATGCATATCCGAAGTAGTTAGAACTTTAAGTCAGGAACCAGTCCAAGAGAAGGAGGTAAGAAGAAATCAAACTGCAAGGGGTCCATGTCCTCAATATTAGGAGGTTTCAAATGTCCAGACTTCAACATTGGAGCAGCAGCATCTGAAACAGATAAACTCTCCAAGAAGAGTGGAACAATGGACATCAAGTGGATAGCAAGAACAGATTATGGATGAACTTTAAGTTAGAGTTGGGATTGGGGTTTCAAGGTATTTTTACCAAGTTTGCAGCTTCGTAGAAAATACAGTTTTCCAAAACGGAAGTTTTCAGAGAAAGGGTTAATTGGGAGATCTTTGAGGGCCTTAAGCAATGCCTCAATTGCGTTTGTTAAAAGTTGCATAGTTGCGTGACTTTGTATAGAGAAAAAATTAGAGCTATTTCAAGTCGCACGAGTCACTGCTAGTGTAAGTCCACTGTCAGTGTAAGTCCACTGTCAGTGTGTCTACTGTCATACCAATCAAACTGCTCCTTTCCAGTTTTATAGCTCTGTTTGAAATGTGGTAGTAGTATTTCTAGGAGCAAGACACACTTTTCCGCTGACACGACCCTTCAAATCCTCAGGGTTAAAACTAAGGCTAATGCCCCAAGGATGGCAGTCTTCCTCTTTAGATAGAAAAAAAGAAATCACACATACACACGCCGCATTTCTACTGGGACAAGCTTGAGTTACTGAGGAGACTGAGAGGAATCTGACTGACACCATTGCTGTAAGTTAACTCTTTTGGGACATTATGATAGCAGATGCTTAAAACTGGAAAACACTTATAGTCAATAAGGAGGAGAACAGCTTCACTGAATGGCCATAATAGAGAATTGGGCAATTTTGCAGGGAGAGCTAAGAGGCTTTAGATGTTCAAATACAAATAATTCAACTTTAGTGTTGAATGTCCACAGGAAAATAGTTTTCCCAGATCTGTAGAATGAAAACTGCTGTCCTTTTAAAACCCCGAATTCCAGTTTACCCTGTCTCTGTTCTGGATCTGTTGTGGTAAAATATGGTCAAACCACAATTGAATCGAGATGTCCAGACTTTAAATCCAGCCCCTGTGGTCAAATAGCAGTTACTTTAGGTACCACAGTGTTCAATGGTTTAGTCCATCTCTAATAGCTAACTTACAGAAAACTTTCATACTGGCTCCTTTAACATATTCATTGCTGTTTGGTCACATGATTCAGAAAGTGGCGCTGAGCAATTATCGCTGTCCAACCCCTTAGTTCCTTTGTAGAGACCTCTTTATCATGGAGAGAATTAAATATTGATCGAACATGAAACTAAGCAAGCTCCTGCTGCGACATAGGGTGAAATAGTGGATTGGTTAATTGCTTTAAATGCACATAATCAATCAAACTTTTTTATATAATTATCCCTTTGCTTTCTACTATATTCTAACTTCAGCATCCAGCAAAGGTGGTGAGAATAATCCAATGTTTAAGATAAGTGAGATATGAAAAAAAAAAAGTTTTTTCTTCAATAGACAGAATTTTTCCTTGGTCAGGTGCTTCATCATCAACTCATGTCCCTACAGAGTGAGACTAAGTGTGATTCTCCCCTCTCTCCCAGAGCTTCTAGTTTTATATCCAAACTTCACACTTGAAAGCAGCTACAGATAAACAAAGAACATCCTGCACGACTGCTTTAGTTGAATCAAATCAATTATTTATTTTTTGTAAAATCCTAAATCACATCAAAGTTGCCTCTGAGGACATCACAAGATTGTTGATTCAGCAAAGAATAATGTCAGAAAATCTAACGATGAAACCATCTTTGGTCACTAGCAAACAGAAACATTCAACAATCAGAAGAGTAGATGTAGATTGTCAACAGCAAACGAATCAACTGTCCTTGGATCCTCTTTCTCGACAAGGAAAAACAAGGAAAGAGAAACCTCGAGGTGAAGCACAGAATAGATCCACTTCTATGGACGGACAGGCTATAGATATGACTAGAACGGACGGCCATCCCTTTTGCCGATATCAAGTCTGTGAAGCCAGAGAAACAGCATCAACAACAGTCCAGTCTTGGCCACTTGAGCTTTTTAAACTTACTGTCGGTTAATGCATGGGTAACTCTTTAAAGTAAATATTGGGCTATGCACCGGATGAACCAATTGAAAAAACAAGAAAAGGCAAAAGTTGGCACATTTATAACTATGTAACCATCAATCTGTTTGTACGTGTCGAGGTGTGCGTTCTTCTTTTGCTTTTCTCACAGTTGATACTTCACAAACTGTGTGACAGAATCATTGTTAACATTAATATGACATGGTGTAGGTATAATTCTAGTGCTGTGCATAGACCAAACAGTGTTTGTTTACCCAAGGCAACCTGATCTCATACAAGAAAGCGTATTTTTATACTACAACATAAAAGGACATGTCAAAAGCCTATGATTAGCACAATTTCACACATTTTATAGCGTAATATATGACACGTGCTCCAACCCCAATTTATTTCTATGGTGGTGGTAAAGTTGTGATATTATTGATGAAAATTAACAATTCCTTATCCTAATCTTAACCTACGCCAAGCCCCAGCCCTAAGCTTACCCCTTAAACCCCACATGACTTGATTCAAAACTATGTATGAATATTGTGTTTATTTCATGCTTTTTCATATCGTGCAACATATACAGCGTAATGGTTATGCAAAAAAGGGTTGGGGTTCGCACTAGTGTAGTAGTCAAGACCATAATTGAACACAGACTTTTCCAAGACCAGCGAAGTGTGGTGGTAATGAAATGTGGTCTCGATGTCCAAAACAAGACCGAGATGAAGATAAGACTGAGTCCAAGGTCCCTCGAGACCAAGACAAGATGAACTTAAATGTGCTCAAGTCCGACACAAGACCAAGACATTAAAAAAAGCGATCTTAAGACCAAGCGGTCTCGAGTACAACTACACTAATTAGCACTAACTTTAAACAAGGAGATGCACATTTGGATGGAGTGCAAAGCTCCTCAGAACACCGGCCAGGTCAGGCGGTTCAGCTGCACATTTCTTTCTCCTTATATCTTTATAGAAATGATTACCATAGTCTTCACCTCTCCAGTAGAAACTTGCAGCTTTTTTCTCCTATCAACTCTCTTTTTCTGTTCCGTCATTATAATTGGGGTTTGGAACATACCATAAACCTCCATATAATGCATTTGGGTTCAAATATTTTCCATTTGGATGCCAATTAGTAGCTACCTGCCACCTCCAGCTGTCTGCTGTGGGCTGATACAGAGGAGCTGTGACACTGTCCATGTGCAGAGGTCAGGGAACATCTGTCAGACATGCTTGAGTTACTACAAGGCAGCAGGGTTATGAGAGTGGAACAGGGCAGTGTGTGTATTCAAATCACTGCTCAAAGGAATTAGCTTCAGCTGTAATTGTGTTTCTTGTCGGTACACTGCTTCAATATTATGTATAATCTACTTTTCTGAGTTTGTAGCCATGTTTTAACAGTTTTCTCATTGCTTGATAACAAAACAAAAATAACTGTTTTTGATCTTGAAAGTAGTTTCCAAAGTGGGTCACAAAGCAAATTTTGGAGTTCACCAAATAATTTTAGATGTACGTAATAGGGGTGTTGAAAAAAATCGATTCTTAAAAGGATCGCGATTCTACCTCTAACGATTCTGGATCGATTCCAAATTCTCCAAAATCGATTTTAAATTACGTCAGTGTTTATGCTGCAGCTGCGCTAAAATAGCTCCTACATGACATGATTTAGATCGGGAAAACTGCTAAAATGTCTGTGTCTGAGTAAACTCTTTGTGCTACAATTTCTTTGTGTTGGACTGCTCAGAAGGAGAACGTTGGAAGACATTCAGAGTATTTTAGCGCTACTTTACATCCTGTCCATGATTAGCGGTGCTTTCTTGTCTGTAAAGGGCCAGTGGTGAATTCTAAACTGTTATCTTTGACACATAAGTGTTAATTGCAAGATAGTGATAAATTCATTTTAATACCTAAGAACAAAATTAAAAATGACTTTTAAAATAAATTGAGAATCGTTAGAATCGTAGAATCCGAGAATAGTTTTTGAATCGAATCGTGACCCCAAGAAGAATCGAATCGAATCGCCTGACAATGATTCACACCCCTAGTTGGTTTAAACGGAATATTGCATGCTTGCATGAATGTGGGTAATATAATGCAGCAAACTATTAAAGCAAAATGTGTGCAGCAGCGTTTTCTCTGTTCTGATCACAAAGGACAGTCTTAATAGGCGGTAGTACCTGCTTGGACTCTACTCGACTCGACGCGCCTCTACCCGGCTTAGCCCCGTGAGCATTTCCATTCCGAGTGGGGCTGTTGTGAAGCTGGGCGGTACGTTGGTCACTCCCCAAATGGGGACATGATGCAAGCTCATAGGGAGCGTTTCAATCACTTTAATTTAAGGCAAATTTCATAAGCGTAATATAAAACAAATATCCAGTTCACATGTCAACAACTGACTCATTCTTCACGTAGTTGTACGTACAATGCAGTTATGAAGAAGCTGCTAATTTAATCGGATGATCTACTGTAAACGGTACAATACTTGCATGTCTTAGCATGAATGTTGAGCTGGCTAGATATGTAGTGCAGCTAAGCGGCGACTCACTAAAGCAAAATACTTGTGTGTGCGTCTGACGTCGTATCTGCTTCGACTTGGCCCTGGGGTGACTTCTGGTGATCAGCCCCAAATGGAAAAGCTCCGCAGGCTAACAGTAGGGCCAAGCTAAGCCCTTTAAGGGCATCTGGGGTCTCCTAAATCTGGTCTATGGAGGGGAGGCTTTTTGATTTACTGACTTAATGTTTTTTTAATTATAGTAGAATTGATAACACATAATGAAAATATCACATCTAAAACTCACCAAAATGCAGGAAATTGCACCAGAAAATTTTTAAATCCCCCCCAGGATACCCCCTGAATTACATCAATATAAAAAAAATATATTTAATGGAGGGTTTATATTGTCTGCATCTATGTAATTCAATAAAAATGTACTTTGCCCCACCTGGTGGTGGCAGTAGGTCGACTCAAAGTGCGGCTCTTCAAGGATGACAGCTGAACAATGTGGCTTTAGCCTCTGACCAGTTTACCAAAGTAAATAGAATTAGGTCTAATTTTGAATGGTTTTGAAATTTGACATTATTAAAAATGTCTATTTTATTTGCTGTGGGGGTCATGAGTCACCAGCATGGTTAGTTTTGGGGTCCCAGTCTGAAATGTTTGAGAACCTCTGATCTAGAAATGAATTATAATGAGAGAAACCAGCACTGAATAATTAAAACTCCCTGTTTTTGGCTATTTTTGTGCAAACTAGGAACATGGAGAATTCAGATGAAGTGTGTCTGATTACAAACACCTGCTGCTTATTACTAACTGTGGTGCATGGACCATTGTGAATCATGCTCTCATGTGGGCTGACCTGCTTTAGTGACCCCGATGACTCACACAGTAGTACAACCTATTTACAAGGGATTTGTTGGTCTTATTTCTTCAGCAGAACTGATAAAATCCTTTTGTGTTTTCCCGGATGTCTACCCACACAACTTCCCATCAGTGACAAAAGCAAGTGGCCTTGAGCCTCCATATGTGTCCTTGTTTGGTTAGCATGCGTCACTTATGAATTTACCCATTATGCACCATGTTCATTTTAATGTATTTATACTTTTACTGAGAATCATTGTAAAACTGAGTTAGTATTAATTAAAAAAAGCAATAGAGATAATAGGTGTGTTGAAGATAAGACGTCCAGGCGGCTCCAGCCAATAAGGAGGGTCGGGTCTGACGACAGCGCTACGTAGGTATATCTAGGTAATCTCGGAGATAATCAATCCGGCTAAAAGTCGTCTTGATAGACCGTCGAGGTGATAAAGAGCAACTGCAGCCCGACTTCACTGCCTCGTTGACTACAAAGACAGGCTTGTTTGATTGTTATGTTTGTAGACTGTATTTGCTCTAAAAGCCTGGAAGAAGGAGCATTTGTTTAAGTGAGAACATTTGATTTTGATGATGTTTGTTTATGTCTAGACACTGTCCTATGTTTGGTTATGGTGTCTCATAAACCCATGAAGAGCTGTGCATTTGTATGTGCAAGACACAATAGTATGAATTTAAAAAAGTTCATTAAGTACAGCATAAAACACCAACTTTCCACCACGCATTAGCTCTCACTGGAGCGGAGTCTAATCTCTGACACATGTATACATACCAACCGAAAGCTCCCATGTCTTCAGCAGTACTTTCTTAGATTTAAATTTTACGACAAAACACCAACAGCGCCGTCTGAAAGGGTGACATGTGTTGGAACTTTAGCATTCTACCCCTGTGGCTCTGACATGGGGCTGCAGTTTTGACAGCGAATTGCATAATTGGTTTGGGGGGCTTTGGCTGTGTCACATTGTGCAACACTGCTGTGTCCAGGATTAAACCCCAGAGAGGACAGGTGTTGACAGCTCTTTGCAAAAACTTTTGCTGCTGGTGTTGTGACGCCGTCCTATTTTTATTCTCAGGCAGGAGACACAGTGAGTCACTACTAATAATTGCAAATATCCGCAGACAAGGCGGTAGATGGCTATGGAAATTCTGATCTTTTCAATGCTAGAAGTTTCGTCATAATATTCTGTTTATTCTAAAGCAATGTGCCTTTTTGCTTGTTACAAACATAAACAGACTTTCAAGGAGCAAACTTCGACTATATTCCTCCAATGAAAAGGACATACATCATGTGAGAAAATAATCTCTTACATAATTGATTGAGGTTAAAGGTACATACTGTCTTCATAAGAAATTGTCCTCTGCTTTTTGACCTATCCTTCAATGCCTCTGGGGCTTCTCCTCAGCAGCAGTGAGTGCACCACAGTCCTCCAGATTTTCTTACTAAGCTTTTTCCACTTTGGCGTTAGGGAAAACTTAAGAGAATGTGGATGGTTTGTGCAGAAATCAACAGGATTTCAATGGCAGCTTTCTACTGCCTCTATTCTACATACTATAAATACTGTCAGCGTTTGCTCTGTTCCAGTCTGTGTGTCTTATTTCCATGTAGAGTTCATGTACGAGAATCCTAAACCAAGCTTAACCTAGCTCGAGCCAGATGGATATGTGCTGAAATCCAATTTAAGTTCTTCCACATTATCCATCTGGAAAAGGTGGAATAATCTAATGAACACTAGTGCCTGCCGATCTTAGTTTGTGCATATTCAATCACAGTCTCACAAGAAGCGTACATATACAAAAAACAGACTATTATGAGCAACGATTTCACGCTTTATTTGCGCACATGAGTTTTGCTTGAAACCCCTGTGGGGACATTTTCTTTAGGTGTAACGAGTAAGTTTAGACATGAAGTTACTAAACTGGGTAAGTTAGGTCTGGAGTTTGGGGAAGGTTAAGATTGTGATAGGATTTTGTTAATATTCTTATATAGGAACACATCTTTCCAACCACCAAAGAAATTGACATGGACTGCAACCTGTGGCGTAATTCGCAAAAAAAAAAAAAAAGAAGCTGTGAAATTGAGCTAATCAAATGCGACTTACATTCCAGTAATGTCGTGGTATATGTGCGCTTTCTTGGGAGACCGAGTTGCGGAATCATAGTATCATATTGAATGTGTGTGATTGAACCTGAGGGTCTGAAATAAACCTATTCATACATGGGAGAACATGCAAACTTCACACAGAAAAGCCTGGGCCGCACGAGACTTGAATCTGCAAACTTCTTGCTGTGAAGGGAGCATGCTAACCACTCTGCCACTGTGCTATCTGATCCCATAGGACTGGTCCTTCTGTCAATGACACATGTTCAATGAACTGCTCTTGTATCTTCCTCATAGGTGACTAACGCTCTGACCTCAGCAAGTGGCATGGATTATGTGGAGAAAGGATTCTGATCTCAGTGCAGCTTGATCTCACAAGAAAGCATACATAAACCACGACATTACAGGGCATGCAAACTGCGCACAAATTCACAGCTTTTTTGCGTAAATATGACACGGCATTGCAGTCCTAGTTCATTTCTAACAAATGTTTGCAAGATGTGTTCTTATTTATAATATTAACAAAATCCTTTCACTAACCTTAACCTATCCCAAGCCCAGGCCTAATGTTACTTGATTTAGTAACTTAATGCCTAAACCAATTTATTCTTTATGTGTATTTTCTGTGTTATGTGTTGCACATTGGCATCAAAGCAAGTGCCTAGTTTGTGAATTGTTTGTTCGTTCACCAACAATGGCATAAAATCTTTTCCGATTCTGGTAACGTGTCTCTTCATTCATATTTTACTCCACTCACCTTGGTTGGCGACACAAGGTATGTAGTGGATTTGATTTGAGGCACAGCGGCGGAGAGTTGTGACAAATCATCCTTCATAAAGTATTAAGAAAGATCAATTCTGAATAATGCAATCTGTTATAGCACTGGTGATTTAATACAAGTCAAGACCTTTGTGAGAAAAGATCGAAAACATACTTAAATGTGTATTTGTTGACACGGACATGTTTTTCTGAGCCTCACAAAGCACTAAGGTTTCAGCTTTTGTTGAATTGTGATATTTTAGGGCTGAATTTTTGCAGTCTCCTTCAATGTTTTAAGTTTATTCAGTGCATTTCTATTGACAAGCACGTCCAGGCAAGTGATTTAAGGGAATGCTAGATTGATAGAAAGCAGTGACTTTGTTTTCAATTGGTACATTATTTTAAGTTCCAGCCATGAAATTTTTCAGGCCAATAATATTTCAGTCAGGCTTTTCTCAGCCCTGAGAGAAGGCTGACGTACAAAAGTTCATCTCATCTTTTCATCTCAATAGCGCTTTCCCCAGTTTCTTAGATTGTGACGTACGCCGCAAAGCATTGTGGGTGCAAACTGCGGACAAACAAATGCAAGTGCTGGTTGCATGTGTGCATAATTTGAAGTTATTTTCACACTTCAACCCAAACATGATGGGAGGCACAAAACACTGCTTCTACGCAACTGTGAGGGGCAGTTTATACGACTATTTCACAAATCCGTGGCATTTCTATGTCAGATGTACACGACAAGATGTGTTCATTGAATCGGCGTTCTTCTGGATATTATCAAGAGGTAGTTTTCCGCTGGAGGTTCAGTAGATGCACTGCGGTGTAAACAGGAAAAAACAGTTGTCAATGAAGACGGTTACATCAGTGATTTGCGCGTGCTAGCTGCTACAAGACTGTAGAACAGGGGTGTCGGACAAAGGGCCACAATTGGGATTGTCCTCGAAGGGCCGGTTGTAACTAAAATTAAAACTCTTTGACGTACTACATTTATTTGAAGTCAATTACTGTATACACTGGTAGACAAATGATTTCATTCATTACTCCATGGTACTAATTAAAATTAAAACATTAAGTAAGCCTTGAGGGCATGAAATGAGGTGGACAAGTTTGACACATGTGCTGTAGAAGAAGACTGTAGAGTCACCAAAAATGTCTCTTTAAACCAAAGCACTTTCATTCTCACAAAGTTAGGCCAACAGTGCAGCTTTCTACCTGCGTATTGCAGAGAAGACACAAAACAAATCCTTCCAAAGCCTGTGTGCTACGCGTTAGTCCATTGCACAACAGGTTCATGTGTTGACAGAAAAAAGAAAGTTTGAGGTACTCCACTAACAAGTAGGCTATCATTCAACCTGCATCTAGGCCTGTCGAAAAGCCGAGCTGTCTTCTCCGTGTTTGTGTCTAATTCTCTGGCGAATCCGCGCTTTCCCAATGCGCGCACTGGTCCATGCGACTAGTGAGAGTAAGGTAAGTGAGTGTCTGAGGACAAGTCGCCTGAATGTGACTTTGAGTCAACCAAGACTACAAAGCTACGAAAACAATCTACTGCAAGTACTTGGAGCAAAAATTTAACTATGACATTAATAAATGATGCCGCAGTACTAAACAAACACATGCCTGTTTGTTTGTCTGAATTTTGCCACCAGCAGCACTGCGTGTGACGTCATTCAAAGCATGGGCTTCGCTTTCTGATTTCTATTGCTTCTTTGATCTATCGTTTGTATTTGTTGGTGTCTTGATTATTAATTTGTACATTGTCCCAGTCCATATGTGGTTTACAGTCGTCTGATATTGCCGACTTCAAAATTGTTTTTTCGCATGATTCTCTTCAGGGAAACGAACTTAATATGAAAATTTTTCCT
Source organism: Mugilogobius chulae (assembly GCA_038363315.1). Taxonomy (NCBI): domain Eukaryota; kingdom Metazoa; phylum Chordata; class Actinopteri; order Gobiiformes; family Gobiidae; genus Mugilogobius; species Mugilogobius chulae. The sequence goes on along the minus strand of CM076403.1, from coordinate 20,632,858 downwards.
TTAAAGATGAAAAAGTTCTCCCTGTTTCCTGTTAAATGTTTTTCCGCATTATTAATTATATAGAATCATTTTTATTATAACAGACGAAAAACAACACTGACAAAAATGTGTATCCAAAAGAAGACATTTTCTTCCAAGTTTATTGCCAAACGCTGAAATCTAAAGAAAACAAGATTCCATTTTTTTGGGGAGCTGTGAATACTGTTTAAAATGAACAAATGGGCCTGGCAGGGAAGGAAGGTCAAAGTACAATGTAGTTCGTAGAAAAGTCTACTTCTTGCCCTCCATCTGGACCTAATAATATTGTCGAATTCTAAAACTTGAACCTATTCAAAAAGCCAATAACTGACAAGTAAAAACGTCCTAAATGAGAGCTGAATTTGAAAGTCCCATTGAACCACACTGTGTGAAGTCGTTCTTTTGAGGCAGTACATGGACATATTGCACCTTTTATTGTTAGGCAGCATTTATTATGTATGGGTTTTATAGAGCTACTGCTGCATTATGAAAAGTATATGCCCACTTTGCCATTGTACAAGGTTCTCCCACGCAGGCCTCACTGAATATATTCTCATAACAATGGGCCGGTCTCATTTTTCATTCCAAGCACTGTGTTCTGGCTTTTCATTCCAAAAGCAGCTGTACAGTTGAGACTGGCTCTCAAACTTCCCCTTGACCCTTCATAACAAAGTGGTTATGTCTACAGAAAAGCTGAAAATACAGACTTCTGAGAACTGAGACTGGAAGTATTACAAAAAAATATTATGATAACTTAAGACAGACCTCGGGGGCAGAACTGCGGCCGGGGGCCAGATGGACGGTCCCTCTGACTGTTTTATTTTGGCCCTTGGAACGCTTTTGAAAATAAATATTAGTCTTTATATTTCTCTTATTTGGTTGATTTGCTATAGCGTATGTGTCTTTGCTTGATATCCTTGTTTTTAGCATAACAAATGGTGAAAATACAGTAGTGAACTAAAAAAACACTTGTCTTACAAAAACTGTGCTTACAATAATCATAATTTGTCAGACCAATGACCACAGTCCGGCCATTCATCATTTGTCCGAGTTAAAATCTGGCCCTCATTGCCCACCCTGACTCAAGATCTTGTAGAATTGTTTTTTAGAACTAGAGTTTATTTAGCGTTTGGATTACATTAAGATAGAAGCTTTTGTTTTGTTTCAGTATAAACTAGTCAAACAGGTGGCATCAACCAATCTGTCTCCATTTGGTGAGAGAGACAACGTTGCATTGGCCATTTTACTGTTAGCCTGCTGACGTGGTCCTTGATTTTCTTATGAACATGAGTTTAGAATCGACCCACCAAACCTAGTTGACCCGCGCATCACTAGTGTCCGTACAATGTCATTTTAAATAGCATGTCGTGTTTGCCTGACCAGCCAGTCCCTACACGCTTTGACAGACACTTCACAAACCGTGAGGGTCTGGGATCAGAGCGCCGAGGTTCAATTTCGTGGCAGCCTGTCCGAGCGCTGAGTCAACCAATCACAGAAAATTCCACCAAAACAGCGACACAGTGTTTTCGTAAACATGTAGCGCAAGAATTTTTTCAGTCTGAAGCCCCTCAACACTGTTTGCGCTCAGGTTTTAAGGAATTGATACATTCATTGCTTAAAACCGAAGTAATGCCGAATCAGCTACATTCACCTTCTTGAATGTTTTGAAATGGGGCTTGCAAGCAACTTCCGACTTTTTAGTGTCACGTGTCAGAATCGCCGTGCTTGATTGGATCATCCTAACATGGGACGGCGAAATTATTGGCCGATGCTCTGGTCCCAGACCCTTCTGCATCAAACAGAATGTAACAGAATGTAGGAGGGGCTGACTGGTCAGGCAAATGTCACGTAAGCTCAATTTCTCATATTTGCTTGTCTATTTCGTACGTTGCTGGCCCAGATCATTTCTATAGGAGAATGTAAAGACGTAGAATTATTTATGAATATTAACAAAATCCTAATTTTAACCAATTCCATGTCACAAAGCAAATCTTGGCAATTTTTGTAACTTCAGACCTGAGCTTTGTCATCACTCTTTAACAAAATGTTCCTACATTTTCTTTAACCAAAACAAAACGACAAGTAAATACAAAAACATGAAGATCTAGCTTTTGAATACTGGGCTTTGATTTTGAGAGTGGGCTTTGCCAGTGCTAAGTCAAACTATCCAAAAACACATCAAAAGGGAAAAAACATTGTAATGACATGCCACTTACTTGAGAAAAAAGCTGCCCATGTTACTTATTTGATATGGCTGTTAAAATTTAGGTCTAAGTCATCAGAGTATTGGAAAAAATAAATACCTCATACGCTAGCAAAACATAACTCCACTTTAGAGATGATTTGAGCTCACTTAAGTCAGTTAAGCATGTTTAAGTAGCTTTAAATTTTGCTTTCATTCTCCAAACCACTGCTGTACACCTGGACGGCTGTTTTAAACTTCTGTCTTGTTATTCCTCCTCATGTGCAGCTCGATAGCCCAATCATTACACATTATCCTGGTGCGCAGATCCAGGAGTGCACCGTAAGCATCTCTAAACGCCGTGTTCAGGGCAGCTCCAAACATCCAGCCTCACATCACAAGTGACACATCGATCCAACGCTTCATTTGGAAAACTTGACTTTGTAGTTATTCCACTGTAGTGCACTCCAAACAACAATCGCTCCGACGGCCCAGTTCATTCTCCTCGATCAATCCCGGTGCTTTTGAAGTCGTCAGCATTCCTTCCGAAACTCTTCTTGGCTGCTTTTGTGTTAATATGATCAGCACGCTACTGATAAGAAATCCGTTCACATGCTCTTGGTTTTGACTTTTTTTCAATTCGAGTAAGTACAGAGCAGAGCAGTGAGGGCCAACCCAAGCCAGAGTTGAACAGAATACAGAAGAGAATGGTATGACAAAAATGTAGATAACAATTTTCTTGAAACTAGATCAAGACTCAAGTTTTATCACGATTCACATACAAATCTGCTTCCAGGACTACTCCATATGGCGATACAAATAGGATGACCAGACGTCCCTATTTACCTGGGACAGTCCCTATTCTGAGCCCTGCTTTAAATTTTTTAAAATTTCAGTTTGTTTATTTTTTTAAGTAAGAAATCTGGTGTAGCACCTTTGAGGCATTATGAATAACCCTGGAAGTACACTGACTGCAAGTTCGGGGTCCCGCAGAACTTAGAAAGTGCTTAAAACCAATGCAGCCATGTACACTGATCTCCGAGGAATGCGGATGTGAGTGTGGAAGCTGCACAGGTCTGCAGAAAGAATCTGCAAGAAGACCGCAGCNAGTTTTAATTTAGCTTTAAGGCAACACAGGTTCGTAAACTAAAATGACATGAGACATGAATCAGGTTTCTTATTTATTACTTCTAGTTTTTGCTTTGAGTGAAGTTAAAATAAACATAGGGCACCTTGGACAAACAGAGCAAAAGTCTTTCATAGTCCCATATTACAACCGTGACAAGCTCCAATACCAGTCCTTAGCTTACAGCGGGCGCCAGAGCCTGTTTGGGCCCATGTTCCTCCATTTACAGAGTTGAGATGATAATCACGATACACACGGAGACAGGAGATGAAGACGAGGCGACAAAGAGGAGGCTCGCCGCCAGCAGGAGCTACAAAAGTTACACAGTCTAAACATCATACAGTAAAACAATAACAAAACAGTGGACACAAGACACATACCGGAATACAGAGTGGTTTGTGCGCTGACCCTCTAGCCGCCCAAAACACCTCACCAGCAGCGAGGGGAGAGATCCAACGCCAGGCCATAGCGACTAAACAATGCCATTAGCTTGACGCATCCTGGTTTTTCACACAGAAAGTTACTACAGCTACTCACCGATGCCCGCACACTTTTCCTAGTCGCCGCGCTTTACGCCCTCGAACGACCCAAGTGCGCCTATTCGCTGCACAATAGCTGCAGTAGTGCTTTCGCCTCGCGGCCATGACCCGGCTCCTCTGGCGTCTGACGTCAAGGTGGGAGGAGTAGAGAGGGACGACGTGCCAACGTAGTGCCCTTTTTATAGGCAGGTGTGCGACTGGCCAGGTGCGCAAACCCCACACTACTACATTCGCCCCCCAAAATTCATCGGCGACCCGACGATGCAAAAATACACTTGTGCAGTATACGGATAGGTGCTGTGACGCGCTCCTTTCCTCAAAACTACAACCAAACCATCGCGTCGGCTCGCTCCCCTTTTACACGTAGTCAGAATTATAACGTCAAAGGCATTCCCCCTGCTGGTGAGTGTCTACTAAACTCGCACACAATTTCTTAAAATAAAAACTGGATCCACAGTACAAAATCCAGCTGTGCCCAACCAATCCCCCACCCCCTGAAGTCACCTTAACGAGCCTCCTCTTGAAATAAAACACATTTCACAATAAACCCATTTTAGACACACTATACAAGCTTGAGACCATTGACCTTGGTTGCTTAATGGCAAAAATAGTAGCATAGCATTTCATGTTAGGTTACAAAAAGAAATTGGCCAAGTACCAGCAAGGCTTAAAATGCACAACAAAATATACTGCAAAGCAAACATGCAATGAAAACAAAATAAAATCATGCACAAAAACACCTTATTGGCTTAACTGTTCTTCTATTAAACCCACATAAAAATCCACAGCCACAACACTTGCCCAATGCACAAAGTTTCATGTCTCAAGTTAACTAAAAAAATCAAGTCTCTGTCAATTTTAATTAATCCTGCCAGCGAGCGCCAAGTGTGACCAAGCGGGTGCGCTCTCGGGCTTAGCTACCAATTTATATTATTTTTATATTTACCAGCAACGCCATCCCCATTAAATAGGGAAATAAATAGTTTTAATTTAGCTTTAAGGCAACACAGGTTCGTAAACTAAAATGACATGAGACATGAATCAGGTTTCTTATTTATTACTTCTAGTTTTTGCTTTGAGTAAGTTAAAATAAACATAGGGCACCTTGGACAAACAGAGCAAAAGTCTTTCAGAGTCCCATATTACAACCGTGACAAGCTCCAAACCAGTCCTTAGCTTACAACGGGCGTCAGAGCCTGTTTGGGCCCATGTTCCTCCATTGACACAGTTGAGATGATAATCACGATACACACGGAGACAGGAGGTGAAGACGAGGCGACAAAGAGGAGGCTCGCCCCAGCAGGAGCCTACAACAGTTACACAGTCTAAACATGATACAGTAAAACAATAACAAAACAGTGGACACAAGACACATACCGGAATACAGAGTGGTTTGTGCGCTGACCCATCTAGCCGCCCAAAACACCTCACCAGCAGCGAGGGGAGAGATCCAACGCCAGGCCATAGCGAACTAAAACAATTGCCCATTAGCTTGACGCATCCTGGGTTTTTCACACAGAAAGTTACTACAGCTACTCACCGATGCCCGCACACTTTTCCTAGTCGCCGCGCTTTACGCCCTCGAACGACCCAAGTGCGCCTATTCGCTGCACAATAGCTGCAGTAGTGCTTTCGCCTCGCGGCCATGACCCGGCTCCTCTGGCGTCTGACGTCAAGGTGGGAGGAGTAGAGAGGGACGACGTGCCAACGTAGTGCCCTTTTTATAGGCAGGTGTGCGACTGGCCAGGTGCGCAAACCCCACACTACTACATTCGCCCCCCCAAAATTCATCGGCGACCCGACGATGCAAAAATACACTTGTGCAGTATACGGATAGGTGCTGTGACGCGCTCCTTTCCTCAAAACTACAACCAAACCATCGCGTCGGCTCGCTCCCCTTTTACACGTAGTCAGAATTATAACGTCAAAGGCATTCCCCCTGCTGGTGAGTGTCTACTAAACTCGCACACAATTTCTTAAAATAAAAACTGGATCCACAGTACAAAATCCAGCTGTGCCCAACCAATCCCCCACCCCCTGAAGTCACCTTAACGAGCCTCCTCTTGAAATAAAACACATTTCACAATAAACCCATTTTAGACACACTATACAAGCTTGAGACCATTGAACCTTGGTTGCTTAATGGCAAAAATAGTAGCATAGCATTTCATGTTAGGTTACAAAAAGAAATTGGCCAAGTACCAGCAAGGCTTAAAATGCACAACAAAATATACTGCAAAGCAAACATGCAATGAAAAACAAAATAAAATCATGCACAAAAACACCTTATTGGCTTAACTGTTCTTCTATTAAACCCACATAAAAATCCACAGCCACAACACTTGCCCAATGCACAAAGTTTCATGTCTCAAGTTAACTAAAAAAATCAAGTCTCTGTCAATTTTAATTAATCCTGCCAGCGAGCGCCAAGTGTGACCAAGCGGGTGCGCTCTCGGGCTTAGCTACCAATTTATATTATTTTTATATTTACCAGCAACGCCATCCCCATTAAATAGGGAAATAAATAGTTTTAATTTAGCTTTAAGGCAACACAGGTTCGTAAACTAAAATGACATGAGACATGAATCAGGTTTCTTATTTATTACTTCTAGTTTTTGCTTTGAGTGAAGTTAAAATAAACATAGGGCACCTTGGACAAACAGAGCAAAAGTCTTTCAGAGTCCCATATTACAACCGTGACAAGCTCCAATACCAGTCCTTAGCTTACAGCGGGCGCCAGAGCCTGTTTGGGCCCATGTTCCTCCATTTACAGAGTTGAGATGATAATCACGATACACACGGAGACAGGAGATGAAGACGAGGCGACAAAGAGGAGGCTCGCCGCCAGCAGGAGCCTACAACAAGTTACACAGTCTAAACATGATACAGTAAAACAATAACAAAACAGTGGACACAAGACACATACCGGAATACAGAGTGGTTTGTGCGCTGACCCATCTAGCCGCCCAAAACACCTCACCAGCAGCGAGGGGAGAGATCCAACGCCAGGCCATAGCGAACTAAAACAATTGCCCATTAGCTTGACGCATCCTGGGTTTTTCACACAGAAAGTTACTACCAGCTACTCACCGATGCCCGCACACTTTTCCTAGTCGCCGCGCTTTACGCCCTCGAACGACCCAAGTGCGCCTATTCGCTGCACAATAGCTGCAGTAGTGCTTTCGCCTCGCGGCCATGACCCGGCTCCTCTGGCGTCTGACGTCAAGGTGGGAGGAGTAGAGAGGGACGACGTGCCAACGTAGTGCCCTTTTTATAGGCAGGTGTGCGACTGGCCAGGTGCGCAAACCCCACACTACTACACATGGATATCTCTTTAAAGTAAACATTGGGCTGTGCACCGATGAACCAATTGAAAAAACAAGAAAAGGCAAAAGTTGGCACATTTATAACTATGTAACCATCAATCTATTTGTACGTGTCGAGGTGTGCGTTCTTCTTTTGCTTTTCTCACAGTTGATACTTCACAAACTGTGTGACAGAATCATTGTTAACATTAATATGGCATGGTGTAGGTATAATTCTAGTGCTGCGCATAGACCAAACAGTGTTTGTTTACCCAAGGCAACCTGAAAAAAGCGTATTTTATACTACAACATAAAAGAACATGTCAAAAGTGTATGATTAGCACAATTTCACACCTTTTATTGCGCATTTATGACATGTGCTCCAGCTCCAATTCACTTATGATTGTGGTAAAGTTGTGATATTATTTATGAAGATTAACAAATTCCTCATCATAATCTTAACCTACCCCAAGCCCCAGCCCTAAGCTTACCCCTTAAACCCACATGACTTGATTCAAAACTATGTATTAAATATCGTGTTCATTTTATGCTTACAACATATACAGCGTAATGTTTATGCAAAAAAGGGTTGGGGTTCGCACTAGTGTAGTAGTCAAGACCACACAGACTTTTCCAAGACCAGCGAAGTGTGGTGGTAATGAAATGTGGTCTCGATGTCCAAAATAAGACCGAGATCAAGATAAGACTGAGTCCAAGGTCCCTCGAGACCAAGACAAGATGAAGATTAAATGTGCTCAAGTCCGACACAAGACCAAGACATTAAAAAAGCGATCTTAAGACCAAAAGCGGTCTCGAGTACAACTACACTAATTAGCACTAACTTTAAACAAGGAGATGCACATTTGGATGGGAGTGCACAGCTCCTCAGAACACCGGCCAGGTCAGGCGGTTCAGCTGCACATTTCTTCCTCCTTATATCTTTATAGAAATGATTACCATAGTCTTCACCTCTCCAGTAGAAACTTGCAGCTTTTTTCTCCTATCAACTCTCCTTTTCTGTTCCGTCATTATAATTGGGGTTTGGAACATACCATAAACCTCCATATAATGCATTTGGGTTAAAATATTTTCCATTTGGATGCCAATTAGTAGCTACCTGCCACCTCCAGCTGTCTGCTGTGGGCTGATACAGAGGAGCTTCTCTGTGTGACACTGTCCATGTGCAGAGGTCAGGGAACATCTGTCAGACATGCTTGAGTTACTACAAGGCAGTGCAGGGTTATGAGAGTGGAACAGGGCAGTGTGTCGTATTCAAATCACTGCTCAAAGGAATTAGCTTCAGCTGTAATTGTGTTTCTTGTCGGTACACTGCTTCAATATTATGTTTAATCTACTTTTCTGAGTTTGTAGCCGTGTTTTAACAGTGTTCTCATGTCATTGGTTTACTCATGCTTGATAACAAAACAAAAATAACGGTTTTTGACCTAGAAAGTGGTTTCCAAAGTGGGTCCGGGACCCTCCAGGGGGTCACAATGCAAATTTTGGAGTTCACCAAATGATTTTTAGTTGTACGCAATGCAGTTATAACTCTATTTAATCGACTTTAAACGGAATATTGCATGCTTGCATGAATTTGGGTAATATAGTGCAGCAAACTACTAAAGCAAAATATGTGCAGCAGCGTTTTCTCTGTTCTGATCACAAAGGACAGTCCTAAGGGCATCTGGGGTCTCCTAAATCTGGTCTCTATGGAGGGGGAGGCTTTTTGATTTACTGACTTATGTTTTTTTAATTATAGTAGAATTGATCACACAATGAAAATATCACATCTAAAACTCACCAAAATGCAGGAAATTGCACAGAAATTTAAAAAATTCTCCCCCAGACCCCCTGAATTACATCAAATATAGAAAAATATATTTAATGGAGGGTTTATATTGTCTGCATCTATGTAATTCAATAAAAATGTACTTTGCCCCACCTGGTGGTGGCAGTTGGTCGACTCAAAGTGCGGCTCTTCAAGGATGACAGCTGAAAAATGTGGCTTTGGCCTCTGACCAGTTTACCAAAGTAAATAGAATTAGGTCTAATTTTGAATGATTTTGAAATTTGACATTATTAAAAATGTCTATTTTATTTGCTGTGGGGGTCATGAGTCACCAGCATGGTTAGTTTTGGGGTCCCAGTCTGAAATGTTTGAGAACCTCTGATCTAGAAACGAGTTATAATGAGAGGAACCAGCACTGAATAATTAAACTCCCTGTTTTTGGCTATTTTTGTGCAAACTAGGAACATCAGATGAAGTGTGTCTGATTACAAACACCTGCTGCTTTATTACTTACTGTGGTGCATGGACCATTGTGAATCATGCTCTCATGTGGGCTGACCTGCTTTAGTGACCCCGATGACTCACACAGTAGTACAACCTATTTACAAGGGATTTGTTGGTCTTATTTCTTCAGCAGAACTGATAAATCCTTTTGTGTTTTCCCGGATGTCTACCCACACAACTTCCCATCAGTGACAAAAGCAAGTGGCCTTGAGCCTCCATATGTGTCCTTGTTTGGTTAGCATGCATCACTTATGAATTTACCCATTATGCACCATGTTCATTTTAATGTAATTATACTTATACTGAGAATCATTGTAAATCTGAGTTGTTACTAATTCAAAAAAGCAATGGAGATAATAGGTGTGTTGAAGATAAGACGTCCAGGCGGCTCCAGCCAATAAGGAGGGTCGGGTCTGACGACAGCACTACGTAGGTCCCGGTAATCTCGAGAAATCAATCCGGCTAAAGTTGTCTTGACAGACCGTCGAGGTGATGAAGAGCAACTGCAGCCCGACTTCACTGCTTTGTTGACTACAAAGACAGGCTTGTTTGATTGTTATGTTTATAAATCGACTGTATTTGCTCTAAAAGCCTGAAAGAAGTGGCACATTTGTTTTTGATAATGTTTGGTTATGTCTGGACACTGTTCTATGTATGGTTATGGTGTCTCATAAACCCATGAAGAGCTGTGCATTTGTATGTGCAAGACACAATAGTATGAATTTTAAAAAGTTCATTCAGTACAGCATAAAACACCACGCATTAGCTCTCACTGGAGCGGAGTCTAATCTCTGACACATGTATACATACCAACCGAAAGCTCCCATGTCTTCAGCAGTACCTTTCTTAGATTTAAATTTTACGACAAAACACCAACAGCGCCGTCTGAAAGGGTGACATGTGTTGGAACTTTAGCATTCTACCCCTGTGGCTCTGACATGGGGCTGCAGTTTTGACAGCGAATTGCATAATTGGTTTGGGGGGCTTTGGCTGTGTCACATTGTGCAAACACTGCTGTGTCCAGGATTAAACCCCAGAGAGGACAGGTGTTGACAGCTCTTTGCAAAAACTTTTGCTGCTGGTGTTGTGACGCCGTCCTATTTTTATTCTCAGGCAGGAGACACAGTGAGTCACTACTAATAATTGCAAATATCCGCAGACAAGGCGGTAGAAGGCTATGGAAATTCTGATCTTTTCAATGCTAGAAGTTTCGTCATAATATTCTGTTTATTCTAAAGCAATGTGCCTTTTTGTTGTACAAACATAAACGGACTTTCAAGGAGCAAACTTCGACTATATTCCTCCAATGAAAAGGACATACATCATGTGAGAAAATAATCTCTTACATAATTGATTGAGGTTAATGGTACATACTGTCTTCATAAAGAAATTGTCCTCTGCTTTTGACCTATCCTTCAATGCCTCTGGGGCTTCTCCTCAGCAGCAGTGAGCGCACCACAGTCTCCAGATTTTCTTACTAAGCTTTTTCCACTTTGGCGTCAGGGAAAACTTAAGAGAATGTGGATGGTTTGTGCAGAAATCACAGGATTTCAATGGCAGCTTTCTACTGCCTCTATTCTACATACTATAAATACTGTCAGCGTTTGCTCTGTTCCAGTCTGTGTGTCTTATTTCCATGTAGAGTTCATGTACGAGAATCCTAAACCAAGCTTAACCTAGCTCAAGCCAGATGGATATGTGCTGAACTTTGAGTTCTTCCACATTATCCATCTGGAAAAGGCAGAATATCTAATGAAACACTAGTGCCTGCCGATCTTAGTTTGTGCATATTCAATCACAGTCTCACAAGAAAGCGTACATATACCAAAAACAGACTATTATGAGCACGATTTCACGCTTTATTTGCGCACATGAGTTTTGCTTGAAACCCCTGTGGGGACATTTTCTTTAGGTGTAACGAGTAAGTTTAGACATGAAGTTACTAAACTGGGTAAGTTAGGTCTGGAGTTTGGGGAAGGTTAAGATTGTGATAGGATTTTGTTAATATTCTTATATAGGAACACATCTTTACAACCACCAAAGAAATTGACATGGACTGTAACCTGTGGCGTATTTACGCAAAAAAAAAAAAAAAAGCTGTGAAATTGAGCTAATCAAATGCGACTTACATTCCAGTAATGTCGTGGTATATGTGCGCTTTCTTGTGAGACTGAGTTGCGGAATCATAGTATCATAATGAATGTGTGTGATTGAACCTGAGGGTCTGAAATAAACCTATTCATACATGGGAGAAACATGCAAACTTCACACAGAAAAGCCTGGGCCGCACGAGACTTGAATCTGCAAACTTCTTGCTGTGAAGGGAGCATGCTAACCACTCTGCCACTGTGCTATCTGATCCCATAGGACTGGTCCTTCTGTCAATGACACATGTTCAATGCTGTTGTATCTTCCTTATAGGTGACTAACACTCTGACCTCAGCATGTGGCATGGATATGTGGAGAAAGGATTCTGATCTCAGTGCAGCTTGATCTCACAAGTAAGTGTACATAAACCACGACATTACAGGGCATGCAAACTGCGCACAAATTCACAGCTTTTTTGCGTAAATATGACACACATTGCAGTCCCAGTTCATTTCTAACAAATGTTTGCAAAGATGTGTTCTTATTTATGAATATTAACAAAATCCTTAACCTATCCCAAGCCCCAGGCCTAATGTTACTTGATTTAGTAGCTTAATGCCTAAATCAATTTATTCTTTATATATTTTTTATTCTTTTTGTGTATTTTCTGTGTTATATGTTGCACATTGGCATCAAAGCAAGTTCCTAGTTTGTGAATTGTTTGTTCGTTCACCGACAATGGCAATAAAATCTTTTCTGATTCTGATTCTGGTAACGTGTCTCTTCATTCATATTTTACTCCACTCACCTTGGTTGGCGACACAAGGTATGTAGTGGATTTGATTTGAGGCACAGCGCGGAGAGTTGTGACCAAATCATCCTTCATAAAGTATTAAAGAAAGATCAATTCTGAATAATGCAATCTGTTATAGTCGCTGGTGATTTAATACAAGATCAAGACCTTTGGTGAGAAAAGATCGAAAACATACTTAAATGTGTATTTTCTCATTCATCTTGTTGACACGGACATCTTTTCTGAGCCTCACAAAGCACTAAGGTTTCAGCTTTCGTTGATTTGTGATATTTTAGGCTAAATTTTTGCAGTCTCCTTCAATGTTTTAAGTTTTTTCAGTGCATTTCTATTGACAAGCACGTCCAGGCAAGTGATTTTAGGGAATGCTAGACTGATAGAAAGCAGTGACTTTGTTTTCAATTGATACATTATTTTAGTCAGGACATTTTTCAGGCCAATAATATTTCAGTCAGGTGGAGGGCAGATAAAATGAATAGTTTTATTGCAGATTTTAAGTGTAAAAGAAAATTTAAAAGTGCTTACGATGTTCTAATTTGAATTTGATTCATAACTGATTTGGGATGTTCATCATGTCTTCTTAAAATATTAATGAAAGCGTTTTCTTCTATTTCACAAATCCGTGGCATTTCTATGTCAGATTGGCTTCTCTTTTACACGACAACGATCTATGTGTTCATTGAATCGGCGTTCTTCTGGATATGATTCAAGACGTAGTTTTGCTAGTAGTTTTGGAGGTTCAGTGGATGCACTGCGGTGTAAACGGGAAAAAACAGTTGTCAATTAGGACGGTTACATCACTGATTTGTAGCCGCTACAAGACTGTAGAAGAAGACTGTAGAGTCACCAAAAATGTCTCTTTAAACCAAAGCACCTTTCATTCTCACAAAGTCTCACAAAGTTAGGCCAACAATGTCCAGCTTTCTTACCTGTGTATTGCAGAGGAGACACAAAACAAATCTTCCAAAGCCTGATGCTGAAAGTGCTGATTCAGTTATTCCATTGAAATTCGTGTGTTCAGAAAAAGAAAGTTTGAGGTACTCCACAACAATTAGGTTATTATTCAACCGTGAACCGCAGGACAGCTGTCCAAGTGTCTGCCTGGTAAAAGCGAGCTGTCTTCTCCGTGTTTGTGTCTAACTCTCGGCGATACGCGTCTTCCTGCGCACTGGTCCATGCGCAGTTTCCCGCGCACATGACAGGTCCTCATCGCTTCTCCGTGCTTGTTCCTTCGCCTTTTTATTGACATGAAGAACTTAATGAACCTGTCAATGCTTGTGGTATTGTAGACTGCGTGAGGTCACGGTAAGATCATCTGAAGTCTAGCACAACTCAGCTACCTCCTGGCACGGCATAAGAACTACAGAATTTCCTGTCTGTCTGCGTTTCTATGTAAAGGAAGATTAGCTCACCACGACACCATTTAAACTGTGAGCACAAAATGGTATGACTGTGACGGTTTTCTGGGAATGTTGTCTGTAAACTAGGCCTGATTCGAGATATCCTGAGCGGCTGCCAGAGGAACATTTTTCATTCCGTTTCCAAACCCTGGAAGATCCACAACAACATGACACAGCGGGAAAGAGAGCAGGCCAAGATAAAGACGGAGAACGCAAACAATGGCAGTATTTATGTGGTCGGCAGAAGTGTGGAAGGAAATAGCAACACGTAATTGTTCGCTGCATTTGACAAAGCCTAAATCGACTGACAACAGAATTGCAAGTAACAGTGTACTCGAAGAACAGCAAGCAACAAAAAGAATAACAAACAGCTGACCACAAGATGGAAAAATTAAAAAAAAAAAAAAACGTTAAAAAAAACTAGTGATAAGTAGGTCTGAACAAGTCGCCTGAATGTGACTTTGAGTCAACCAAGACTACAAAGCTACGAAAACAATCTACTGCAAGTACTTGGAGCAAAATTTAACTATGACATTAATAAATGATGCCGCAGTACTAAACAAACACATGCCTGTTTGTTTGTCTGAATTTTGCACCCAGCAGCACTTGCGTGTGACGTCAGTTGTAAAGCATGGGCTTCGCTTTCTGATTTCTATTGCTTCTTTGATCTATCGTTTGTATTTGTTGGTGTCTTGATTATTAATTTGTACATTGTCCCAGTCCAATATGTGGTTTACAGTCGTCTGATATTGCCGACTTCAAAAATGTTTTTTTCGCATGATTAAAAAAAAAACATCAGGGAAACAGGGAGAACTTAATATCAGGAAAATGCACCTTTAAAGATGAAAAAGACTTTTATATTCATTGTTTAAATTGTATAAACTTCATATTTTTATACTAAAGAATCTTTTTTTTTTCACCAAACAGACGAAAAACAACACTGACAAAAAATGTGTATCCAAAAGAAGACATTTTCTTCCAAGTTTATTGCCAAACGCTGAAATCTAAAGAAAACAAGATTCCATTTTTTTGGGGAGCTGTGAATACTGTTTAAAATGAACAAATGGGCCTGGCAGGGAAGGAAGGTCAAAGTACAATGTAGTTCGTAGAAAAGTCTACTTCTTGCCCTCCATCTGGACCTAATAATATTGTCGAATTCTAAAACTTGAACCTATTCAAAAAGCCAATAACTGACAAGTAAAAACGTCCTAAATGAGAGCTGAATTTGAAAGTCCCATTGAACCACACTGTGTGAAGTCGTTCTTTTGAGGCAGTACATGGACATATTGCACCTTTTATTGTTAGGCAGCATTTATTATGTATGGGTTTTATAGAGCTACTGCTGCATTATGAAAAGTATATGCCCACTTTGCCATTGTACAAGGTTCTCCCACGCAGGCCTCACTGAATATATTCTCATAACAATGGGCCGGTCTCATTTTTCATTCCAAGCACTGTGTTCTGGCTCTCCTTCCCCTTGACCCTTCAAACAAAGTGGTTATGTCTACAGAAAAGCTGAAAATACAGACTTCAGAACTGAGACTGGAAGTATTACAAAAAAATATTAGATAACTTAAGACAGACCTGGGGGCAAACTGCGGCCCGGGGGCCAGATACGGCCCTCTGACTGTTTTATTTTGGCCCTTGGAACGCTTTTGAAAATAAATATTAGTCTTTATATTTCTCTTATTTGGTTGATTTTGCTGTAGCGCATGTGTCTTTGATTGATATCCTTGTTTTTAGCATAACAAATGGTGAAAATACAGTAGTGAACTAAAAAAAAACTTGTCTTACAAAAACTGTGCTTACAATAATCATAATTTGTCAGACCAATGACCACAGTCCGGCCCTTCATCATTTGTCCGAGTTCATATCTGGTCCACCCTGACTCAAGATCTTGTAGAATTGCTTTTTAGAACTAGAGTTTATTTAGCGTTTGGATTATTAAGATAAAGCTTTTTTTTTTTTTCTATGTCCGTACAGGTGGCATCAACCAATCGTCTCCATGGAGAGAGAGACGTTGCATTGCCATTTACAATACTATTTTGCTGCAGCCAGGTGGCATACAGTACATCAGAGCAGTTAAAAAGTACAAACAGAAGTGGTACTTTTTCAATCCATTGTTTTGTTAAAAGCAGTACACAGTAGAAGAGTGGTTAAAGCTCTGGTTTCCCAAAAAGGAGATTTTAGATTCAAACTTTAGGTGTTTTCGCAGATGAAACACTTCCACACCCCAAAATTCTATAAACAAGTACCTGCTAGTGTTCGCGCTGCTCACAAGCGGGTTCAGGAAACATTTGGTGACGTCAGCCACAAGACAATGCGCCAAAATATGGTCGAAGATTGGACTCCATTTGTAGTTTTTTTTCTGTTAGCCTGCTGACGTGGTCCTTGATTTTCTTATGAACATGAGTTTAGAATCGACCCACCAACCTAGGTTGACCCGCGCATCACTAGTGTCCGTACAATGTCATTTTAAATAGCATGTCGTGTTTGCCTGACCAGCCAGTCCCTACACGCTTTGACAGACACTTCACAAACCGTGAGGGTCTGGGATCAGAGCGCCGAGGTTCAATTTCGTGGGCAGCCTGTCCGAGCGCTGAGTCAACCAATCACAGAAAATTCCACCAAAACAGCGACACAGTGTTTTCGTAAACATGTAGCGCAAGAATTTTTTCAGTCTGAAGCCCCTCAACACTGTTTGCCGCTCAGGTTTTAAGGAATTGATACATTCATTGCTTAAAACCGAAGTAAGTGCCGAATCAGCTACATTCACCTTCTTGAATGTTTTGAAATGGGGCTTGCAAGCAACTTCCGACTTTTTAGTGTCACGTGTCAGAATCGCCGTGCTTGATTGGATCATCCTAACATGGGACGGCGAAATTATTGGCCGATGCTCTGGTCCAGACCCTTCTGCATCAAACAGAATGTAACAGAATGTAGGAGGGGCTGACTGGTCAGGCAAATGTCACGTAAGCTCAATTTCTCATATTTGCTTGTCTATTTCGTACGTTGCTGGCCCAGATCATTTCTATAGGAGAATGTAAAGACGTAGAATTATTTATGAATATTAACAAAATCCTAATTTTAACCAATTCCATGTCACAAAGCAAATCTTGGCAATTTTTGTAACTTCAGACCTGAGCTTTGTCATCACTCTTTAACAAAATGTTCCTACATTTTCTTTAACCAAAACAAAA
Source organism: Mugilogobius chulae (assembly GCA_038363315.1). Classification (NCBI taxonomy): domain Eukaryota; kingdom Metazoa; phylum Chordata; class Actinopteri; order Gobiiformes; family Gobiidae; genus Mugilogobius; species Mugilogobius chulae. The sequence goes on along the minus strand of CM076403.1, from coordinate 20,615,896 downwards.
CGACAAGTAAATACAAAAACATGAAGATCTAGCTTTTGAATACTGGGCTTTGATTTTGAGAGTGGGCTTTGCCAGTGCTAAGTCAAACTATCCAAAAACACATCAAAAGGGAAAAAACATTGTAATGACATGCCACTTACTTGAGAAAAAAGCTGCCCATGTTACTTATTTGATATGGCTGTTAAAATTTAGGTCTAAGTCATCAGAGTATTGGAAAAAATAAATACCTCATACGCTAGCAAAACATAACTCCACTTTAGAGATGATTTGAGCTCACTTAAGTCAGTTAAGCATGTTTAAGTAGCTTTAAATTTTGCTTTCATTCTCCAAACCCCACTGCTGGTACACCTGGACGGCTGTTTTAAACTTCTGTCTTGTTATTCCTCCTCATGTGCAGCTCGATAGCCCAATCATTACACATTATCCTGGTGCGCAGATCCAGGAGTGCACCGTAAGCATCTCTAAACGCCGTGTTCAGGGCAGCTCCAAACATCCAGCCTCACATCACAAGTGACACATCGATCCAACGCTTCATTTGGAAAACTTGACTTTGTAGTTATTCCACTGTAGTGCACTCCAAACAACAATCGCTCCGACGGCCCAGTTCATTCTCCTCGATCAATCCCGGTGCTTTTGAAGTCGTCAGCATTCCTTCCGAAACTCTTCTTGGCTGCTTTTGTGTTAATATGATCAGCACGCTACTGATAAGAAATCCGTTCACATGCTCTTGGTTTTGACTTTTTTTCAAATTCGAGTAAGTACAGAGCAGAGCAGTGAGGGCCAACCCAAGCCAGAGTTGAACAGAATACAGAAGAGAATGGTATGACAAAAATGTAGATAACAATTTTCTTGAAACTAGATCAAGACTCAAGTTTTATCACGATTCACATACAAATCTGCTTCCAGGACTACTCCATATGGCGATACAAATAGGATGACCAGACGTCCCTATTTACCTGGGACAGTCCCTATTCTGAGCCCTGCTTTAAATTTTTTAAAATTTCAGTTTGTTTATTTTTTTAAGTAAGAAATCTGGTGTAGCACCTTTGAGGCATTATGAATAACCCTGGAAGTACACTGACTGCAAGTTCGGGGTCCCGCAGAACTTAGAAAGTGCTTAAAACCAATGCAGCCATGTACACTGATCTCCGAGGAATGCGGATGTGAGTGTGGAAGCTGCACAGGTCTGCAGAAAGAATCTGCAAGAAGACCGCAGCGGTCTGATGCGGCTTTCAATTCATTATACAAGACATCGCAAGAATTTACATGAATCGGCGTGGCTTAGGACAAACTGGACCACAGTTGACAGCATTTGGCGTACACGCACTTTGCAAGAAAGCCGCACGTGTCCCGAGCCGCATCGAACTTGCAGTCAGTGTACATCCAGGGTAAGTCTATAGTGATAACATCTATATGGCTTTTGGTAAATAGTAATACACGTTTTTGGTATACTGAACACCTCTGTGATTTTTGACAAAGAACTCACTTTATTGTTATTGGTTATTGTTAGCGGAGAAATGGATTCCCGGACTGTAATCCCTGTTTAGAAAATAACCAAGACTCAAAAGATTCAGATTCAAAATTCAAGATTTACTTTGGTCAAACAGAAATCACACAAGTTACAAAACAATGTGCATTCATAATCTAAACCCTACAATGTCTCTATCTTGTTTTTGTCCTTACGTTGACGTGCTCTTGTTGCGTGTTTTCCAAAGAATAGAGTTCAAAGTGTCTTTTTTTTTTCCTCCAAAGCATCTTTGAGTTGATTGGTCCTCCAGTCTTTGGTTGTCACTTGTCTCTTCCCAAACCGTCCACTGATGATCTCATCCAGTGTTACAACTCAGAAACCACAGTCTCACGTTAGATACCTTCTTGACTTGCAAACCTATAGCAGTCTGTGACACAAAGGTCATCTGAAAACTAGAAAAACTACCCTTAGCCTTGTTCTTACAAATGCATTTTTACATCGTTTGAACCCTTTGACTGATTACAAATGATCAACAATCAAACACACATTAAACAGTTACATTCAGCATTCAATCAAAGCATGACAAAGTCTAACCGATTGGAGGACTGGAAGAGAAAAATAGTTTCTAGTTGATCAGACAGGCAGGATTAAACTGAGAAAAGACAAATCACAATGTAACAATTTCACCAAAAAAGCAAATTGTCACAGTTATGTGCTCACAATTTGATTTTAATCACAATCTTGCTCGTCCTAAGTAAAAGATCCTTTATCTCAAACTGGTCTGATTAAATAAAATAGGAGAGGAGACTGGAATTACCTGACATGAATGAAAAATATGCTTTCAGAATCTTCTTCCGTTTCCTGCAGGATACGCTCTAAATAATCCCAACATAAATGATTGTAAGGCAGGCCGGATCTCTGCTGAATCAGCCTCTGACACACATTTTATTGAAGGATGTTTTGGTGCTCTGTGTCAGCAAAAGGTGAAAACCCATAAAATAATGAATCTATCTTTCACAGAGCACGCCAAAGAAATATTATTCAGCAACCGTGTCAACAAATTGGAGTTTAAATCTCCACCAGTTGGACGTAAACTTCTCAAAAGTGCTGCTTTAGGGACCGTCTGATGGAAGAAAGCACCTTAAGAAAAAAGCTATATCTGCATTGGAAAAGCTAAATTGGTGCGTCTCTAGTTTCAACTGTAATCCAGAATTACGGGTAGGCTAAAATGGCTTTAGGATTAAAGTTAATGTGAATACGGTGCTAACAGAATCATGTATACAGTATGTTTGAGTCCATCATTAAACAATGACAAACATTGAGGAAAAATTGTAAAATAAATTCAGGGTGTTTACGGTAGCAGAGTGGTTAGGGCTCTGTCTTCCAGGGTTGAACCAAATCAACAAATCTGAATGTTTGCATGTTCTGTTTGTGTTACTGTTGATTCTCTCTGGGCATTCTGACTTCCTCCCCTTTGAAAACTTACATGTATAGGTCTATTGGCAGCAATGTAAATACTCCCAAGGGAATGAATTAGAGAATGAATGACTATGTCTATGTGTTAAACTTGCAAAAGTTGGCCAATCTACAAGGTGTTCCTCTGCCCTAGTCCCTAAATCTTCTACTAAGACCAAGTCACTGGGATAGGCTCCAGTCAGTGATATTCCATAATAATGATGTTCCTTGCCCTATCAATCAGGAAATAAGTTGAGTAACTTGGTACAGCATTGTCAAATGAAAATAAAGGCTGCTATCAGCATCGTAGAAAAGTTCAGACAACAGAGTCTGAGAAAACATGTCAAAAACATACAATAAGCACGTTAAAGCATAAAACGTAAAATAACAACAAATTTTGGTTGAAGCCACTTTGGGTTTAATGGGTAAAAATTAACCTACCCCAAGCCCCTAGTGCTAAATGTACACATTTTGGTAACTGAATGCCTAAATCTAGTTGTTAAACCCAAAGAAAATGGTGCCACAGGGCTTCAACCAAAATTCGTAATTATTTTGCGTTTTGGCTTTTCGCAACATATCAGCGTAAAAAAGGCATGAATACGTCCTTATTGTACATTTTTGACATTTTATTGTATAACTACGTTTTCTTCAGAGACTGGGCTGAGTTAAGATTAGCGCAATAGGTGAGGTTTGCGAACAACATTATGCATGCAGTTTTTTGCATTTGCCCCATACTTCATGAGAAAGTATATTTTTGGCGCGACAGGACTAGAGAACACAGGTTTGCCTAGATGGAGGGCCTATTCTATACCATGAGTAAACAAAGGTGGGGCCTGTCTTTTCCTGGTAGCTTTCATTATGCAAGACTTACTGCCAGGCGTAGTGTGAAAAATCTAGCCGCTTGCCTTTCCCTCAGCCCAATAAAGACACAAAATTATAATGCAAATGATCAGGTTGGGGGAGGGTTTGGGAGTTGAAACTACTGTATCTTCAATACTGATGTCCCCTTATCAGTGAAATTGCCTATGTGGCACCTGAGTACCGTAGGGATCATAGGTATGAACCCTTTCAGACCAAGCCCAGGAGCACAGCAGTCACCCATTGATTCAAACATTGCAATCATTTGTAATCAAGTAGATGTTGTAAGTAGTGTTTGAAACAGATGGACCACGCTAACATCCATTTACGGAACTTGGCAAATTCAGTTTTTCAATGTTGTAGTTACAGTTTTGTTGTGAGATTGTGAATGAAGTCCCACACTAACTAGCAACACTGTCAAATGCAAAGTACTAACTTACATTTACATTAACGTAAACAGATGACAGTGTGACTGGCGATAGTTGGAAAGAGGCACAAACCAAACATCTTTCTATCACAAGAACCACCCTTATGACCAAAGTAAATTACGTAATGTGGTTTGATCAAACTTTATAAATCAAAGGCAGCACTTTAAGCGATGTATTTCTTCCTGGTTCTTCTGTGGGTGGACTGTATTTCATTCTCTCACAGTAAAGTGCTCTTCAGATGTAATATAATGTCATTTGAAGAGTCCCAGAGGTGCAGCCCGTAGCGGTCCAATATGAACACCTGATGATAAAACTCTCTCCTACAATAACCTGCTCCTGAAGAGACACCACTGCTGCTCTCCTAGGATTACATACAAAACAGACACAGCTCTCACAGTCTGTTTGTCTCAATAGAGATGTTTTCTTTTCTGAGATTCTCAATATGAGCTAAAATATGACACTCTAATTCTTTTATGCTAATTTTCTTTGTCTTGTAAAAGGAAAAAGATTGCAAAAGCATAATTGATTTGCCGTTTTGGGTGTTTGTAAAAATCCCAACCTACTGGATAAACAAAGTATAATAAGGATTTCTAAACCTAAAATCTTGATTATAACTTCTGAACTTTTTTATTATTATTGACTTTTATTTAACCAGGAAAGTATCGCTGGGACTCAGAATCTCTTTGCAGGGGAGTCCTGGGAGAGGGGAGGCATTCATTGATATGTTTTTAGTGGTAGGGGAAACCGGAGTAGCTGGAGAAAACCTACGCAGACACGAGGAGAACGTGCAAACTCCACATAGAAAGATCCTGGTTGACTGGGAAATGAACCCAAGACCTGCGCCACCGTGTCATCTATTGAACTTCTACAATAAGATTAGAATGTGTTCTGTTTGTATCTTTGACAAATGGAATTCATGATGGCTCACAATATTCACATTTTTAAACAGTGTTGGACAAGTTCCTTAAAGGGACTATGCTTGTTAAGGTATCTATTCTAAACATTGACACCAAGTGGAACTTGAGGAGAGGTGCAATGAAATTAATGATACAATTATGTATAAAATTAAAGATTTGTTGGTCTTAAATAACTCATTCCAAATTGAGGGAAAGGCATTTGTTTTATTCAAAAGTTTCTGGGGCAGGATCTTACAGTATCTTTTTATTGTGAGAATATTATTTAGCTTACACTTATTTTTGCCAGTTGTTTTGTGTATAGTTATAAATTGAAAAACGTCAATTTAAATGTGCTGCTTTGGCTTGACTGATTAAGGTTCGTAGAAGAGACTTGAGGGCCCCGAAGCTGATTTTTGCTTAGGGCCCCAAAAGGTTAGATCTGGCTCTGTGTTTACCTCACGGGCCCTTCACAGAAAAGTATCAACGTCCGGGAAACAAATGTTTGAAGAGGTTACTTACACTGCCCCAACAGTGTAAGAACAACAGTCTCAAAAATGGCGTCGCTCGCGGGGAGAACCCATGGAAGTATAATTAGAACTGGAAGATGAGCCCAAGTTGGCGGCCCGTTGTTTTCAATGGCTTCTGCTCAGTGGCGCATTGATGCCGAAAAAGATTTTTACTTCCGCGCTCTTTCCTGAATGCGGGCTAGCTCCTCCACTGCCGTGATGTCAGAAAAGTGACAGCGTGATCAGTTCTGACCAATCAGAGCGATGGTGGCTTGAGCGGGGGAGAGCGGCGGAGGAGCGGAGGGGAGCGGGGAGAGCGCGGGCAGAGCGGTAAGCTAGGCTAAACCCGTTTAAGAGTTTGGGGCATAGAAAAAATTGGAAAATTTATGTAGTGAAACTAGAGAGAAATACCTTCAAAATGAGACCTTGGTTAAAGCTGTAGGTGCCGTGTCCGCGGAGCAATAGCAGTTTGAAGTGCCAAAAAATGCATTGACGGTCTATGGGGAATTTTTTCTTGGGCCCAACCGCTGCAGTACCGCGGAGCGGCCTGATCGCCACTCGCATCAGGAAAGAGGGGGCGGAGCCCAATCCAGATAATATAATACATCCATGGGAGAACCACAAATGCAGAATCAAACTTTCACATGCAAAACTGATCATTTATTCATAATTGTAATATATTTTTTTTAAAGAAATTACAAACAAAATGTATTCAAAATAGCATGTGTGTGAAAAATCGTGACACGAGAATCAGGTGTTGTGAACTTTGAATACATCTTTATCTTTGAATTAAAAAATCTTGGTATTGTGAATAAATCTTTATTTTTGAATCAATAAATCTGAACATTGTGAATTAATCTTAGTTTCTGAATCAATACATCTTGGCATTGTCTTCAGAGGCTTAAAATGCATTGGGTAAGTGAACATAACTTGTAGGCTGGTGTAGAAAGTTTTAAATGTATTTTGTTTGTTTGTTTATATTATTAAGAAAGCAAAAAATGGGTAAAGTTGCTTACCTTTAAAAAAGTAGTTAGTTGGTTATGAGTTTTTTTTTCTAATTAATTTCTAACTTTTTTTTCTTTTACAATGACAGAGATTAAAGCTTCAACTTTATTCCCAGCAGCTCCTTTCAAACTAGATTTGGATATTAACATGATTTTCACTTCACCAGCAACACTTGTACAGCAGCGCCTGTTTGAAATGGAAGACTTTTACACATCGGCTTCTTCAGTGTGGAGCTCTCTAACATCAGAATTTTTTTGCACCTTTAGTTTCCACAACCATGCACCATTTCCAAATGAATGGGTAGAGTGAGTTCAGAGGTGTTGGGCTCTTTGAAGCAGACGCACACCCACACAGCTCACACACGTCGACAGCACTAAGCAAGGAAAGTTGGAGCTCTTAGTTAGTAACTTAAGTGAGTTTGAAGTACCAGTTCTGTTGTCATGTATTTCCACAATGTAATAAAAACCACAGAGTGAGAGAAAGCGTTAGCTGTGAGTATCAAGTTTAAAGTAAAAGCAACTTAACAAACTACAAATAAACAATGTGAGTCATATGAGCTTTTGGGAATGCAAGCTAAAGTGCCTATAACAACTTTGGTAAATGAATACCTGGTTTAAGTATAAATGATAATTTTACATGAATAAAAAACAAATGTTAAGAAAAGTTTGAAGATATATTGAAAATAAACTGAAGACATCACATTAGGGAGACTAAGCTGCTCATCCTGATAGATTCTTGTGATATTTGTAAATTCACAAGCTCAAGAGAATCCATCTGGGCCCCACCAGGTGATTGGTTGTAGTTGGAACTGGCCGCAGGCGAGTAGCACCTGAAACAACCAAAACAAAGGTGTTTCTGCTGCCAATGATTCTGTTTCTACAGTGTATTTTCTTTTTGAAAGAAGACCAGATAGGTGTCCATGTAATGTTTGATGTTCTGTACCGTGTGCACATTGGATACGTATTAAGATTCACTGCCGTGATTGGTTAAGCAAATACGGTAGGCGGGCACTAGATAAGAAGTCACCCATTGCTCAAAGTATTTTATTAAATGTGCACCTTTTCCAGGATGCTTTCAGCGGGGTAAGTTCTAGATGGATAATGTGGCAGAGGAAAATCAGGACTCTTTCCATTTTTATAATAAACAAAATGACTGATCTACGTTCTGTTAAAAATATATATAGCAGTGGCCCACATTCATCATTTTTGGATCCTTGTTGAATCATTGCAGTTTCCCCAACCAGTCCTTCACAAAATCTGTCTTTTGGTCCATATTTTTGGTGTTAGTTTGCTGATGTCAAGTGTTCTTCTTCCAGTTGTTATGTGTCTTTCCTATCTGGTGAAAAATGTCTTCATCTGATCCTGACACACAAGAGATGACCCAAGCACTGAAACAATAAATTGTGCATTTTTTTCACAGAATTATGATATGGGATTTTCTCCAGCTAATGTGTAAGAATTTGGAGATGAGAGTCTTGCATTCTTCATGAGACTTACAGCGCCCCTGTGTGTTAACTCTCAGCACATCTGAAGCTTTAAGTTTGTGAACAAAGTGAGAAGTCCTTATTAAGATCTGGAGTCAGAGGAGAGCAGAGCTGGCTTCTCCACATGAGGTCCATTACAGATGCATGAAGAGTCGCTCTTGTTCGTGTTAAAATGTCAAAATGACGTGTCAGAATGAAGTGTTTAAATGAAACATATTGGTGCAAAGTGATATTTATTGGAAAGCTGTGGGGCCGTGCTCTGCAGGGGGTTTTAAAGTCTGCTTCCAAATGTCAGAGTGACTCAAAATGTGGCTCAAAAATAATCATAAATGCAATGTCTGTGAAGTCCCTGGGCAAGATCAATAAAACTATTTCATTGAAGTAACTTGGGGCCATCTATAGCCAAGAGTTGTCCCTCAATCCCAGCTTGCACTATAAAACTTGTAAACATGTAGACATGCAAAGACATTTAGATAAAATGCACGATTGCTTCAGACACTCTGGAGTGTTGTTGTGCAAACAGTCCACAAGAACAAGAGCAAAATAAAGTTGTGCCCAACATAAGATTTACAAAGCTACTGCTTGACAGAAGAAGTGTATTTTGGCAGAAAAACAGGTTTAACAGCAAAATGAGCCTTTAAGCAAATTGTTTTGCTGCAAATATACAAATCCAGGGCCATGGTTCCTGACCAGAAAAAGACGCTTTGCCCTCGCAGGTGATGCAGAGTCCTTGCCCCAAGTGGAGAGTTCAAGCACCTCTGGGTCTTGTTCAGAAGTGAGAGAAGGATGGAACGTGAGATTGACAGGTGGATTGTGCAGCATCAGCAGTGATGAGGTCATTGTGTCGAACCAGTGTAGTGAAGAAGGAGCTGAGTTAAAAGGCAAAGCCCTCGATTTACCAGTCAATCTACGTTCCAACCCTCACCTCTGGTCATGAGCTTTGGGTAATGACCGAAAGGACAAGATCACAACTAAGGGGAGTTTCCTTTGCAGGGTGACCGGGCACTCCCTTATAGATAGGATGAAAAGTAGAGCCGCTGCTCCTCCACATCAGAGGAGCTAGCTGACAGTCTGACATCGTGCATCTGTTTCAGATGCCTCCTAAACCAACCTGATCTACAACAAAGCTTACATATACCACAACAAACCAGGACGTGTCAATAGCGTATGATTAGCACGATTTCACACCTTTTCTGCATAATATGACAGGAGTTGTAGTCCAGTTCATTTCTATGGGGGTTATAAAGATGAGTTGTTATTATGAATTAACAAAATCCTTATAATAATCTACTCTAAGCCCCAGCCCTAAACTTACCAGTTTTAGTAACTTGAAGCCTACACTTCCCGTAAAACCTAAAGAAAATGTCCCAAGTCACTTCAATCAAAACTTGTGTGTATTTTAGGATATGAAATTTGTGTCATTTTTACACTTTTTCATATTGTGCAATATATACTGCATAACATATGAACAAAAAAGGCGTAAAAATGTGCACATCATAGGCTTGTTTTGTGTGTGGGGGTATATATACTCTTTCCTGTGATACTGTGTTTCCTGATGCCTCTCTGCTGAGGTGTTCTAAGCATGTTCCATCAGAAGAATGCTCCAGGGAACACTCAGGACACGTAGGGACTATGTCTCTTGTCTGGCCTGGGAACAGCTTGGGATTCACCTGGAAGAGCTGGAGGAGGTGTGTGTGAACAGGTAAGTCTGGACCTCAGTCTGCTGCCTCTGCGACCCGACTCGAAATAAAGCAAAAGAAAATGGATGGATGAAAAATAAATTGTTCGGCATTGGAGGATCAAATTTTCAAAAAAGTTTATTAGGGTTTATTTGAACTAGCGAGCTAATCCTTTTTGCATCAGCACAGCTATACTGTCAAAGCTCTATTTGGATGACATTTGTTTGTTGTATGCATTCAATGCATCTAGGATTTTGCTTTCTAAAACCCAAGACATTGTTATGGTTGTTATCATGTGCTGCTTGTTGCTAAGCTAAGAAGGCTCAACTCGTGCTGGGTTCTGTTGTAAAAGGTTTGGACACTTGGAATGCTTTAATGAGCAAAACAACTCAAGTGAGCAAAAGTGAACTGCCGTATAAGGTTAGGTTGAAGTCTTATAGTTCTGCATACTTGATGATAAAACTTGTGTACAGCGCCTGTAATTGGGAGCGACTACTTTGAAGTGAATTGATCCCAAATTTTATCGCAAAACATCGTTTGCATAATTGATTACTTTTAAAAGTTGACTTTAGAAACTAAGTGTGTTTATTACATTGGTTTGTGTCTTAGCCTGTGGCTTTACAACTTTATCTTATTTAAAGAGTCTATGACAGGTTGATCTACTAAAATGCAAAATGCAACCAAAATGTTTTTTCTTCCCAGAAGTAACAGTAGCTAAATCTTCTTTTAATAAGGTAAATGTATTTTGTTAGCTACATAGTCTCTGACAAACTAAACTAATTAAAGTGAAACAAAATGCACACTCAAGTTTTTTCGCTGTCAGATTGTTTGTATGGGGTTTTCTGCATTTGCGGGCCTGTTTTGGACATTTTTGTGCAAACACGCTGAAAACACAACTGTGGTCAAATGATGAGCTTTTTCAGTACACGCTGACGTCACAGTGAGTTGATGCAAAGGCTAAGCCACCCAGGGGGGACATAAAACTCCTTCTGACACCGCTGCTGTGGAGAGTTAGAAAGCAGGCACTGGCTTTACTATGACATTAATCATTTAGCTCACCTGGACAAGAAAGCAAAGGGTTGCAGGATCGAAACTCACGTTAGTGTTTCTTTTTTTATACTCAGATTAGCTTATGTGCTTATGTAAAGCAAAGGTTTCATACATGTCTGCAAAGGAACTAAAACTGGAATTGAAGTGCAAGTAATAAACTACACCTGTGCTGCACAGCCTACAACACAAAACTCACATCACTTGCCATTTCGTGCTGTCAATGTCTGTTTGCAGTCCAGGCATCTCCCTCTTGTGTGCGCCTGTTTGGGGTGCAGTTGTGGATGGATGGACTAAAACTGCATTCGCAATACAAACTCAACTGACTCGGCTCCATTGGGAACCAAAGTTGCAACACTGGATCTTTCTAACTCGCCGGTTCGTGTTCGCAATACACTTTTTGCCAATCAAGCCAGCGCAGGAGAAACACATCTGCCTTTCACCTGTAGAGGCGCTGTGGGACAGAAACACAGGGCAAACAGCAAAGAAGACACCCGGCTTCTCTGCTACAACAGCAGCTACGGCCACATCCAAAACAATTCTGATCAGGATTTGTTTGCCTGGATAGTTTGCTTCGATTGTATAATTGTGATTGTGCAAAGAGATTCCAATCTAGGCAAAATTGCAAAATCTGATTGGAGAGGTTGGTCTTGGTCTTTACAAAACAAACTCAAAACATGAGTGATTCTGAGCCTTATGTGTTTCTCAGTGTGGATCACGCCAGTGTCGATTTGTTTGCGTTCACAATACAAATGATCCACTCCAGGGCACCATTCAACTGAGCCAAGACCAGCCTCTCCAACCAGATTTTAGCTTGGATTGGAATCTGTTTGCTCGATCACAATTACCCAATCGAACCAGACTATCCAGGCAAACAAATCCTGATCCAAATCTAAAGTACTGTATAATGTGAATCCTCTTTGAGTCTTTAGCCTCTGAGCAGGGATGAGCCAGAATAGATTTTCTGAAAGGATTTCCAATATTTGTCCCTCTGTTATGGCCGATAATCACGATAATTACATTTTTCAAACTGCAAGCACCACAATCGTTGAGCACGTCTTGCCGCACAGGTTTTGATATTGGCATTCTATCCCGAGCTCTATCAACTCTGACTAGAACAAATCCAACATTAGAGTAAGAACAAAGAACTCCAACTGGGGACGTACAATCAATTACTTTTTTTTTCCCGTCCTGAATCCCACATGAGTGTTGAAGAAAATTACACGAGTGCATGTCTGACAGAGGTTAACTCAACTCATCCCAAATCCATTCAGCCCTTTGGTGTTTGACATCTAATAAACCTGGCCTTACATTAAAATCCCATTAGTGCCATATAATCCTGCTGCGGCCTCACTACACCAGACCTCATCACGCTGTCTGCTCGGCGTGCCCGCTCCACTGCACTGCCCCGCCACTGTGCAGCTAATCCAATCCAGTCAATGAAAGCCTTTCCACAGTCTGCACAGGTCTGCTCTGGTTCTATAAAAGACCCTTCCTTTGTCAATACAAGAGCGACTGCTATTCACTGCTGTTCATCGGCAAAGTTGAATTCAAGTACGTTACATTCAATTCCACTTGTAACTTCTCACTTTTGATAAGCACTTTATTAATTTATTTTCCCCCAGATCTTTGTTTTCACTGTCACTCCTGTAACTAGGTCAGGTATGGCAAAACTGCAGACAGTTCCCCAAAAACAGGAAGTACAGTCGGCCAATCAGTGAGCAGAGATGAAGCAGTGTAGTGCAGTGAGTTGGTCAAAACCAACTCGAGTTGAGATAGCAGACTGTATGTTCTCTTCCTTTGACCTCATGTCTAAAATAATTTAGATAGAATATGAAGCTGTACCTTTTATTAAAAAAAAAAAACTGCAACGATTGCTGCCCCACATGCTCATGCTCTACTTCAGGCCAATTCAACTTAAGGCCCGGGGGCTAAATTGGCTTGCCAAAGTTCTGATCTGGCCCTCAACCCATTTTTAATATTTCAAATTTATACTGCATTTCTCTTGTCGATTTAAATCTAGGTTACCAATTTGGTCCAATTTTAGTCCGGGTTTATTTCCGCTATAAAGCTGTTTTGTCTCCTTTAGACCTGGTTTAATGCTGAGATTTTCCAGAATCAGATTTAAAGATTTGAGATGTGATTTGGTTAGTCCTTGTCTAATTCTTCATTCTGGTTCAGCATTGTTTTTGTACATTTTGTATGAGTAAAATCTAACAGACTATTACAGTGTTCTTATAATTACTGAAACTGAGATCTAGCGTTGTAGATGTTGGTGCAACCCTAAATTTAAATGTTGTAACATATTGTGCAACTACCTGGCCCAGAGGTAATGGTCCGAGAAAAAATCTGGCACTCATGAAAATTTAGTTGAATAGCTCTGCTCTACTCCCTGGATGACAAAATTACCTAAAAGCAGCAATTGGCTAAAGCAAAAAAGAACGCACCCAGCATGGAGCAAATGGACCTCAGAGATGCAATGTCAGACAGTTTCCACTAAGTGAAATAAACTGGCTGATGATTCGTCTTGACTCGTGTCAGATTGATGTGTTGCACACTTTTGTTGCATATCAACCTGTAATGGTTTTCGCTGAAAGCCATCAGCAAATACAAATACAAACTAAACATTTTATATGAATAAAGTCAACATTGGCTCAGCATGTCTAAGATTTCATTCACGATACAATCCGAGCCGGACTAGGCTGGATTGAGGACCAAAGTTGTAACACTGTATCTTTCTCTAAACTGGCCCGGTTTGCGTTCACAATACACTTTTGCCAATTGAACCAGTGCTGTAGTGACACATCTACTCTTCACCTCTAGAGGCGCTGTGGGACGGAAACACACAGGCAAACAGCAAAGAAGACACTCTGCTTCTTTTTTACATCAGAGGCTACGGCTACATCAGAAACAAACACGCTGCTGGACTTTAGATTTTTGTTTTTATGGATCTATCCCACAACTTCTGTCACATTAACGGGACCAGTTTGAGTGACAGAAGAAGTTTTAACAAGGACAACATGGACTTTCACTTCACAAGGCCAGAGAGTAAAACGTAACAAAAGTTCATCTAGTTGAGAAAATCTGTCTCTGAAAAATGCCACAGACATATCAGACAGGTCATTAAAAGTTATACAATTTGAGTAACAATGACATCATTATGGTTCAAGGTTAGGATCAGGAAGTAGTTATGGAAAATATTTGGTAAGGGCTATCGACAGATCATATTGACAAAACAGCTTGATAGAGTGTTTGCTGAGTACAAAAGAGAAACACTGCTCTCAAAAAGCAAAAGGAGCCAAAAGTGTTTGCTTTAGCTACAGTGGGAGAAACATTACAAATAAAGAAAAGTCAATAAATAAAAAAACAGAATGTTAATATTTAATGCTCCACCTAAAAAGGGTGATAAAAGGGGTGAAGAACGGCCTTTTCTTTGTAATACAATTAACTCTCGAGCCCATCAAAACCCAGCTTTCAAACAGAGAAAAGAGGCAAATCCAAAGCAGACAGGTGCAGTGTCGAACAAAGAGCCTCTGAATCTACGACTTTGAAATCGCTCAGAGAAAATAATGCTTTGTGGCAGTTGTAATTCATCAGTGCACCAGAACACTTCTCTTTCCTTTGTCTTCAAAATAATTGTTCTCTGCCGCTTCAGAAAGAATCAATCAGTGCACACAGGGCTTTCTGTGGATGTGCAGCAGGCTGAAATATTAGCAGCATGTTAACAAAAGAGAAGGCTTTTGGTAAATGTTTGTGTGTTGAAGTATCATGTTGCAGAATGAAAGGTTGTGGTACAGGACAGACAAATGTGGGCAACACCAAACCAAGGATGAGTCCTGGACACCGGTCATTGGAATCTACCTTGCTCTCAAAATAAAAAACAAATGTTCATATCTTAACCCTAGAGCTATCGCCAGGTGATTTTCACTCGAGCAAATGTATTTACATCATTTTCAATATGTTGCATTTTTCTGATTGTCACCATTGTTTTTGACATCTATGAAGGTGCAGGTGTTTCCCTTCCTCAAAGCCCACTTTTTCAGGTGATTTTCCACCAGGCAATAGTGAAAGAGGGTAATGTATGTTTACTTTTTTTTTTTTTTTTTTTTTGGCTAAAAGCTATAATATGTAGCTAGCTATCTATTATGAATTCTGAATATTTATCACAAAGTGGTGATTTCAAAGTGAATTCATATGGTGAAAACAATATTTGAATCATGTGGTCATTTTTACACACTGAAAAAATACCACAGTTTGTTCCTTCTCCTGATCCCAGCAACAGTGGTTAATATTATTACGCTATTCTGACTATTGGACGTCAAGGTCTAAATAGCAGCCTGTCAGAATAGCAACGTGTAACCGAGTATTAATGGTTTTCTTTCCAGTGATATTGAAATGTTTTAACTTACATCGAGTGTACACTGTTGGGTTTGAGTCAAACTTTTTTTATGACAATGACTCTGTTGACTGTGTATCAGCTCAGACTGAAAACAGGCTGCTATGTGCATGTTACGTGTACGTGCTGTTTTGTCTTACAGAGCAGTGGAGGAGGGGCAGCGAGATCATTTACAAGAGGACTTACTTCTCTTTCCTTGAAAAATCCTTTAAGCAGTCAGAAGTTGGCAAAACATACAGATACAGTGTAACACTGTGAATTGCACAAGAGCATGTGTGACTGAGGTTACGTCCACACCTCTCCCAAATCCTTTACCTCTTTGGTGTTTGGCATGTAATAAACCTGCCTTACATTAAAATCCCATTAGTGCCACCTAATCCTGCTGCTGTTCACGCTGCAGCAGAACTCATTTCCGAGTCTCCCTCCTCCGCCCCGGCTTTCACTCCTACAGAGCCTGACCAGCCAAGACTACACACTTTATATGAGATATATTCTGGGCGCGTCACTTTGCTCCCAAAGGGAGGCTAAAGTCTGGCCTTACCTAACCATTACTGTCCAAAGACTGACTGTGAACATGTGTGTGTTTTAAACTTCAACTTGAATTTAAATCTTTTGCATTTAACTGCCTAAACTATGCAAAGACGAGCAGGGATTTTACCATCACACATCACAGAATTTACAGTCAGCGGAGCGAGATCTCACAAGAAAGCGTACATTTACAGCGACATTACAGGACATGTAAATTGCGTATGATTAGCACGAGGTCACGGTTGTTTTGCGTAATTATGGTACGCGACGCGTCGCAGTGTCAGTTCATTTCAATGGCGGTTGTTAAATATCTTAATTTCACAAAATGTCTGATAAGGGCACCTGTTTAACTGCAGATGTCACACTCACACTCACTCAGATGTCAACTTTGTCGTCATGGATTACCTCTTTCAATACAGCAATCATGCAGTCTTTAACAGTTTCAGAGTCTGTGAAGGGTTGTTTTTTCTTTGCTAAAAGCCACAACACACGCAGGGAAGGCATTGTGGCCCTTTCTTGTGCCGGACATGTCCTAACTATTGTGGAGCAGCTCCTGTTATAAGAGGCTAGCAGGCTCTGTATTTTGGCTGCCCTCTCTCTGTTCCTGTGGGAAAAGGCTCTCAAAACTCCGGTGTTTGTCAAAGTAGTGCCTCCGAATATTATATTCTTTAAATACTGACAAGCATTCATTGCAAATCAAGCGCACTGGTTTAGAATTTGGTCTTTGAGGTAGATGAAAAGCATATGTGTCTGTCCAGGCAGCGTTAAATCGACGATTTTCATTCTGAAGTGTGTGTTTCTGACCTGACATTTTTTCGCGGTTGTTGTACTTGAGTATTCTGGGCTGGCGTTGCTAAGAAACGGAATGGTGCGTTCAAGTGCAATACAAGTTGTGGGAATTTGTAAAACTTCTAAACAAAATCATTTTTATAGCAATTTATTTTACTTACGTGCGACAGTCGGGGATGGGACAGTCCTGATGTACGCCCTGTAGTAATACTGTGTTGGTAATAGTTTTCTAATGGAGCCTAAATGGTAATGACAGATTTTTTTCTGTGCTCAGAAAAATTGCAGATTTTTGCTTTAAACCTCTGATCACAAGCGTTGTATGCACTCACATCATTTTCAAGCTCTTCATGATTCTGACTGTATAACAGTCGATGGGACATTTGGGGGAGAAAAAATGACAGTTATCTTTGACCAATACCTTCAAAGCTTGAAATTGTGTCACACACAAGTTTCAGTTAGATGCTTCTTCTCACAGCTGTTGGTTACGTTTTTTGGCAAATGCATCTCTATGGATGTTTTACATTCTTTTCAAATCACTATTACTTTCCCCAACACAAGGATAATTAATTTAACAGCACTTTTCACTTTTCACACTTTTTGACTGTTAAGAGATTTGAGCTTGTATCAAATCTGCCAGTGGAGTAAAAATGTTTTACATCATTAGCACATTGAAAATAGAACGGTTTTATTGACACGAGGCAGAAGCACCTCGAAACAAGTAAATAACTTTGATCCAACAAGTAAAACCATCTTAACCTGAAAAATACAAGAAAAAAAATATAAATCCAGCCTGTAAAACATGTTACCAATCTACATTTTTTGGAATATCCAACATTGTATTTTCATGCGTTGGAGTGTGAGATGGGCTTTTACAGTTAAATCATTTTGATCCACACCTAAAGCAGTGTTTTGTATAACCTTGCATGGTTATTCAGTGTTTTTTGCTTGAACACTCTATTCAAACTTGTGATGCCACTATGTGATAATACCAAATGTGCGTAACTGTGTTTTTCTAACTCAATTTACTTTCACTAGAATCATTTGTCTAATTTCAGCTCTGTAAGTGTTCAAATTGTTAGCTACAGCTGTTGTTTTAGCCTCATTTAATCTTTTGGCAGTTGATTCACTACAATGTTAAAAAGATCAGAATTGAACAAAAGCTCAAGTAAATAAACAACTACTTAAGGCCGTCGAGTGATTAGAATATTACAGAATTGTACAGTAAACTGCCTCAATTTAGGCTAAAAAGCGGTTAACTATAAAACTACCACCTACTGACATCACAAGGTGCAGCGAAGCATTTTTAGCTTTGGACAAGAAGAAAGCAGGATTACTCAGACGTTGTGAATGAAACAAGACACAACTTGGAGTATGTTTTTGCTGTGATAACAACGTCCAAACACACCAGAAAACTCAAAGAAGTACATTTTGTGTAATATCATCTGCATAGTTCTACACTGAGGTTCTTTGAGGACAAGCTTCAGGCAGTGTGTCTGTGACAGTAATGACAAAGCGTCCCTGAGGTGAACGGTTAAACACTTGATGCTTTGTGCTGGACATCATTCATCAACGCACCAGAACACTTCTTTTGTCTTCAACACTGTCCTCTTCCTCCTGCCAAAGAATCAATCTGAGCACAGAGCCGTTCTCCTACAGAGGCGCAGTATTGGTTCGAAATAGAAAAGTAAAATGAGTCACTGAGTCGATAATCAAAGTGACAAATTGATGCCAAGTATATTTAGACATCATGTGGGTAAATTTACTTGACTTTCCGATTGTTTATACAAATTTAAGTAAATACGTTTTTTTTGTTAAGGCAGAATTTTGTGGTGTGTTTCAATAGTTAGTTAGTATCCTTTATTGTCTACATAAGAAGAAATTCACATTGGACAATCAATCAATGGGCACATAGACTCACAAAGACAAGACATACAACCATCCACATTCTCAACCCGTGACACCATGCAAAAAACCCTAACCAAGTCCTGTTTCCAACCAGAACATGCACTGCCCAGCACATGTTGAAAAGTACATCCCACTTTGTCGAACAACAGTGCAAAGTATTTAGCAACGACTATTGCACCATAGATGAGTCCATTCCATTTATAGGGAGACAGCCTTCACATTTCACAGTAGGGAGACAACCTTCACAGTTTCTTACGATTTAGAAGTGAGATTGATATGGGGACCATTGAGTGTTTTTCTCTGTTCATCGGTGTTAAGGGCGATTTATTCTTCCCCAGAGATCTCCATCAGGTCAGTCACGTGCTCAGGTCCTCGCAGAGTTTGCCATTGGAGCTTCTCTTCAGAGCTAATCAGGTTCCACAACACAGTATCACTGGAGGGCGTACATTTAGCACGAGTTCACAGCTGTTTTTAGTACTTATGTTACGCCGTACATTTAGCACGATATGAAAAAGAGTGAAAATTACACAGATTTCAGAGCCTCTTATGCATTGTCTTCCAGGTCAGATTAACAAACATCCGATGGCTTAGTTGCCATAGTGACACAGTTGTCTGCTCCAAATGCTATGGACATCAGACACTTTTACACTTTTCTTTATGAAAACCTGGTTCAGAAGCTGCACTTTTCCTGCTGCCACATCAGATGAGAAAAGAGAACTTTTTTTTTTAGATGATTGCTTCAAAACTAGCCAAAATCCTTGTCTGATGTCCATCGCAATCTGAGACCGGAAGATGTTAGTGCATAACCCCAATTAAGCATGTTACATTTTCAAACTTATAAGTAGAAAGCATGCCACTTGTTTCTAAAGGATTTAAAAATTGCAGTACCTCAGCTTTAATGTGTAGCCATGGTAATCATCAGTTACCATAATTGTTTTGCCCCACATCTGAACCTTCTTGTGAACAGAAGTGTCCAGACTCCCGACCACCTGCATGTGTGATGTGCTTAGTTGAGTTGTGAGAGATCCAGGGCAGCTGAAATGTTCTCTCATTAAAGCCAGTCAGTGTAGGAGACAAGTCATTAGTCCAGTCTGAGGAGAGAGAGACCAGACCAAAACAGGCCATCTGTGCAAATGTTACTAGTATGACCACTCCGGTGTGACAGAAAGAAGGTAAACATGTTTTAAAATTAAATTAAAAACACAGAGTAACTTTTCAACCCCCCAATTTTTTAATTTTTATTATGTTTTTCTTGGACAAAGAAACAGAATACAATGTCTACTTTCTTTGTGAGGATGCATCTCCTCAAATTGGATTCGTATTAAGCCTGAAGGAGGGCCTCTTCATGCTTGGTTCTAGGGAAAAGTTATTTCTTTAGTTAACAACTGTATTGTATAAAACAGATGTATCCACACGGAGAATGTTGTATATTTTTAATATTGTATTTCAATGGGGTCATGCACTGTTTACCCACCTCTAGAACAGTACATGTTGTCATTAACAATTTTGTGACACAGTATTTGTTAGCTCTTTGGTATGCGTAGTCATTGAAATGACTCACAATACTATTATTTAAACAATACAATGTTTTATTTTTTAATTCATGTTAAGCACCATATTGTTTGGGGCTAAAGTTCGTTGAATTTAAATCAAGGAGAGAATGTCTTGGAATTTGCCCATTTTGTAACCTGGTCAGCCAGATGGAGTCCCGCAAAATGTGTGAATTCACAAACTCGTGAGAAATGCATCTACCTAGACCCCTACCAGCTGGTTGGTTTGCAATCTGAAGCACTGGTTTAACCGCCCAATCACATTGCAGCATGCGGATTAAACAAGTAGTGACTGATTAAGCAAAACAGCACCCATGGATGTACAATTTAGCAGAAAAACTGAGTATTTCCTTTTTGAAAGACGAGCAGAGGTGTTTATGTGTGACACTTGTTGGTAAATCTTGAACTACCCCAAGCTCCAGCCTAAACTTACCATTTAGTAACTTGAAGCCTAACTTCAACTTAACCAAACTATGTTGTGACTTTTCATAACATATTGACATAAAAAAAACATGCTCATCATGTTTTTGACATTTCGTTGTATATTTAAGTTTTCTGCAGAGACAGTTGCACAGGATATGCCCTTTGCGATTCGTTGCTGTGACTGGTTTTGCACAAACTAACATAGGCACTAAATGGCAAGTCAACCACTCAGCTTAAAGTATTTATTAAAGTCTCACCTTTTCCTATGGTGTGACAATTAATATCCCACCTTCAAATGGATAATGTGGAGGAACTCATCCATCTGGTGTCTCTTATTACTAATCCATAATCTATGAATGCAGTATTTGTGCTCTGATGTATTTTGTTGTGACTAATTTTGACCATATGTCTTAACCAAGGAGACGGATTCCCAGGATAACTAGTAGAACATCGATGTAGGATCGTAAGGGCTGTGTATCGATACTTCGAATAAGTGGGTGAATCGTTACACCCCATAGACATGTTTCAGTGGTAAGGGAAATGGAAGTGTCTGGAGGAAACACGGGAAGAACATGCAAACTCCACATAGAAAGGCCCTGGGTCGACTGGGAATTGAACGTCGCCACCTAATCTTTCCTTTTGTCTTTCCATGCAAACGCCATCAGATCTTGCTTGTCATTTGTATTGCACATTCTGTATTCAAAGATGCTGTTGCTACATGATATATTCACAATCACTGAATTTGGATCTAAAAATAGTTGTCACTTTGTCTTTCTAAAAAGTCAACTGACCTCAGTTATGCAAGATCGGGCCTATCTTTATATTTAGACACTGAGCTACTAAAAGCTATATGTTTTCTCTTAAACATTTATTTGATTCTCGTTTGACATGTAACCTGCTTCTTTGTGCTGCTCCTCAGAGACTAAGCTTTGTATAAATCTACCATCTCCTGAACAGCGAGTGTCCATTGTAATGTGTGCTCTCAGCATCCGCAGCCTTCTCTGTGTGGAATATCAAGTCTTTGCTTTGACATCAAAGTTATAACATTTTTAAGCCTTTTTCTCCAGGGACACAAAGCTCTGATCATAAGAAAATCTTCTGAACCGAGACAAAGATGGTGCATTACTTTAGTGTTTTGGGAAATGATAAGTTTGTGAGCTTTAGTGCTGCAATAGCTCAGTATAAGATGTTTCTTCAGTGACTTGATGTTGATGTTGATTTGCGTAGTCACATTGTGCTTTTGAACAGGACATTTATAAAGGTATACGGTGTAACTTTTTGAACAAAAATACTATTTTTACCTTAAGCAGGGTTGTATGCCCACTTAAGGGAATTTTTTTTTGCCTGGGATCCAGAGTCCACACTTCAGCAAACTGCGAAGAGTGGGTCTGGTCACCACGCCCCTCGCCTGCGTTTCAGATCAAATCACATCTTACCGGGCAATCAGATTAGTTTATTTGTGTGACGCAGATGAAACAAAGAAGCTGATTGGTCGTCTGTCATTTAGGCCTACATCTTACTTCACTCACCTCACACTAAAATCGTTTTTTTCCATCTATCTTTGATTCTGCAGAAATTCGCAATGTTTTTCAGTTCCACGTAATTTTTTTTCCATGTATTTTTTTTTTTGTCAGAAGCAGCCATGTTGGTTTCACATAGCAAAAGAACAGCATGTCTCTGATTGGCTAACTAGTCTGTCAATCACGGCTAAAGAAATTCGAAAGAGGGACACATTGGCCGACGATATATTTTATCTATATCGTCTGGATTTTCCAGGCAACAATTTTTTGGCTTGTTTCAAAGTGTGGCTTTGACCAGCGGTGCCCAAACCATCAATTGCGATTGACCGGTCGATCTTTGAGGCAGTGGAAGTCGATCTCAATGCCTTGTTTATACATATCGGCCCATTTCAATCTTTTTGTCAACAGACTGCATTCACATGCAATCCATCTCACAAGAAAGAGTATACCACAACATTACAGGGCATGTAAATTGTGTATGATTAGCACAGTTTTACTACTTTTTTGCGTATGCCACACATCGCAGTCCCAGACCATTTCTATGGTGTTTTTATTTATGAAAATTACCGAAATCCTGATCTTAATCTTAACCTACCTCAAACCCAAGACCTAAACTTACCATTTTCGTAACTTGATGCCTAAACTTTCCCGTTTCACCTGAAGAAAACAAGAAAATATCCCTGCGGGGCTTCAATCAAAACTCGTGCATTTTTATGCTGTGAAATCTCGTGTCATTTTTACACTTTTACATAGGCCCTATATATGTATGACGTGACAAAATTACACCAAAAAGGGATGAAATCATGCTCATAATACTGTTTTTGTCTGTGCTATATGTATGCTTTCTTGTGAAACTGTGTTGTCACACAACGTGTTCTCATGGATTGCGTAAAATGCACGCCATGACAAATTGCGTGTCACGACGACGCCCTCTGCCTGTTTTGACGTGCGCGGTCTCGCTCGGTTTTTCTGGCGTGGTCTGGACACGCCTAGTAGTTGACGACAAACACGAGGTTTTTCAAGGGATTAACGGCAAAATTTAAGTCTGAAGTTACAAAAATGGGTAAGTTTAGCTCTTTGGCTTGGAGTTGGTTAAGGTTAGGATTAGGATTGTGTTAGTCCTCATGAATAATAACACGTCTTAACATTCAACATTGAAATAACTGGGACAGAAACGCGTCAAATACACACGCATAAAATAGAAGTTGCGTTCATATGACACACTGTTTACAATAGCGTGGTACTGACACGCTTATCCATGAGAACAGGTTGTGTCACATGGCATCACCACATTCTATTGAATGGATCTAGCCATGGAGAAGAATCACCATATTGAAAATATCTTTTAAATATTTTATGGCAAACTAGCTCTTACCCACCACATGCACAACTTATGACATAATCACAGTTTAAAGCACAAGCACCACCCGCTTTCCCATTAAAATGTAAACTCTGAACACAATCCAATTTTTAAAAACCTAAATCAAACTCGAATCGCAATTAAATGTTTCTTTTTTTTTTTTTCAAGTATTGTAGTAGCCCTAGCTTTGTGTACAGCTCCAAGTACGTACAATACACTTACCGTAGCTTCCCTCAGGTCACACTACTAAAATCCTTTAGACCTTTATTCAGAAGAAAATAACCTCTATCACCTGCACAAGGACACCCACTGCACCTGCCATTATTTGCATTTAAACTAGGTCTGCCATGACTTGTGTTGAGGAGCAGCACTCGAGTCTTGTACTGTTGGTCGGCCATCTTCCCCAATCCCTTTTCAATTGGATTCAGCTAAATGTAGTTGGACATTGCTCATTTTGACTGGATGGAGCAAATGTCTTCAAATTACCCACTCTTTTATAGTAATCCGTACATGTGATCCCTACGGGACGGGACAAGAGTACACTAAGGACACTTGGCACTGCTCCTAATGCTTTGCCGTCCAAGCGATAACTGATGGGAGATGGAGTGGAGCTGGAGTTGGGTTGTATCGGTGTTAGAGGCTGTTGGGGAAGCACTCTGTTAGTGAAGCACAACTAGGATGATACAGCAGGTTTATAAAATGTTCTTTTTATGTAAATATGTTCCAAAAAGCCAAATTGCAAAATAACCACACATTTTGGTTGAAGCCACGAGGCTACAACGGGAACGTTTAGGCTTCAAGTTACTAAAATGGGCAAGTTTAGGATTGAGGCTTGGGGGCTTAAGATTTACCCGTTAAACCCCCTGAAAATGTTGTCATGTCAACCAAAGTTTGTGATTATTTTACGTTTTTGCTTTTCGTAACGTGTGAAAACGTGCTCATCATACATTTTTGACATGTGTCGTATATCTTCTTTTTCTTCTGAGGCTGGGCTGAAATATGGTAATATCTTGACTTGAGGTGGCTTTACATACTGTAGGTTTGAGTGCAGGGAGAATATTTAGCAAATTGTTGGATACAGAAGGAGCTAATATCAGAGCAAAAAGACAATAAGCAAGATTAAGCCAAGACAAATTGAATACCATGATCTAACTTGTAGAGCAGATCGAAGTGCTTACTCACCAACATGGTCCCTGGCCTCACTTTTTTTTTCTTAACCAACTCTAAGTACCAAACCTAAACTTAGCTTTTGTAACTTTTTGTAACTTCAGACCTAATGTTAGATTTTAAACACCCCCAAAATGTGACTATATTCTTCAACCAAGACACATGTCTGAGACACTTACCCTTGCTGTACACTGAGTGCAATTCAGAGTCCAGGAAAACATAGAAGGTGCTTAAAACCAGTTACTCTTATACACAGACCTCGGAGCAGTGCGAGCGCATGTTCAAGAGTTTTGCAAGTGTGCAGAACTTGCAGAACTGTGGTCTTACAGAAACCACAGCAGTCTGATGCTGGCTTACAGATCCATATATGAACGTTCTCATGGGAAGCCATGTGAATCTGTGCAGCTTTGGGCAAATACGGACTGCAGTGGACTGGAGCTGGTGTACAAGGCACTTTCCAAGAATTCCGCAGTCAGTGTAGGGAGGCGTAAGAAAATGGGCATCTCTATTTCATGCTTTTTATGGCCTGAATTAGAGATAATATCCACCAAAAAAGGGCTAGAAATGTAGCCTGGCCAGCCAGATGGTTTATCTCGCAGAATTTGTGAATTCACAAACACGAGATAAACCATCTGGCCTTTGTCCGGCTCGATTGGTTTGAGAGTCCGAAATGGCCGTGGTTCGGCCCACTCACAATACAGCAGTGTGGTTTTGAGGCCCAATCACATTGTAGCAGGGGGGCTAACACGGGCCGTTAGCTCCCCGGTGCCGCAGCCTAGTCTGATTCAAGCTAAACAAGATGGCGACTTCCGTGGATGTACGTGTTTCTGCTTCTTTTGATGCGGTTTCAGCAGAAATACGGAGTAATTTCTTTTTGAAAGAAGAGCAGTATGTGTGACACGTACTTGTTCTATCTCACGCGGATATTGGATACACAGGTAGCACTTTAAAAGACCTCCACGGTACCTACCAGTTAAGTACCGTGTCAGTTACTAGTAACTAACAGTAACACTTACTAGTACTTACTCTGGTACTTACTGTGGTACTTACACTGGTACCTAGAGTGGTACTTTGAGTGGCACTTGTACCAGCAGTTACTGGTACATACCACTGGTAATTACTGTGGTACTTACTGTGGTACTTACACTGGTACCTACAGTGGTACTTTGAGTGGTACTTGTACCAGCAGTTACTAGTACATACCACTGGTAGTTACTGATACTTACTGTGGTACATACACTGGTACCTACAGTGGTACTTTGAGTGGTACTTGTACCAGCAGTTACTGGTACATACCACTGGTAGTTACTGGTACTTACTGTGGTACTTACACTGGTACCTACAGTGGTACTTTTACCACCAGTATTGGCATGCTGGTATGGTCGTGGCCATACCAGCATGCCAAAGCCTAATCCCGTCAGATCTCAGAAGCTAAGCAGGGTTGGGCCTGGGCAGTACTCGGATGGGAGACCACAGAAGAACCTCAGGTGTCACAGTGGGGCAACTTCAGTGGCACTTACTACAGTAGTTGACAGTCAACTACTGTAGTAAGTACCACTGAAGTACCAGTATGTGTCACTTTAGAACAGGTCCCGTTGTTACTAGTAGTTGACGGTCAACTACTGTAGTAAGTACGACTCAAGTACCAGTATGTGTCACTTTAGAACAGGTCCTGTTGTTACCAGTGGTTAACTGTCAACTACTGTAATAAGTACCATTGTAGTACCACTATTTACCATTATGTATCATGGTATTTATCAATAAATGTTGGAATTAAGCTAAGATTGTTGTAAATTGTTTTCTGTTTTGTTTACTGAAACAAATAATTACTTTGGTATTTGTCAATACCCAATATTGTTGTGACCTTGGTGCTTTTTTAACATTTGCATTTTATTGTTATTCATAATTTATAAACTTTACTTTTTTAATTTAGTACCAATAATACCACCACTGAAACATTTGTGTGTGCCACAAATTATTAAAAGTGGTAAGTGTACTAACAGTTACCACTGTAAGTACCAGTCACTGCTGACACAAGTACCACCTTAAGTACCAGTGTAAGTACTACAGTAAGTACCATAGTAAGTACCAGTAACTACCAGTGGTATGTACCAGTAACTGCTGGTACAAGTACCACTCAATGTACCACTGTAGGTACCAGTGTAAGTACCTGTGTAAGTACCACAGTAAGTACCAGTAACTTCCAGTGGTATGTACCAGTAACTCCTGGTACAAGTACCACTCAAAGTACCACTCTAGGTACCAGTGTAAGTACCACAGTAAGTACCAGAGTAAGTACTAGTAAGCGCCACTGTTAGTACTAGTAACTGACACGGTACTTAACTGGTAGGTACCATGGAGGTCTTTTAAAGTGCTACCGATACACCATTATGAGTTGTTGCTGTGATTGCTAGCTCAAATAAGGTAGGCCCCACACCCAGTCAGCTCGAAGGATTTCACTAAACGCCCCGCCTTTTCTCGAACGCTTTCAGCGAGTCAAGTCCCAGATGGATATAGTGAGAACTCAGATAGGAGTTCAACACATATCCATCTGGCGTGAGTTAGGTTACTAGAAATGTGCTCAAGATACGCTACTAATGAAAGAAGAACGAAAGACGGCCTACCAGACCCAGGCCAGCACACTTACGGTATCAAACCACAGCTGAACCGGAGGTACTAGGGCTGTAGTCAAGGGAAAAAATCATGGTTATAAAAAGGTGTCAAAAACTCAATAAGTATTATCTGTTATGAACATTGCCAACTGCACACAAAAGAGCCAGGTATCCTGTTAGGGCTTTTCACTTGAAAACAATATAAAATTTTAATATTTATATTTTCATCCACTGTTTATGCAATTCTGGTGAAACTGCATCATGTATTTGACTGTAGACAAAGTCAGCACGAGCATCAGAGAGCCCTATATCTTAAAATCAATGATGGATATTTTGTCATTGGGAGGGAAAAAGTTAAGCATCAAATACAACTTCTATATTATATACTTTGTTTATTGTGCTTGTTACATCACACAAACTTCTGCTCTTTCTCTTGTCTTTTAGCTCTAAAAATGGACCTATCTTGGAAGAATGAAAGAAGCCCTTTTCCCACAGCATCATCTTTCAGTTTCTCTAATGATCGCCACAAAAATAGCACTGACAGCTGCTTAACATCCTCCGAACACGACAACATGACGGCAACAACAAATGACTCTGCAAAAATCAAATGAGCTCCGTAACTAGTCACAGCCAATGAAGTCCACAAAACACAAGAATATGAGAGCCCACTGGAGACTTGTTTGGGGTTGTAACAACAGACCTAGAGGCTTATTTGAAGAAAAACATGTGTGAGAGAAAGTTGTAGTGATTACGGACTCAAAAAGACACACATTTCTCGATTCCAAAGATGCCCAAAGCTACACCGAAATTCAGGCTGAGAGGGGTCAGGGGTCAAGAGCAGCTGAGGAGGAGGCCGGCGGGCTGAAAGCGAAAGGCCGCAGGCGACTGACGAGATGTGGAAGAGACTGAAGAGGAGAGGCTCAGACGGAATAAGGCAGTGTGAGTGTTTATTATCTTCTTTTCAGTTCTGTGTTCAGCAGTCTCCTCAAGATGTTTTATTGATGTTTATACTGTACCTTACCATTTCGATGGCTCTCCGGAGGTCCGTCCAACGTTACCCGGACATGTTGTGTACATTTAACTGAGAATCTACCCTATAGTGTCATTCAGGCATATTCTGTGCAGAACTTATGATTAAAGTGATTCAACATCTGAGGGTGTACACTGAGCGACTTGGTGCAGGTCTCGCAGAACTTAGAAAGTGTTTAACACCTTGACTGTGTTCATTGACCCAGACTTAAGTGTGAATGCAGACTCGAGAGCCGCGTCCTGACGTGGCTTTTAAGTCACTATACAAGCATTTTCACATGAATCTACGTAAATCTGCGTGGCTGTGGACTGCAGCTGGTGTAGCAGGCACTTAACCAGAGCCTTGCTTGTGTCCCAACCTGAACCTGTCTCACAGTAAGTAGCTTCACACTGCAAAAAAGGACAATCTATTAAGCATATTAATCTTTAAAGAGAAGCTAAACCTAAATATGTTTTTTTGGCTGTTAAACTATGTATATGGTGTTTAATAGCATTGTCTACTGTTCTGAGTCATTTTTTGGCATTTCCAGTGCAAACTGATCAATTAGCAGATTTCAGGTCAAATAGTCCAAACTGGCTGTGTCTCTCATGTCAGCTCCAGGTTCTATGTGACATCAGAGTGTATTTTCAACTCAAAATGAAGCACTAATGTCAGACACCTGCTGTCAATCCAATCACAATGCTGCTCTCCTCTCTGATCCCCTCCTTTGCTCTTCTCCCAATGCTTTTCAATGAGTTTGCTGTGTTTGAAATGTGTTTGTGGTTGAGTTTAGGGGGTGAGTTACCTTTAAATACAAATTTTCAGATTTATTTACTTATCTAGATTTTAAAACTTTTTTCAAGCAAATGTGTGTCTGTTTTGAGCCCGATCTCACAAGAAAGCGTACATTACCACGATATTACGTAATTTACATATGATTAGCACAAGTTCACAGCTGTTTTGTGTAATTATGGTACGCCCACAGTCCCAATTCATTTCAATAGTGGTTGTTAAGACCATCATTGAAATTCAATGGTGGTCCTATTATGAATATTAACCAATCCTGATTCTAATCTTAACCTGCTCCAAGCCCCAGACCTAAACTTACCCATTTTAGCAACTTGAAGCCTAAACTTATCCATTTCACC
Organism: Mugilogobius chulae; assembly: GCA_038363315.1. Lineage (NCBI taxonomy): Eukaryota > Metazoa > Chordata > Actinopteri > Gobiiformes > Gobiidae > Mugilogobius > Mugilogobius chulae. The sequence continues at coordinate 20,586,664 of CM076403.1, read as the reverse complement.
TGTTTTTTAACACTGTGAAATATCGTGTAATTTTTACTCTTTTTTTATATCGTGGTAAATGTACGGCGTAACATAAGTACTAAAACAGCTGTGAACTCGTGCTCAAAATACGGTGTTTTGTGTTGTGGTAAATGTACGCCATCTAGTGAGTCTGTTTTGTTTTAAGCCATAATTGCTTGAATCAAGAATAGATTTGCTAAAAGCTTGGTCAAGAGTACTTGAAACTAACATTTTCTACTCAAAACAACAAGGTTAGTGAATTTTCTTACTGCTAACAAAATAAGATTTTTATCTCATATAAGCAAAATGTTCTTATTCTTTGCAGTGTTCAAGGCCAGAAAAACACACAATATATTTCTCTAAACGCAGATCAAAGAGTAAAAATCATTTTGTGTCTGTGTTGCTCCGGGGTTTTTCTAAAGCAACAGATTGTGTTTGTCCCTAAAAAAAAAAGAACACTACAAACGAATCTCCACTCTAACACCATAACCCTGCTGAGTCCAAATCTTGATATTCAGTGGCAGATAAAAGTCATTCTTCTGAAACTGATCAAAGTGATGTTCCTATCAGATATGTGTGCGGCTGTACTAACTTATGCCTATTACAGCAAACCACACTGGGCCCAACACAGGAAAACCTCGGGAAAGGCCCAAAACTGACTGATGCAATCTTCACGACACTTCACTTCAATAGCATCATGAAATCTCTCCCCATTTTCCCCGCTCGGTCTGCGCTGGTGCGTCTCCTCTCAGGGTGATGAGGTGCTGGAGACCGGCTTTGAACAAACTATTCTGTATCAAGAAGAAGAATGTGATATTAGGCACTGAGCGATGTGCAGAGCTGTGGTGCAATTAGTCAAAGGTAGAAGTCGGAAGACGTTCTATCACTTCCTGTTGGCTGTCATGAAGTGAGGTTTGTTTGTTTTTTTTTTGACAATTCTGAATGCATAAAATTCTTTGAAAGTGGTCAGAATATGTTCTCACTAGACTGAATACACAGCAAGTTCAATACTGGACCTGGGATTATTGGCTCCTACAAGAAGTTTCCCGACTACTGAGTTTTAGTAGTCCATTAGCCGAGAGCTAATTGTGGACGACATTGAAAAAAAAGAAAAAAATCCAGACGCGATGATTTCACCTGGGCTAATATTTGAAACATCCTATTAATACAAGTCATATAATAAAGAAACATTACACGTACTTAATGAACTGTAATAAAGCTGACTCTTTGATTTTGAAAAAAAAAAAAGAGAAATACATAGCTAAGCCTATTTGTGCGTGTGTGTTGGGAGGGGCGGAGTCATTGCTCCTCACAATAGCTTGAATACAGCCACTCTTAAGCGTGAGTCTGTCCACACTCACACCCTGAGCTGAGGAACGTTTGGTCAGTTCGTTTTAAACGGCGACGGAAACACAAGTACATGTAAAGCCGTGGTTATACACTTGTTGTAAAACTTTGTAAGACCAAAGAACTGTGTAGATCCACAGAGTCCAATTCAGCCGAATGGTCTGTGCACTTGGACACTGCAAGAGAAAGGGTTTTGGAGCAGCGCTATGTGAGGCAGGGTACAGCGCACCTCCAGGCAGAAGAACAGCGCAGAGATGTAGAAAGTGTCAGGAAAGCGTAAAAAAAACACGTTACTGACATTTACTGTGTGGTAGAGACACATGATTGAAAGGCTTTTTTCTTAAGTTAAGATTGATGATTGATTTTTATTCGGTCATATGCAGTTTGACAGTTTAGACAAAATAAAATTTCAAGTCATTCAAACCGAAAAGGTTTAGGCAGAAGTAAAAGCATACTTATAATGCCCACCTATCTACAACAAGAAGTTAGTCATTTCCAAGACAGCGATATGTCAACAACTTCAACTTGTCAAAGTAGAAATAAACTTTTTACAAAAGAAGAAAAGAAATAAAGCTATAGGGTCACTAAAGGAGCAAATGTTCAGTGCTCATTCTAGAGCTGCATAATTATCATATACCATAGATCTGTACTTTCTTTTAAAGGATACAATTGTATTTGATTCTTTATTTTTTCATCCAGGGTGTTCCAGAAAACTACACCGCGAGTACTAATGCAGAAACTTTTTTTATTTGTTCTGCTTTGTTTTTTTTTACTTTAGTTTGTTCTTTGACTAGTTGAATGTCTCTTAAGTAGTTGCGCTTATCTTCTAGTCGACTAGTCAAGAGTGTCTGGCTGCACTTACATACACCCACCTCCCTCCGCAGACCTCCTGCCACAGACCTGAATTACCTCTTCCACCACACCAGAAGCCCATTTATGGTCAACTCACCTCTCACACATGCATATCATTTTTAACATTTATACTCCAAAGACGGGTAAGGTTAGGGCTAGGACTGTTGTACGGCTTTGTGAAAAGTCAAGAGTTGTCAAATCTAAACTTCAGGCCTGTATGACTGGAGAGCTTTCTCCAGCCTGTAGCAAGACGTTTGTGGGACGAAGGAGGTCGTAGCTAGACATCTCTCCGACTTGTCTGTTCAAGCCCATGATGCTACACAGACAAAAAAGTGATGTCTACAATCATATGCCTTGATGTGCGTCGTTGCTGTCTGAACAGGTGTCTGGAATAGCAATTGAATACCCAACACAGTTTCACAAAAAATATTATCTATACTACGACATGTTGTGACCAGATTTACCAGTGTTTCTGTGTTTTTTGTCACTGCTATAAAAGCAGCCACCACCATACTTTTTGTCACTAACTACAAGCTGCCAATATCCACTTCTATGTGGAGTCATTGATCTTGTTTGTGGCATCAACCAACAGCAGCTTAAAAAACTTTTTGTTGCATGTCTCATCCCAAGAGTTTTATGAATTTCAACTAATGAATGAATATAAATCCTTCACAACTCCAGATATGTTTGATGACGAGGTAACACCGGGGTTTATAGCTCTTGTGTCCATGAACGCTGAGGCATCCAACTGTTTTCTTGCGAGTCAATTGGCTTGTTCCTCCCGCAGCGTTTATTGTAAAAACAGCATTCGGTGACCGCTGTGTACTGTCTGCATCTACTGTATCTATAAAAGGTTTTATTGGTTGCAAACTCAGTGGAACAAGAGCTGCTTGCGTTGCTATATAATTGTAACGAGAGTGGATTGACTGCGCCGAGGAACTGTGCCAAAAGGTTTGTGAGAGCTACAGTTAAGACTTAAATCTCTTCGTTCAGATACCCAAGCTTCACATGGTCACTGTAAATAAAATATATCATGCTAATTTAGATTTAGGATCGTAAAAGTGGAGAGAACATGAAGTGAACGTGTAAATTGGTTGCTTTTTCAGATAAAAACAAGCCAACTGATGCGTCTGTCTGTACTGCTGCAGTGAGTAAAAATGTCTACGTCTCGCTAACGTTTGAGAACCAACATTGAGTTTACAATCCAAAAAGTGATATTGGATGGAGGGAGGTTGAACAGGTTCTAAAGTTGTGAAGTGATGAAGTACAGGCCAACAGCAGATGTTGGTGACCCTTTTTGTGTTTTTATGGACGATTAGAACATGCCCGTTGCTGCACGCTTGTGTTCATTAAGTGCTGAGCAAGGTTTTTGTGAGGGTCATGAGGTCAATTTCATATTCATGTAAACTAATATTTTAAAGTGCATATACATTTGCTATTTTTAATAATTAAAAATAAACCCCTAACCCTACCCTAAACCCTTATGGTTTTACACCAATAAAGTTAGCCAAAGGCTAAAAACATGCAGTACAAAAGCAAATTTCACTCGCTTTTCACTCTACAAATATTTGGTTGAAATATATAAAGAGGCTTCTTGTGTAATAGTTTTGTCTTTACATTTTTAATACAATTTTTTTATTTATTTTTTTTTCTCAATAGACCGTCACACTTTTTTTTGTTCAGTATCAAAATAAAACAAACTATGAAGCACCTGAAAACGTTAAAGATTCAAATTCGAACTATTTATTGGGACTTTTGTGTTGGCTCCATCTATTTTTATTTAGTTTTGAGTAATTTTAGGTCCCTACATTTTGTTTTTACCCCAATTACCTTCAGCTTTTGCAGAGAAATTGTCAAAACCCAAAATATTCCACACCTAGGACCAGATTTATCAAGCATTTGCTCATGTGCAAACAGGTTTGCAGGAGCAAAAACTTGGCATGGCTGACATTTTTCATTCCCTCAGACACTAAAGATGCAGAATTTGAGGTGGTGCATATCTCTTTGTGTAATATATTATATGTGCAGAGTGTTTACCACAGGATTATACTGAGATTATGGTGGCACAAGCAATCTGTATTTGATTATTTTATTTTGAATAGTTTTGAGGGTCTAATGTAATTAATTGCCTCTACGTATGAAAAAGCACTAATTACAAAATAAAAATGGCTACTTTACATGCATATGATAATCCCACAGTCATAAACTATCAATTGAACTACCAATATATTGGTCATCTTATGGGGGTAAAACTTAGATCATGGGGGGCAGCCATAGTCTCTTCTGTTAATGGGAAACACTGTGTACATATTTTTCTTTTGTGTGAAGTCATCAGAAGCTAAAACTACGGTAATACAGCTTCACAAAGACTCCAGACATTTGCTTGTGCTCTAAAAGGATCAGAAACAGTTTAAGTTTGAAATTTAGACAATTTTAGTCAGACGTGAGGGATAAAAAGGCCGGAATGATTGGGGACAATGAATGCTTGAAGTCCAACCCTTGTTCCAATTGACATATTGGATTGTTGCCACATCAGCCCAAAATGTCAAATGACTATGATGAAGAGCACACATTAACTTGTCATTTAAAGATTTTTTGCAATGTTGTTACCTCTGAAGCACCAGTTCAGATGTGATGAGAAGAGAACCAGGAACCTCTTTGCTTTGAGGCAGGAACATTTTCCAATGTGTTTCTCTCTGACTGACACTTCTCTGTATTTTCAGCAGTGCAGCAGTAGTGCCTTTCACCTCACTGTTGTGTATGTTTGTGCCTGTTTTGTTTTTCCACAGGTAAAGGTTACTGAGCAATAAGCTTTTCCCCACTTAAAAACTTTCCCTAACTTCTTGACAGCAGTTGTGGAGTGCTGTTATACTTTTGGCAGTAATTGATTTGTTGGAACAGTAGTATTTCCTAAGGTCACCTACAGATATGATTGGTATTCAGTTAGCAGCCCAGAGTCCCAGGGCGTCTCTCTCAGATCATGTCTTTTTCTTCCTCCGCTCTCCTCAGGAAATCTCTCTTTTCTCCTTTTTTAGGCTGGAACTGAAGCCTTAATATGTAAATAATATCCGCAGAGCAGGAAAAACACTAGCTGATGCTTCTAAAATTGAATTATTCAAACCACAAAAGTAAAGCATGTTGTCAGAACTGCAAAGTTAGTGCTGCAATAAAAAACAATAATGAACATAATTTGAGAACTCAACACAAGTGTATGTGCTTAAACACTGTAATCTGGTCTATTCATCGATAACTCAGGGTGTTTACATGACAGCCAGAAAAAAAATTACTTAGTCCAATTCAAAATGACTGCCTAAAGCACTGTAAACCCGGGTCCACCAATTTTCAGAAATCCAATTGGCACACATGGTCCCAACTGACTGTAGTCCAATTTAATACAACAATTTACACGCCCTGCATGCCCAACCTTCCAGTATCAAAGTTAAGAAGCTTAGAACAATAAAGCTTGTACATGGCACATACAGCCTCCTGTTTTACATGTTTAACACAGTCCTAAATGTTTAAAACAGCCCTACGTGTGCCAGTAAAGTCATTTCAGGCTTTTTGTTTCCAGACTCCAGATTCTATATTGGATAAGTTTCAGATGTTTGGAAAATTCAAGTTTCAACTTCAACCAGGGCTTGTACAAAATAATACAGAGAGATTTTTTTTATTCCCAAGATTAAGTTTATGAGCTGTTTATTTATTTATTCCCTCCCTGTGTCTGGGTGGTTTCTTCTGTTATGCTGACAGGGCTTGTGGTATAAGTATGCAATGAGGTAAGAACAGATATAGTTTTCTTCATAACTTAAAGGCCCTGTGCTCAACTACTACTGGGCCTTTCTGTGTGTCTACATACTTAGGCCTACTTACTTACATACCTACCACTACAAACATGTAAATAGACTTTTCCAATCCCCAGCATTCAACTGAAATGTTATTCTGATCTCAGCTAGACCCTTTTTATTAAATAAAGGTCAATAAAGAACTATTGTAAATGGTTAGTTTACAGATGGTATAATTCATACTTTTCTGTTTGTCTTCTAAATCAAACAAACAATTGATTCCATTATGGCTATGTAATTGTATTTGTTTAAATGTATTTTATAATAAAGTGCTTCAGATCAATGCTTTGGAAGTAACTTAAAGTGAAGAGAGCAGAAGGACATGTTCTGACCATCACAGCCAGACCTTAAACTTGCTTATCGGCCTTAAATGTGCTTATCAGTGTCTAAACATGTGAGCTGAGTCTGTGCACCTCAGGGCGTCACAGATGGACAGCTCCAGATCTAACCAGAGGGATCTGAGGCCTGCATTTACTGCACAAGAGACGAGGCTTTTGTTATCCTATGATCTTCTAATATGCGCCAGCCTGCGGCATGAATACACTACTGTGTAGGTTCATTTCAGGTAACTTTGATTTCTAGTTTGCTTGCTTTTGAATATGCAATCAGCCATTGTTTTAAGTTAGTTTGGGGGACACTCGCTCCTAGAGGCCTTTCTTTAGCTCTAGATATTTACCACAAGACGTCTGTAAACTTTTAATTACCCCACAATAACTGATTTTTTTTGGTTTTTTTTTTACATACTTTATTCTGAAATTGGCAACAGATATGCTTTGCTGTATGCCAACCTTTTGCTTCATTCGTGACTTGAGCATTTCTTGTGTGTGGGTTTGGTTTTATCACAAAGTGCCTGAGCTGTGGCAGCGTAAATGTGGCTCCGGTCACGTTGAGTCCGTCCATCAGAATCACATCTGCACCATCTGCCATTGTCTCTCTCTTTTAATCCATTTACAGTGATAAAGTTTCTCTATCTAAACTTTGCAGCACATTACCCAAACACCTATTCTCTCGACCTTTCGGTGGCACAACAACAGGATTGTACTCGGGATTATGGATTTTATTATAGTTGGTTGAGTTTTGAGCTTTGTAGTTGTAGAGTGAAAGAGGTGTTGTGCATGTTTGTAAATGTAAAACCTTTGTGTTGGGTCCGAAAGGTAGAACAAAAGTAAAACATAAAAAAGGATCTGTGGCCAGTAGTAATGTTGTTGTAGTTCAAATGTGAAGGTAAAATACGCTGCAGAGTACATTTTTATGCAGTTTATGGCATGAAAACACAGACAACATTTGCACAGGAGTAGAATTACATGAGGACGTCTGAGTTTGGAGAATAACAGGAAGTACAAAGCTTTACAGAGATGCACCACTTTAATATGGGTAAACACTAGGGATGGGACGATTCACTTAAGTCATGATTCGATTCTGTTTTCCATTTTGCAGCCATGGTTTTCAATTTAGGTTGATTTTGTTAGTTTATCTATATTAACAACAGACACAAAATAAACCATAATAAATTAATTTATAACAAAGCCACTGTTGTTAGTGCTCAGAACTTGTATTTTTTTATCATTTCAGCAGTAACAGTGAGATTTATTGTCCATGTTTAGAGGTCCACCATCAGTTACACAACTATTATTGCACATTCAGTCAAGTCTGGTACAGTTCATGGATTGTTTCTTCAGACATTGTGGTTATTATTGTTTTATTATTTGTGTGTGTAGGTCAGTGGCAGCAGGAGCAAAACTGATCGATTCTGGTCTTTCGATTTGATCGCTGCATACTTTGAATGATTTTTTTTTTTTTTTGTGATAAATTTTTTATTGATAATTTTCCACATAATCAAAGTCATAGGGGGAGTGTTATGTCACTGGGTACAAGTAACAGAAAGAGAGCAAACAAAAAATACAAATATTAATAACAATGATAGAAAATAATAATAAGAAAAAAAAATACATAACTAAATAAATAATAATAATACAATACATAAACAAAAAAATAATTAGAATAAAAGTATTAGAAAACCAAAATAAACTCAGATCATACACATACATCTATACATACATACACACATATACATATATACATTATATAGTATATACACACAAATATGCATACACACATGTGTTCTCTTTGCACCCAATGCTTGCTTCTTTAGCTTAATACATCGATCTCACCCTATCCCACCCACCCCAGCCACTACCTCCCAAACCACTAGGACCTGTTCACTCATCTTGTGTTAATTTAAGTACATTTTTAATTTTGGATGCTGTTTCTTCCCATATGGCAATGTTCTCTCTTTTGGCTTGATGAATTTTGGAGACCCAGCATTCCATGTTAACAATATCTAGAAAATGAATGATTTTTTTGAAGTTTTCAAACAAATTTCCATCCCTCGCAGACACCTTTACCTGAAATCTTAGAAACCTGCTTCACGAAATCAGTTAGCCTGTCAGGGCGTTTACATGGAGGCCAGGAAAACTGGATAACTAGCCTAGTCCAATTTAAACTGGTTTTCCAAAGCTCATGTAAACCCGGGCAGAACCTATTGAGGAGTCGTAAACCGGTTTTCGGAAACCAGTTGGCGCACGTGGTCCCGACCGATTGTAGTCTGATTTCAGACTCATGTAAACAGACAATTGGTCTGCATCTGGACAAATGCACTGAGCAGCTCACAAGCCCTGTCCACTGCACATTCCAACAATAAATTAAGAATTTTAGAAGTATAAAGTGCCTGCACAAAGTGGCTCACATAATCTCACATTTAACTCCATGTTTAACACTGTTTTACATGTTTAAAACAGTCCTACATGTTCCAGAAAAAACTGTGTGTCATTTAACAAACAGTATTACAAACAGTTAATAAAAATAAACAACATTAACAATGTTAAAGTAATTCAACAAATTACAGCCTCAGTCATGCAGTATTGAATCTGACACAGCAGGACCAGTCTCTCCAGGGTAATCGGTTTACTCTTGTGCATGTAAACAGGAGCAAAACTGGTCCAACCGGTTTGAGGGGAAAACCAAGTAGAGTCCGGTTTTCTAGCCTAGTCTGATTTCCCTGGACATGTAACCGCAGTGTATGTAAACTGTTTTGTTCAGCCTCAGTCACAGGCGATGTCAATCAGGGCGTTTACATGGAGACCAGGAAAACTGGGTAACTAGCCTAGTCCGAATTAAACCGGTTTTCCAAAGTGCATGTAAACCCGGGCAGACCTATTGAGGAGCTGTAAACCGGTTTTCAGAAAACCAGTTGGCGCATGTGGTCCCGACCGATTGTAGTCTGATTTCAGACTCATGTAAACAGACAATCGGTTTGCAGCTGGACAAATGCAACTGAGCAGCTCACAACCCCTACCCACTGCACATTCCAACAATAAATTTAGAATTTTAGAACTCTAAAGTGCCTTGCACAAAGTATCACACACAATCTCACATCTAACTCTATGTTTAACACTGATCTAAATGTTTAAAACAGTCCTACATGTCCCAGAAAAAAACTGTGTAATTTAACAAACAGTTTTACAAACAGTTAATAAAAATAAACAACATTAACAATGTTAAAGTAGTTCAACAAATTACAGCCTTAATCATGCAGAAGTGAATCTGACACAGCAGGACCAGTCTATTCAGGGTAATCGGTTTACTCTCTCACATGTAAATAGGAGAAACACTGGTCCGACCGGTTTGAGGGAAAACCAAGTAGAGTCCGGTTTTCTAGCCTAGTCTGATTTCCCTGATCATGTAACCGCAGTGACTAAAGTAAACATAGGGAACATAGAGTCCTTTAGAGTCTCAAACTCGGAGCTGTGAGTTCATGGCTCTGCTTCTGAAGTGACCTTAATCTCTACAAAGATCACAATTAGCCGTCGTCAGAAGTTACCTCGGTTAAATCCCAGACCTACGTGTTGATCTCACAGTCGGTGGAGCAGAGTTGTTCACCTGATGACCCACAGTAGTAACAGTGCAGGGAGAGTGTGTTAACAAGCCTCACTGAGCCTGTCTGACACTGTGCACACTCCACCTCCATAATCATGCACTTTCTACATCAGGAGCTGCACAGGAAACACTGCTGCTGCTGCTGCTGCTGAGGCGTTAGCTCTGCTTTTGATTAGACTTGTAGAAAGTATTTTAGGAGGAAGACGGGGCTTGTTTGTGTGTGAGTCAGCCATTTGTTTTGTGTTGTTTTGGGAACTTTTAACCCAGTACTCATAACCAAAAGTGATGGTGTATTACTTGTCGTTGTGTTTATTATTTTAACGGCAAATAGAAATAAAAATCACTGGATCAGGGATAGGTATCGAGATCCGGTTTCATAACAGCTCCGGTGCTGCGCCTCAACGGTCCACTGGATAAGCTCCAGCCCTATTAGTCTTCTTATCAGTTCTGAGGGAGCATGTTTCATAAAATCTGTCCCGTTCATTTGTGGGCCCTGCTTTGATTGACTGCGATGTACAATCACTGCGGTATGTACGAGACGCTTGAAAGTATGATACGCAGGTTGTGTGTCGGCGGTAAAATGCCTGCAGTCTGCAACATCATTTCACAAACTCATAAGCACAGCGCAGCTTTTGAACTTACCCATTAAACCTAAAGAAAATGTCCTCACGTGCTTCAATCAAAAATATCGTGCAGGAGTCTCATCTAGAAAGCATGCGTTCGTACAAAAATGTTACTGACATCACTTTCCATGTTAAGTTTGGGATTTATTAAAAAAAAATGTTTAAAAAGTTGACAGAAAGTAGCAATCCAATCTGAAAATGCTCAACTTTGAGGCTTTATTTATTTTCAGATATGAGACAGAAATAGATCTGTGCTGGGAAAGACAAGAAATGATCAAGCTGTAAAACAATTCCACACAAAGTTTTATGAATGAGATGATGAGATGGATGGATGGACGGATGGATGAATGGATGGATGGATGGATGGATGGATGGATGAATGGATGGATGGATGAATGGATGGATGGATGAATGAATGGATGGATAGCACATTGTCACATTCACACAAGATATAAATACATGATTAAAAAGTTATTGCACTGTGCCTTCATACCCTTTCTCTGTGCCTTTGTCGTAATGTCAATAACAATAAAATATAACCCTTGTGCACCCCTTTAAAAAAATCACACCTGTGATCCTTGGGTGCAAAAATGTACCCTCGTTTTTAACACCCATTATTTTTCATGTTATTAAACTTTTCTCCAACTTTTTTCACATCAATCTCTTCGTCTACTTCTCCTCTAAACATAGATAATAAAATTTTTATAAATTGTTAAAATTTTAACCCCTTAAATGCTGTTTGTATGTAAGAAAGTAGCATATTTTTGATCAGGAAAAAACGAAAAAAGTGGATTTTTTCAACATACTTCAATTTTTTTTATTTTCATGGTGTGGAATTTTTAGAGGCTGGTGGTGCCCTAAAATAGTCCCAAAACTAATTTGGTCACTTTTATAGTTTTTGCATAAAGTCAGTTTTTAAGAAAAAATCACACCTGTGATCCTTGGGTGCAAAAATGTACCCTTGTTTTTACACCCATTATTTTTTATGTAAATAAACTTTTCTCCAACTTTTTCCACATCAATCTCTTCGTCTACTTCTCCTCTAAACATAGATAATAAATATTATATAAATTATTGACATTTTAACCCCTTGAATGCTGCTTGTAAATGAAAAAGTAGCATATTTTTGATGAGGAAAAAATGAAAAAAGTGGATTTTTTAAACATACTTAATTTTTTTTTTCTTTCATGGTGTGGGATTTTTAGAGGCTGGTGGTGCCCTAAAATAGTCCCAAAACTGATTGGTCACTTTTATAGTTTTTGCATAATTTCAATTTTTAACAAAAAATCACTCCTGTGATCCTTGGGTGCAAAAATGTACCCTCGTTTTTAACACCCATTATTTTTATGCAAAAAAAACTTCTCTCAAACTTTTTTCACATCAATCTCTTCGTCTACTTCTCCTCTAAACATAGATAATAAAATTAGTTTAAATTGTTAAATTTTTAACCCCTTAAATGCTGTTTGTATGTGAGAAAGTGTCATATTTTTGATCAGGAAAAAACGAAAAAAGTGGATTTTTTCAACATACTTCAATTTTTTTTATTTTCATGGTGTGGGATTTATAGACCCTGGTGGTGCCCTAAAATAGTCCCAAAACTAATTTGGTCACTTTTATAGTTTTTGCATAATTTCAATTTTTAACAAAAAATCACACCTGTGATCCTAGAGTGCAAAAATGTACCCTCGTTTTTAACACCCATTATTTTTATGTAAAAAAACTTTTCTCCAACTTTTTTCACATCAATCTCTTCGTCTACTTCTCCTCTAAACATAGATATTAAATATTATAAAAATATTACAAATTTAACCCTTTAAATGCTGCTTGTAAATGAAAAAGTTGCATATTTTTGATGTTGAAAAAGTGAAAAAAGTGGATTTTTTCAAAATACTTCAGAATTTTTTCCTTTCTTGGTGTGGGATTTATAGACCCTGGTGGCGACCTAAAATAGTGTGAAAACTGATTGGATCACTTTTATAGTTTTGGCACAAAGTCCATTTTAAGAGCTAAAAACACCATTGGCCCAGCTTTAACCCGCCAATGACAAAGCAGTAACCGCTAACAATACCCTTTTACTTTTTACATATTATGAACTTTTCTCAAACTATTTTCACATCAATTTCTTTATCTACTCCTGCTCTAAACATAAATACTAAATATTGTATAAATTATTGGAATTTTAACCCCATAAAAGCCTTGTAAGTGAAAAAGTATATACATATGTTTTTGATTGAAAAACATGAAAAATGTGGTATTTTTGCATTATACTTCAATACATTTTACTTTTTTAGTGTGGGATTTATAGAGGCTGGGGGTGTGCTAAAATAGTGCCAAAACTGACTTGGTCACTTTTTTAGTTTTTACATAAAGTCTATTTTTTAGACATAAAAACACCTTTGCCACATCTGGCAAAGTAATAACATCTAACAATATCCCATTATTTTTTACATATTGTAAACTTTTTTTTAAACTTTTTCACATCAATCTCTTCATTTACTTCTGCTCTATTCATACATATTCACTTTTATTTCATATTTTGACTTTTTAACCTGCCTAAGCCCAGCTCAACATGTGAAGATGGTTCCTATATAGACCTACTGCAGCAGCTCACAGCTCCTGACCGACGCCCCAGTGGCTCTAAAGAATGGCTCAAATACACACAATGATTAGGGATCAATACATTTGACCTCTACCTTTATACTGAAACACTTTTCTACTCTTTGTCTACTCATTTCAAGAGTCACAAAGAGAACTATGAGCCAAATGGCAAAAACGTTCCCTTGAAGTTTACGCTCAAATGCACCTGTGTAAACAAAACTGTACTTTGTTTTTTGTTTGGGTTTATCTGCTGGACAAGTGTTTGATGGCTCTAATTCTGACTCTGTTTGAAGTGAAAAGGTGAAAACGTGTGTTTGTGTGTCTGGGTTAATCAAAATAAGGCTCCACAGGAGAATAAAATAAAAATACATTTGAGGATGAGATTTAGACTGGATTTGATTGTGATGGATTTTCATACTTTAGACTTGCACTTGCATTCTGGCTCTCTCACGCCTACATATAGTGGCCTCATGTAAAAATTTTTACCCAGGTACAAGCAGACAACACTTAGGCATCCCCCCAAAACAAAAAAAATATTTTAGGTGAGAAAAAATCCAGCAGAAGTGGGAAAGACATTTGTAGGCTCAAATGCACAAATACATGTTTGTGTTGCATTCAAGGAAAATAGGAAAATCCCATTAAAATGAAAATCCTTAAAAAGCTTAAAAATTTAACCCCTTTTCATCAGTGAGAAACAAAAAAATATTTCTAAAATCACATTTTAAAACAAATCCATTGTGTTGAAAAAGTGTGTTTATAATGGAAGTCAATGGGACAAAAATGTACCCTAGGATCACGGGTGTGAGTATTTGAATTATAGGCTTATAAAATTACTTGACACACAAAATGACCACAGAATCTGAAAGAGCGTCAAAAAACACACAACCTGGCCAAGTTTCATGTGATTTGGTGCAACACAGCCAAAGTTATCAAAAAACGAAAAGTGTCCGGGTACAAAAATGGGCCCAGGGGTGTAGGAGGGTTAAATACAAATAAATATGTCGAGTGCCACGCAGTGACATATGAACCAGAGACTAAAACACTTGTCACAGTGTATTGTTAAATGAGTTGTTTTTACTATTGCTTTAGAATGGGCACTTCTCCACATTGGACCAGATTCAGAGAATCTTATAAAAGTAGAACAAGAAGGAGATGTTGCTCTGAATGAGGAATGATTCCTGTAATAAGCCCTAATCCTCGCGTGTGTGTGGGACGACATGTTTCATAGATTCATATTTAGAGATGAATTAAAAAGATTTGGAGCATCATAAATAAAAGCTTGTATATGCCAACAATAATATCCCTCCTGGAGCTAAGCTAATGGGATCAGCCTGCTTGTTTTGTCAGCCAGAGTAATGTACAGCAAATGAAAACACATTCAAAAGAGCAGGCTTCACTTTTCCAAATGTGCAGCTCCAGTTTCAGCTGTCAAAACCTCACGTCTTCAAAATCAATAGAAGATGATGGTTCTAAAAATGTAGGCAGCTGTCAAGACAACTTATATGGCTTTATCTGTGCATATATGCCTCTGCAGACTGAGAGCTCCAATCTGCAGGTGATAAACGGCTGGGTTTTTATGTAGAGTTTGTCCATTAATCAACCATCAAGTGATAAAGTGGTGTTAGTCCAGAAGTCCAGAAGTAGACCTACCTTGTGTAGATTGGAGTTGATTTACTTGATTGTATTGTCTATAAATAAAAGACATGTCATTTCTTACCTGGTGCAGGGCCTTGTTACTTTACAGCAGGGCTAGGCAGTTATCTTTCCCCAAGGGCCATATTTAAACCCAGACAAGTGGGTAAGGGTCGGACTGAACATTCAACACAGTCTCACTAGATGGCGCACTTTTACCACGACACAAAAACTGCATATTTTGAGCACGAGTTCACAGCTGTTTTTAGTACTTATTTTATGTATGTATTTAGTACGATATGAAAAAGAGTAAAATGACACAAGATTTCACAGCGTTAAAAAAACACAAGTTTTGATTGCAGCCACGTGGGGACGTTTTCTTCAGGTGAAACGGGTAAGTTTAGGCATGAAATTACTAAAATTGGTAAGATTAGGTCTGAGGCTTGGGGCAGGTTAAGATTAGAATCAGGATTTCATTTAAAAATTCATAAATAAGAACACGTCTTAACAAACACCATTGAAATGAATGGGGACTGTGACGCGTACTATAATTACACTAAACAGTTGTGAACTCGTGCTAATCATACCTCATTTACATATTGTGTAATGTCGTGGTAAATGTACGCTTTCTTGTGAGATCGGGCTTGAACATTAGTATAACAAATCCTCATTATTGTAAGCACTAAACTGGATACTTTTAAAAGACTGGGGGAAAAAAAACTTTAAAAATATTAAAGTTTTAGAAAATGTCTTCAGTGTCACCAGTGAAGCAGAATAACAGTTCACTTTGGTCTCAGTCAGAACACAGAAGGATGGACTTGGATCAGTCAAACAAGTCATTCCTGATGAGTGTGAGTTTGGAGGTCCAACACTAAGAAAGTGCTTAAGACCAACACGCCCACGTACACGACATAAGAGCGGGAGTCGCACAGATGTGTGGAAAGAATCCATAGAGAGTTTATTCATTAGTGCGTTATCCCTGTGATTAAAATTATCATTTAATTCTTGTAAAATTTCTAATTTAGTCAGGGAAAAAATGCAACTTTTTGTGGCTTTGAACTTTATTCTCAGGAAAATTCAACTTTTTTTCTTGTATTGTTATGAGTTTAACATGAATAAACTATAACTTTTTTTTCTTGTACAATTTCAGAGATTTAAAGCTTTGACTTTATTCTCATTACATCGTGAGTTTAATCAAATCAATCAAATCATATACAAGTGTGATCTAGCACAGATTTTGGGGATTTTAGAGTGTTTTTAGTGGTTTTATTTGTGTTGTGTTTTTATTAAGTTTTATTGGTTGCTGTGCCCTTTTAACCTCACCCCATTTTTATCTGTTGCCGGGACAACCTTTTGCACGTGACACTTTAGCCCCAATGATTTTAATTATCTAATCAGTGGCACCTGTAGCGTGGCGGGAGGAAGGGGAACAAAAGAGATAAACAATTCACACAGGAGAGAGACGAGAGAGAGCCGGAGACACAAGCGAGACGGGAGAAAGACTGGGGCTACACGGAGCACGGGACAAACGAGGAAGAGCCAGCCACCAAACCACGGCACAGCGCAGGACACGAGACCGGACCTCCACGAGCCATCAGAGAACACCACGAAGCGACATACACGCCGGGGCAGAGGAAACTCTGCCTCCGAAGTAAGTTTCCAACCGTGTAGTAGTGGTGTTCACCCGTTGGCCTCTGGCTGTGGCTCGTGGGGGATTGTTTGCTTTGTCTCTGCCGTGTTCTGTGTCTGTGCCCAGGAGCGGAGCCACACCTGGAGCGGACAGAAGACAGAGCACCGTGAAGTGAAATCTGGGCAGCGGCAGGGCGTAAAAGCTCTGCCTCGCCGGTGAGTTTTGTTGAAAAGTAGCGGTGCTCTTGAAGAGGCGGGCCTTCGGCCGTGACCCTCCAGTGTGTGTGCGTGGTGTGCTGGCTCTGTGTTTTTACTGTGGTGCAGGGACGGCGGAGAGGAAACCAGAGGACGGGAGGACGGGGAGGATCCCAGGAGCTGAGCACCGTGACGCTATACAACAGCAGAGGCAGGGGAAACCCTGCCTTGTCTGTAAGTTTCATTTTGTAGCGGTGCTCTTACAACGACATTTTGTGTTTGTGCCTCTCTGCTGGTCCTGTGTTTTTATGTGCAGGTGATGGTGGACGTGTGGACCTGACCCCGTGCCCGTGTTTTTAATCAGCGGCCTTTTATTCATTTTAACCCGGTTTTATTGTTGCCCCACTATATTGATTTTAGCTAGCTTTTTATTTTATTGTGGGGATTTTTTTAAATGGAAACATTTTAACATTGTAATAAATTTTATTCTGGCATCCTTTTATCATTGTTTTTATTGATGACAGCTGCTCTCTTCACTGGTTTTTATTCAATATTTATTATTTATTCGGCCATTTTAATCCACTGCATTTTTAGCAATAACTCACAAACTACCCTTACATAATCTGGCGTTGCTGGCAGGATTCATTTTGAGAGCACTGTTTTATCAATAGAAAAAATGATGATGCCTGTGTATCCCGGTGCACCTTGGCTGCCCAAATTTAAAGGACCGGGTGACGACCTCAGATACGCAGATTGGAAGGAGCAAATTAAAGGGCTCCTGGGCAGCCAAGATGTACCTGAAGCAAGAAAGTGGCAATTGTGTTGGGAGCGCTTGCAGGTGAGGCAAAACTCCAAATTTCAGTACTGGAATCAAGTGAGCGTGATAGAACCCAAAAAATATTCACTTATTTGGATTCTTTATATGGCGATCAAAACCCCTGCACCTGTTTTAAGAACACAATTTTTTAGCTGTACACAAAAACCAGACGAAAATTTGCAATCTTTTATTTTGAGGCTCCGTGAGTTGCAGTGCAGACTTAAAAAATGTGACCGCGAGAACTCCCCCTCCGACAGTGCCCTACGGGACCAGCTGCTCCTCGGGCTCCGAGACGGGCCTCTAGCCAAGCACTTAAAGTGCATGCACGACGCAACCCAGACCAGGATTTCGCTGCTCTCCGCCAAGAAGCCCTTCTGTTGGACTCTGAATATGGCCCTTCAACCTCCGAGGTAACCTGTTTTGCTGTCAATAAACAATAAGCTTCTTCCTAGGACACCACAGGAAGAACACTGGAAAGAGCAGCTGAAACGAGAAATCATGGAGGACGTTAAAGCGCAGATGAAAGGACTCACACAGGAAATCGTCGCGGAACTGAGGCCAATGCTGCAGCCACCTCCAGTCCACTCTGCCACACCAACTCCACCACCAACTTATCAACGGAGAAATGCACCTTACAGTGACCGCGATGAGAGAGGTAGGCCCATTTGTCACAATTGCAGAAGAGCAGGTCACATAGCCAGATATTGCAGGGCTGCATCTACCAATGAGCAGGCTTTAAACTAGACCCCCTGCTGCTGAGGTCCGAGTAGCAGGGCTTGCCGATCCACCGTCACAATCCAGGGCCACAGAAACATTCATAGGTCATTGTCCCACCATACAAGTGACCGCAGAAGGAACTACTCTAAAAGGGCTTTTAGACACGGGGTCCCAAGTGACATTAATGTCAGAAAGCTTATTTAATGCACACTTTACTGAAGCTAAGCTCGGTAAAACCCCTACTTTATTTCGCTTGAGGGCAGCTAATGGGCTGGAAATCCCCTATATCGGCTATGCCGTACTTGATTTTGAAGTAGAAGGTGTTAAAGTCCCTGAAGAGGAGTAGTAATTGTTGAAGACCAAAACTGTACGCACCCATTTATAATTGGCATGAATGTAATTGTGGCCTGTTGGGATGCAGTGTTTAAATGCCCTCAGACATCAAACCTCTCTCAGCATTTCAAACAGCAGAAGGCATGGAGGGATGCTTTTGCCACCTGTTCTAAAATAGAGGTTGTACCTGCTGAAGATGGGCTGCTAGGTCATGTGAGACTAGCCTATAAGAAAAATGTCACTGTTCCTCCAAAAGTGAGCAAATGGTGTGGGGGGCGTGCCAAGGTGGGAACTCGTGGTGCAAACTATTGTGCCTTGGTGGAGCCCTTGCCTGGTGCTGGTGGTGTAGGCGTGGCTAAGTCTCTGGTCATGGTGAAGGGAGGTAGGCTGCCCGTCCGTGTTTGTAACCCTCACCCCTACAGCATTTCTATTGGACGTTTTGAGAAGCTAGGACAGCTATTTTGTGTTGACGCCACTGACGTGCATTGTGCCGACGACTTGTCCCTGTCTCTGGTGGAGGATGATGTTGTTGAAGTGGCTTTAGTCCAAGCAGCAGACCCCCAAGTGAGCCCAGAGGTGAGAGATTTGAGTAACAGATCTGATTTGTCTGAGCAGCAACAGGAGCAGCTACGCGCCCTGCTGGTCAAATGGGGGAAGGTGTTTGCACAACATGATGAGGACTTTGGAAGGACAAACCTGGTGCAACACAGGATTCCAACTGGAGATGCTGCCCCTGTCCGGGAGAGGTACCGGCCCATCCCACCTCTGTTATACAAGGAAGTGAAGTCACTGCTTTCAGGTATGCTGGAACAGGGGGTGATAAAGGAGAGCTGTAGTCCCTGGCAGCGCCCATTGTTTTGGTACGTAAGAAGGACGGCAGTTGGCGATTCTGTGTCGATTATCGAAAGCTAAATGCAGTCACACATAAAGACGCTTTTCCATTGCCCAGAATTGAAGAAACTTTAACAAGCTTGAGCAAATCTGAGTGGTTTTCGACCTTAGATCTCGCTAGCGGATACTGGCAAGTTGAAATGCACCTGATGACCGTGAAAAAACAGCTTTCACAACCCCCCTTGGACTTTTGAGTTTGAGCGTATGCCGTTTGGTTTATGCAATGCACCGGCCACTTTTCAACGGCTTATGCAACAATGTCTGAATGGTCAAATAGCAGAGTCTTTATTAGTTTATTTGGATGACATAATCATATACTCCGCTGACTTCTCCTCTCATCTACAGCACCTGGACCAGGTTTTTGAACGATTGTGGCAACATGGGCTAAAACTTAAGCCGGACAAGTGTAAGCTCCTGCAACGCGAGGTGACGTTTCTGGGGCACAATTCACCATCTACACGGACAATAATCCTTTAGCTCACTTACAAACCGCTAATCTGGGTGCAGTGGAACAACGCTGGGTGGCTCAACTAGCGTCTTTCGATTATACTGTGAAATATCGCTCTGGAAAAACAAATGTTAATGCTGATGTGCTGTCCAGGTTCCCTGTCCCTACAGAGAGAGACAGGATGCCAGAGAATCCTGGGCCCGCAGTCGCAGCAGTACAGATGACCCCAAATGGAGAGGAGTGGAAGGAAGCCCAAGCTTTGGACCCGGACATTCAAACTGTGAGGAGGTATGTGGAGTGGAAAAGATTCCCTAAACGTGCGGAACGCTTGTCTCTGTCCCAGCCTGCCCAGAAGCTGCTGCAACACTGGAGGAGGTTGGAGGTGAGGGATGATGTGGCTCTACCGTGTCGTAGCTGATAAGGACACCCTGGAAGAACGTCCCCAGATCGTGTGTCCCCATACGAGGCGCGAAGAAGTTTGGAGGAGCGCCCATGAGGCTGGAGCCCACTTTGGACCTGAGAAGACCCTAGCCCGTCTCAGACAGCAGTTTTACTGGCCTGGTATGGGAGGGGGAGGTACGCACTTTCCATCAGTGTTGTCTCCGCGTGTAGCCTACAGAAAAGCCGCGTCGAGCCCAAAGCCCCACTCCATCCTTTTACTGCCACATTCCCCTTAGAGGTAATTGGGCTAGACTTTTTGTCTTTAGGGCGCGCCCCAGTGACCCTTGGCAAAACATTTTGGTAGCCACAGATCTATTTACTCGTTTTGCCTGGGCCATACCCACTCGTGACCAGACTGCGCAAACCACTGTTAAAATGCTTTGGAAATTCATTATACAACAATTTGGCTGTCCCGCCCGGTTCCATTCTGATCGTGGTCCCAATTTCGAGTCCGCTTTAATGCAGCAGCTTTGCGAAATGTATGGTATAGCAAAAAGTCGCACGACGTCCTACCATCCAGCAGGCAATGGCAGTGTAGAACGCTTTAATCAGACATTACTGAATATGCTCCGGTCTCTAGAAGGAGAGAAACAAAACCGCTGGCCAGAGTACTTACCTGAATATAGTCCACGCTTACAACAACACGGAACACAGTGCCACAGGCTATGCTCCATCTTTTCTTATGTTCGGTCGACACCTGCGGCTCCCGGTTGATGTGGGTTTGGGTGTAATCCGCGACAAGCACAGTTTGATGTCCCAGGGTGGGTTAAAGATCACCAAATAGACTCACTTTGCTTATAGTCTTGCCCAACAAAAAGCAGCCAATGCAGCTCCCAACACAACATCAGTTTGATAAGAGGGCACATGCCTTACCTTTGGTACCAGGGGACGTGTTTGGGTGCGAAATAGACACAGACAAGGAAAGGCAAACTGAGCACCTGGTGGGACCCTGAGCCCCATGTGATTTTGGACACAGTGGGAGAAACGGGGGTGGTTTATAAGGTGCGTCCCGAAAAAGGTGGTAGAGAGCAAACCATTCACCAGAACTCTTTAAAGTGTGTACTGTTCCTCCTGTTGACCCTTGCCGCCTAGAGCACCCGCCCAGAGACTCCTCATTGTGAACTGCCTTTGTTTTATGGATTTTTGCCTGAGCCTCAGGTACAAGCTCAGGATTATCGAGAGCAACCTAGGCGCTCCAACCGGACGAACTTTGGACAAAGGCCAGCCCGCTATAGACACTGATCAACTCGTTGCAGGGACTGACAACGTCAAGGTGTGGGGGGGTGTGATCTAGCACAGATTTTGGGGGATTTTAGAGTGTTTTTAGTGGTTTATTTGTGTTGTGTTTTTATTAAGTTTTATTGGTTGCTGTGCCCTTTTAACCTCGGCCCCCATTTTTATCTGTTGCCGGGACAACCTTTTGCACGTGACACTTTAGCCCCAATGATTTTAATTATCTAATCAGTGGCACCTGTAGCGTGGCGGGAGGAAGGGGAACAAAAGAGATAAACAATTCACACAGGAGAGAGACGAGAGAGAGCCGGAGACACAAGCGAGACGGGAGAAAGACTGGGGCTACACGGAGCACGGGACAAACGAGGAAGAGCCAGCCACCAAACCACGGCACAGCGCAGGACACGAGACCGGACCTCCACGAGCCATCAGAGAACACCACGAAGCGACATACACGCCGGGGCAGAGGAAACTCTGCCTCCGAAGTAAGTTTCCAACCGTGTAGTAGTGGTGTTCACCCGTTGGCCTCTGGCTGTGGGCTCGTGGGGGATTGTTTGCTTTGTCTCTGCCGTGTTCTGTGTCTGTGCCCAGGAGCGGAGCGGAGCCACACCTGGAGCGGACAGAAGACAGAGCACCGTGAAGTGAAATCTGGGCAGCGGCAGGGCGTAAAAGCTCTGCCTCGCCGGTGAGTTTTGTTGAAAAGTAGCGGTGCTCTTGAAGAGGCGGGCCTTCGGCCGTGACCCTCCAGTGTGTGTGCGTGGTGTGCTGGCTCTGTGTTTTTACTGTGGTGCAGGGACCGGCGGAGAGGAAACCAGAGGACGGGAGGACGGGGAGGATCCCAGGAGCTGAGCACCGTGACGCCTATACAACAGCAGAGGCAGGGGGAAACCCTGCCTTGTCTGTAAGTTTCATTTTGTAGCGGTGCTCTTACAACGACATTTTGTGTTTGTGCCTCTCTGCTGGTCCTGTGTTTTTATGTGCAGGTGATGGTGGACGTGTGGACCTGACCCCGTGCCCGTGTTTTTAATCAGCGGCCTTTATTCATTTTAACCCGGTTTTATTGTTGCCCCACTATATTGATTTTAGCTAGCTTTTTATTTTATTGTGGGGATTTTTTTTAAATGGAAACATTTTAACATTGTAATAAATTTTATTCTGGCATCCTTTTATCATTGTTTTTATTGATGACAGCTGCTCTCTTCCACTGGTTTTTATTCAATATTTATTATTTATTCGGCCATTTTAATCCACTGCATTTTTAGCAATAACTCACAAACTACCCTTACACAAGTTTTTTCTCATTTTTACTTGTCCCTTATACTTGGTCATATTCCTGCTTCTCAAAGCAGCCTGGTGTGTTTATCCATTTTATGCAATGCAATTGCCATTTTAAACTGTGTGTCATGTGAACACAATATTTATTATTTGCCTGTCAATTCAGTAGCCCAGTTCGGAGAGGATTTAAAATGTATTATTTTTGAATATTGACAAAATCGACTCAAGCTGTGTAACAGACACATCGAAAAGAAAGAAGTTTTGTCATAACATGCTATTTACGTGACATGGTATGGAGAAGGATTATTTGTTTATCAACATGGTGTGCATGACACCAGACAGCAGAAAGAGCTGCTGCTGTTGACACAAGTTGTAGCAACAACATTGCCAGTGTGCTGACAACAGCACTGGCAAGTTTATAACAGCTTGAAAACAAAAATGATTCTGCTAAATCAACATTTGTGAATGAAATTTGTCTTTTTGACTCATACATGTTCAGGTGAGGGAACAAACACTGTCCTAAGCTTCAGCAGTCAGATGTCCGTCAAAGCAGTTCATACTTGATGGAAACTCTCTTTCAGTTTGTGTTGTTTTTATCAAAAGAAGTTTAACCAGACAGAACAGCTTCTCTTTCTTCAGTTTAACTTATTTTGCACATGAACAAATGCTAAATAAAGTCTACAGCCTCTCTTTACAACTCAAAGCTTCACTAAAAACTCCACATAAATCTCACTTCTATTACTATTTTAAACCGCCACCTTCACTTCCCTGACCTGTGCAGACCCGCGGACCAGAATCTAATTATACAAGCAGCTTCATCGCCCACAGCTCTGCACACTGCCTTCACTTCACCTAATATCTCATTCCTCTTCATATTCAATCTTTTGTTCAAAGCCTGTCTCTAATACGACTGCGCCCTCGTCACCCTGAGAGCAGACACTCGGAGTACAGAGGCAGCGGGGGGAAATGGAGAGAGATTGCATCAGACGGTTTGGGGTTTTTTCCTGCACCGGATTCTGAAGTGATTGGATAAGTTGCCAAGTTTTATTTTAGGGCCACTCGGATCTGCCTTGAAAATCAGCATTGGGATCGTGAATGCAATTGTGACGGGTGCTCATAGCCATGGAAACGGGTTTAGTCTTCTACCGTCTGCAAAATCAGAGCGAGTTAAGTGTGAGTGTTTTCTTACTTTTGAGAAGACTATTTTTTGGATTTATGTAAAATTTGTGTTTCATTGTCAAAACATACCAGTGTATATTTTTCAGCCATACATCGGGATTTGTGTTATGGTGTGTTCACATATGGAGCGTCAACTTGCGCCTTGTCCTGAAACGTGATCCTAACGTGTTCATGCAACTACAGCAGTTGTCATCGACCTTTTTTCTGGTACAGTTTTTCTGGTTGTTCAAATTTGGTGTTTATTGGGTTTGGTGGTTCTGTGTTTTCATAGTAAAACACAAGCAGTAACAGATTCTCTGGAGCTCGATAGAAGAAAGCCGGCAACTCGGTTTTGGACTACGGAATCTGTGAACCACGGAATCATGTAGAATCCTGCTGTCAGGTGGTCTGTTTTCTGGTGGCAAAGGAAATCACCAAGATATGCTAAAGCTGCAGCAATGTTCAAATAAATAAATATTTTTTATGGACTTAAAGCTGGAATTCCTGATTTTCACACTGCAAAACTGGAAGTATAATCTTTTCAACCTTGCTTTGGAACTTAATGGAGTTACTTAATTTATTGGACCGCTTCTTTGTACGTTTACTTGTGCAAAATGAAGTAACTTTGTTCTTAAGCTACATTTTATCTCCTCTGTTAATTAGTCCAAATGTTGAGCTGGTATCTCTGTCTATAGTCTGTCCAGGGCTCTTCAGGCAGGTGATGGAGCTGTCTGCAGGAGTGAGACCGTGATGAGGCCCGATGCAGCGTGAACAAGCGCCGGATTAGGTGGATTATGAGAGACTTTTCATTGAAGACTGGATTTTATAGATGTCAAACACCAAAGGACTGACGGATTTGGAAGATGACTTGAGTTAACCTCCGTCAGATGTGTGACAGCAGTTCTTTTGTTAGAGACGGAGAGTTTCAGACAGACACAACTGATGTCTTTTAGAAATAATCTGCTCAGAAAAATACTGTATGACTGAGACATGCTAGTGTTTTGTAGTATTATGGTCAACAGCACTGATTGTTCCTCACGGCTGCATTTCTGTCCCAATGTGGTAAAGCCAAACATAAATACATAATAATGCCACAAGAGCAATAATGGAGACTTCAGACAAAGGAAAGAGTGAATGAATCAATGCTTTATTTTACATGTAATAAAGTATGAGTGACTTCTAGTGATATTAATTTAAATTAAATGAATCTGGAGTGTGAAGAAGAGAAAGCTTGCTGTGAGGCTCTGGTATGATCAGTTTTGCCAGATGTATGATAATTATCGTATTTGTACAATAATTTCACCCCCTGTACTATCAATCATTTCAAGTCACTGTAAAACTATGTAAATGTATGATAATTTCAAAGCTTCAGGTATTTTCTTTGTCTTGACCGACTTGAGCCCACCTAAAAGACTGAACAACTGATCCAGGATCAGTAAACACTTACCACAGCAGAGCTTTAGAGGTGTTCTGTAATATTATTGGCCAACAGCACCAACAGTTCCTCATGTCTGCGTCTCCCTAATGTGCTGAGACCAAACGTAAATACACAACAGGCCTCATGAGCAATCATGGAGACATCGGACGAAAAAAGAGTGAGTGAGTCAATGATTTATTTTACTTATATAAAAGCATGATTGAGTTTGAATTAGGGCTGTCAGTTTTATCGCGTTTTTTGACGCAAATTAATCGCATGGTTATTTTTCACCATCGAAGCAGTCCAATGATGCGAGGTTTATAGAAAACACATGACAAACAGAAAGAGACCCGGACAAGGCTCTGATGGCTCACTTTTGTAGACTTTGGTAACGTTTTCACTCGGTCCCACGACTGTCTGAGCGGAGATGTGTTTGTTTACCTCGGCTTTGTCCATGTGCAGCTCGATCAGCTGATGAGGAGGAGGCTGTTCCTCGAGACTCGGTGTTTCCATCTTCCCGTGTCTCGATAAAGTCACGCTTCACTGTTTGTCCACTCAAGTTGTTGAAACGATCCAAAATCCAGAATAGTCATTCAAAACTACAGTAAAAACGTTCGAAGTTCTACTTTTGGCTCTGCAAGTTACGGTAAAGCTTTGGCAGTTCTAACTAACACTTCATTTGAATCCTTCACAATAAAAGCCTCATAATCTCCAGCTGCAGAAAGAGCTTTATTGTGAAAGAGCGGCGTAATAAATGCTTAAAATGAGTGAGACAAATCAATACCATGATTTGGTTTAATGTTTTGGGAAAGACTACACTTCATGAGAGTAACACATTCTACAATTAAAGACATAATAAACAGGAATGAAGCTAAATATGTTATTAGAATGCAAAATACATTCAAAAAATGTAAAATAAAATCATTTAAAGTAATGCGATTAAAATTTGTAATCGCTTGACAGCCCTATTTTGAATGATATTCATTTAAATGAAACTGATTTGGGGCGTGAAGGGGAAACTTCATTGTATGCATCTCACTAAACATAGAAGCTATGTTGTACTTTTTCCCTCTCCCAACTGAATAGAACATATAAAAAACATTTTGGCATTAATTAAAGAAATCTTTATCTCATGCAATTTGTCCTAGTCCGAAATAGAAAACAATTTTAATGTGCACGATCATTTTTTAAAATACAATAATTTTGAGGTACGATAATTCAACATTTCTCATCTGGCAACACTGTCAAATATTTAGGCTCAGATGTAGCGACTCTTAGCCAGATGCATTAGCCAGTTTCATTTCACTACAAGGGAGTCATCTAACGTCACCCCACTGGGCTTTGTTTGGTCGTCTTGACTTGTAATGCACCTGAACACATCAGAGTGGTTCAGGAAGTAGAGCTTAAACATGTCAGTGACCAGCGTGTGGTAAACTTAGAATTAATGGTACAAAATCAAATCTGCAGTACATTTTTGACACAAGGTCAAAAGAGGAGAATGTCTAGTCTGGCCAACACACTGCTTCAGTCCAACAGAATGAAGTATGACATGGACATTTTTGACAACTGAAGGAAACACAAGCAGGCAAAAGTGGAGTTGAAAAAAGTAGCAGCGATCCTACACCTCCAAAAAACTCCAAGGGAAGAGAAGAAGTCCAAAAATATCCAATGAAAAACCTCCCACAGAAGAGGGCAAGAGTACATTTTTTTATCTGGATTTGAGTCGTTTTATTTGGATAAAATCAGATTTAATTGCTTATGTAATGTAGACAATTTCACTTGTTTCAAAGCTTTTTTCGGAGAATTTGATTTAAAATATTCGCCAGTGGAATAAGAACATTTTTTTTTACCCATTTTCAAATATTATGGATTGAAATAAGAAATAATGTCCTGAAATCAGTTCAAAACTGCATGACACAAGAAAAGCGATCCAGGTTTCTACAATAAATAGATCTTAAATGAGTGCTGCTGTGGAGGGAGCATGAGTTCGGGTCAGAGTGTTTACGGCTGGGAACACGAAGAAAACATGTAAACATCATTAAGAGCAACACATGTATTCATTTATGTCCATAGAGACACTGCACATTGATTAACATTAACAAAGAGTGCTTTTCTCTTTACCTGTTTCCACACTGAGCTGGTTAGGTTTATAAAAGAGCTTTCACGTGGAGAACAGTCCTCGAACACAACAGTCTCACTCCTTACACAGTCACCTCAGCCCGACCGTGCAGCCCACAGTAAGAGCACATTATACTGTGAATGGGGTTGTTTGTAACCTGTGTCTGACAAGTCAAACTGGATGAGCTTATATCACCGAGACGCTTGTGTCTGTGCGCAGCAGGTAAGACTGTGTGTGACACTTCTCTACCGCCACACATCAGTCTCATGGTGCATTTACCACAGGACCAGGCAAACAGGTTTATTTGTCAAGATGCTGCATTTGGGTAGAATGAATTATACTGAGACGGCTCCAGGAGACGTGTGGGGAAAACAGCCTTACTCACTCATGCAAGTCGGGTCAGGATTCAGAAACTGCAAGAGCTGGATTTCCACCAGGAGGCAACTGAGAGAGCCGACGCATGCTTTCTTAGTTCTGTTTCAAATTCAGTCAACATCTTTTCAATCCACAGATGTACAAAGTGTGTCCGTGTAAATGTTTTTCTAAAGTCAGAATAGTTTGCAATGATGCTAAAATAGGCAAGTAGGTATGTGTAGGTATTTTTTTTTTATTTTGAATGTGCTCTTCTGGCTCATAGTGACCATCTTGCGTTCGTTTGGGGAAGAGAAAGTAGTAACCAATCAGAAGAAGAGCTGGGCGGGTGCAGCGACTTTCCCGACATCGTCTTCCGTGGTCTTTTTCCAAAACACGTCAAGGAAATAATCTCAAACAAGTTCATTTTACGGTTTTATCCCGTTATTTTGCCGTTTTATTACTTTGATGTTAAAACAGACAACAGCGCTAATGCCATGTGCGTTCGGAGTTTACATCGTGTGTTTGAAGCTACAGATCACAGCCACAGTAAGTGATTCTACAGCAGTCGTTGTCTCTTTTCTATCATATATACCGCAGTTTTATTGTCTGTTTGACGCGTTCTCCTCTGTTTTAAGCGTGCAGATGTTTGTTATCTTCTGTTGTCCGCGTGTGTTGGGTTCTCGTGCTGTTTGGCTCAGAGGTTTGGCCTGCGTTGTTGTGACCGACGCGGCTGTCGATCACTTGCAACTTGAACCCGACAACTGAGCGACAAATGTGGGCCCTACCCTGCTCGAAAGTTTCAGAATATAAACTCAATCATACGCCAATGAGCACCTCAAAGCGGCGGCCATATTGAATCACTGGTGGTTGGCGTAAACTTGACATCAGTGCATGTTTTTGTCACTGCAGAAATCCCAAAATGCACGTGTTTTCAGTTGGTGCATTTGGTCTCCAGAAAAACATCCTTTTCTTTTCTTTCTTTGCCACTTTCCAAAGCTTCTTGGTGTGCTTTGGTGTTTAAACAAAGCTGCAGCATAGACTCACTTCTATCTGGGGGTGTTTATTGATTGTTTTGGTTCATAAATTGCCGGTTTATTCCACAGAGATTCACTAAGGCCGCTTTGAACATCCATTTCCTTCGACGTTAGCGGAGTTAACAATGCGTCCTGATAAAACAAGAAGTCTATTTCCACGTACTCATTACTTAGAGGCTTTGATGAGCTTTGTAATGCTTTATAATTAAACAAAGTTGAAACAAATAGGCTAAAACGTAATTACTTCTTCGCCGCGTGATTATCTGTTTAATTCAAATAAAGAAGCAAAATGCGGATCAGATGTTATTGTTTTTAGCTTGTTGTTGGAGTTAATAATGAGGGCGTGACCTGATTTGAAGTTTGAAGTTATTTTTGCAGTGGAAAGAGAAGAAATAGTTCTGAAGGTAGAGCATATAGAACTGCATTTCTTTTCTCATTTGAACCAGTAGCAGTTGCACATGTTTCTCCATTTATAACTACTTCACGATTTTCAGAAGAGGAGATGGATGAAGGGCAAGTGAGAGGTCAGAGCTCTTGAGACCTGCCAAAACGAACTCGAGTGTTTATCCCAAAGTAATTATTTTCACTCCATTGTAATTGGCAATCTGTTGTTTTATTGTTCAGGTTCCGATTTTTTTTACCTTGTTCTAAACCTGGTTAACCTGGACCACATGGATTATCTTATGATATTTGTAAATTCACAAATTAGAGAAAATCCATCTGGCTTTCCAGCGACCCGACTGGTTTGGAGTCTGACACAGCAGTGTGTTGGCCCAATCACATCGCAGCGGGGCGGGTTGAGGGCGGTTGGTTGCGATGATGACAGGAAGTACATTCATTCATTCATTCATTTTCTACCGCTTAATCCCGTTAGGGGTCGCGGGTGACTGGAGCCTATCCAGTAACTTTGGGCCTTAGGCGGGGAACACCCTGGACAGTGGCCAACTTGCCGCAGGGTTAGACAGACAAACATTCACTCTCTCATTCACTCACTAAGGGAAATTTACAGTGATGCCCAATTAACCTAAACATGCATGTTTTTGGAGGTGGGAGGAAACCGGAGTACCTGGAGAAAACCCACGGTGACACGGGGAGAACATGCAAACTCCACCCAGAGAGATCGTGAGATGTTGATATGGTCCGACCTGGGAGTCGAACCCACGACCTCCTTGTTGGGAAGCCAGAGCTCTAACCACTTGGCTACCGTGCACCCCGACAGGAAGTACAGCTTGATTCAAATAAAACAAATATGGCGGCTCCCGTAGATGTTCGTGTTTCTGCTGCGTTTGATTGTGTTTTACAGAAATAAGGAGAGCAGAGAGGTGTGGTGGCACTTCCCTATCCCTATAAGCCATTATGATTCGTTGCTGTGCTGTGATTGGTTAAGCACATATAAGATCGGTCGCACACCCAGTCAGCTCCAAGTATTTATTAAATGTCTCACACAGATCCATCTGGTGTGAGCCAGGTTAGCATTTGCTTATTTAGCAGTGCCATGGTAGCATGCTTGGACAAAGGTATGTTGTCTTTGACTTTTTTGTTCACCAACTGCTGATAATTTTGTAAATCTCATTGATCAACAAGAGGAAAAGTTTATTTTAATTGTATGTCTGACACACAATCAACTGTAGCATATTATTTTGTTTTGTTTGTATTAATGAAAATAAAATTTAAAACCTTGTATGAGAGGAATGAAATAAAAATCACTATTTCATTCTCTCTCGCCGTATTTCGTCTGATAACAAACTCTTGGTAAAACGTGTCACTCTTCAGTGCTGAATCTTCATTAGAGCCTCCAGGTGTGTCCTACTGTTCCTGTGGTCTGTGTATTAATCAGCACAGAACAGCTGTGCAGCAAAGTGACGCCACTAATGTAACCCAATTAGACACACTCCATCAACACTGGCACATTTCTGCACAAACTCCCTCCCACACCAGCCCCGGGGTTTGATCCCGGCCCAGGCACACGCTGGCCTAGTTTAAAGAGGCTCTGTGGAACTTTTCTGGACCAAGTTACAGGTCACATCTGTGGTGAAGAGACATTTTTATGAGAAAATTGTTTTTAAACATATACAAAATAGAGACAAGACCAAATACCCTTCGCTGGAAACGTTATATTGGACTTTAGTGGCACGTCACCGTCATCAGTATAAAATTTCGGACTTAATTTATTAAGTTAGGAGCATAATTGCATGTGAAAACTGGAAGAAAAAAAATTCTCTTGTGTCAGGTTTCTACTCCCCTTAACCTGTTTTGCACATGAGCAAGTACTTGATGAATGAGGCTTATGGAGCTCTGTGATGGTTAAAATCTATTGGATATTATCGACTAAATCTTTGGCACGATTGGATTAGGCTCAGACTGTAGGCCTGTCTTCCAGTGCAGACAATTCAGTCTGACCTCTGCTGAATATGGAGGCTGAGGTGGGTTCTTTGGACAAAGGATGCCATTTTGAGCTCATCAATACTAGGTAAATAAGCTTTTTCAGACAGCTCAACCTTGATCTGTGCTGTGATTGGCTGTGTGCTCGCAGCACGCAACTCGTCACTAGAAAGTCATGTTCTAGGTGGAAAACTTGAGGCCCACAAGTGTGATCCGAGTGTGCTCTCTCTCTTTCTCTCTCCCTTTCTCCTTCCCTCCCTCTACAACTGCAACTGTCAGTGCAGAGTCAAAGCTATATTAACAGACAGTTTGTTTCTTTTCAGAATCATTTTTGAACCTGTGATATTCTGTGAAACAGGAGCATCATAATGATCCTTATTTTGTGCAAATCTGCCTTATATCCACAGAGAAAAAGTCCAAAATATGTAGAGAAATAAAACGTGCAAAAATAATAGCATCAAACATTGCGCAAAAAGCCGCAGCATGGAACTCTTTAAAGATTTTTCTTTTGCAATGTGAATGTGACTTACATGAAGTAAATGCTTCGCACATCATTTTACAAGAGCAAGTGCGTTAGAGATGGCGAGCGTAATGTTCGTCCAATGATGCAATAAAGAAGTATCCTCTTTGGATACTTGCAAAAATGTGAAATTTATTTACAGGAGGTGAAGTAATGTTTTTTCCTGATTAAGGCTCAGTAGCAGAAACGTTGCTTCACCTCCTAAATTTCAAAATTTTTTTGCAAGTAGCCAGAGTGTGGGATTCTTCTTTTTGCAAGAATGTGACTTAAAACAGAAGATTAGACACTGACAAAGTGTGTAGCAGGAGTGTTTTCTCTGCTCTGAGTCAGTTTGACTGACGCT
Source organism: Mugilogobius chulae (assembly GCA_038363315.1). Classification (NCBI taxonomy): domain Eukaryota; kingdom Metazoa; phylum Chordata; class Actinopteri; order Gobiiformes; family Gobiidae; genus Mugilogobius; species Mugilogobius chulae. Next base: position 20,554,528 of record CM076403.1, on the reverse strand, counting down.
CCTTCATTTTATTTGGAGAGTGAGCGGAAACACCCCCAGAAAGTTTGCTATTTAATTGAAGCAAAGCGGACACGAGTCACAATCTGCATGTTCAGATCTTCACGTGAGGTAAATACTTCACACAGGTGTTTATAAAATGTGCTGTTTGTGTCTTGATGCTAATGCTACACTGAAATAAAGGCCTTTTAAAAAATAAGAACATGCTGCTTATTTTTAGGTAAAAATGTCCTAGTTGTTTTGAGCAGGAAATGCCAGTTTCAAGTTCTCTTGACAAGATTTTTAATCAAGTCTATTCTTGATTCAAGCAATTATGGCATAAAACAGATTGCTTTTTTTTTTTTTTTTTTCAAGATAGAAGATTTTAAAATAAGTCAAATAATCTTAGTAAAACTTGGTCTTATTAAGTGAAATCTTAAAATTTGTCTTTTGAGATTAATATAATTTTGTCTTAACTAGATTTTCCTTTTTGCAGTGTAACATATTTAATTGAATTCATGTTCAAATAACTCCACAAACTGAATAAGCTTTTTTACAAAAACACTCCACCTGGCATTTTATGCATTTTTCTCAAATTGTCTACTTTACATGTAGCTTTATTTATTTGTCGTTGCCAAAAATGCACAATCTTTCCCTGTTGAAGTACATGTGAAGGTTTGAACTCGCCGACAGTGATGATCCAGTTGAAATCTGCTCTCTGCTTTGTTGTGTTTAAATAGTAATCCACTTTCAGCACATTTTGGCCAACTCCCCAAACTATCCACAGGTATTAGGCAAACCAGAACCGGCCTAACAACAACAGCCCCTTTGCACATTATTGACACGTACCGTTGTAGTGAGTCATTCTTTATTGTCTCCTATTCCGTGTCAGAACTTCCCGGTGCCTCGTGCGTACTGCTTGTTAATAGCGCTGATAGAAAGCGGAGGCGGAAGTTCAAAGCGTCTGCGGGCGTTCTGTGGACCCGTGTGAGCTGTGGGGGTGTTTTCTGAGCACATTCTGACAGCTCGGAGCACATTCGACGTCCTGATCTGTGGAGGAGCGCAAGACACGGCTGAGAAAAGTTGACAGAAATCCAACATTCTGAAAACGCAGATGCAGTGTCCTAAAATATGCTAATTGGACTGTTTTTGGTGTGTTTCAGCAAGTTATCTAGTTGTGGTGAAATGACGCTAAAGCTATAAAATCTGACTTTAATTATGTTTCAAATAGAGCTGGCAAACAAGGCAGTGCTGAAGAAGTAAAAGCGGTTAACATCACAAGGTGGAACAGAGCACGTTAAAGGAGACCTATTGAGTAAAATCTACTTTTCTGAGTTTGGTAATTATGTTATAGCATCATTGGTTTACTCATAAAGTTTTCACCTACCACCTATCCCCGCCCACTTGTCTGTGTGTGCACGTGATTACTCAAAAATTCAAATTCCTAGTAAAATACTGTATGTAGGGTTCAAACTTGTCATGTCCAACAACAAAAACAAATGTATATTCTGTTGGTTGCTTAAGTTTTACAGTAACGAGGCGGGACTTGTTATTTCTGCAGTTTTGAACAAAAAGTCAATGGATCTGTTTTTATTTCAAAGCCGTGTTAAACCAATTTAGTGTTTTACCATGAATAAAATGTAAATGACTGATCTATGGTATACTAAATACATGAAAACACAATAGGTCTCCTTTAAGCTTTGGAGCTGTATTAACATCTATGTAACTTTAACTTCAATCTGTGAATCAGTGAAAGGTGCACAAATGGATTATAAAATCCACCAAAGTGCACAAAATGACTCCTATTTTCAGCATAATTTCCTGGGCGAGGACCCCCAGACCCCCCAACTACATATTACAGTTAAGCCAAGCTGTTTTTAAGGTCGTTGGTCATGTTTGTCTGAAGTTTGCCCATGATATTATGGACCAGGAGTGTCCAAAAATAGACTTGAACAAATGAACGTTTTTGTTATTTCTGTGTCTTGGTTGCATTAAATAAATAACAAAAAGTAATATTTTCACTTTATGTGGTCCTGCATTGTCACAAAATGTTGTTTAGCCTTTTAGAAGGTATATTTTCATAGAAAAGCTGTTCCTTTAGCTATTTTAAGGCATAAACATATCCCCATTCAGAATATCTCAAAGTAATGTTTTACCTTTCTATTCCAAGGCAAGATGGCGGACAGAGCACACCGGCGTTCAGGTGGTCTCTCTCTTTGAATTGAATTTGCCTCATTTTCCAAGGGTTTGATCTAAACAAATCAGCCTATCTTGAAAGGAAAATTGTGCATTTAAGACGGAAGAAAACAAAATGTCACAAGACGGACCAAGTACGAGGAACAAGGAGCGTAAAGAAGCCGATCACCTTTCCAGCAATGTGCTTCAGGAGCTTAAGGCCCTGGCGTCTAAAATTGATGGGCTTGAACTATCCTTCAAGAAACAACTGAATACTAAAGTGGATAGTTTACACGCTTCTATGCAAGCTTTGATCGCGGAAAACAAGGAGTGGTTTAAAGCCGAGCTCTCACTCAAAACCACTGAGATCCAAAAAAACATGGACAACGAAATAAGTGTCTTGATAAGTAGGATCGAAAAAATGGAAGCTAAAATTGACCGCTCAAGTATGAAAGCCAGCACGCGTTTTGACACGGACGTATCAATTGTGGTCTCCGGGCTTCCTTACAACGAAGGGGAAAACGTCACTGCTCTGGTGAATGAGCTGCTCTCCGAGGGACTGCAGCTGGAGGACGCGTGTGTGGTGGCGGTTGAGAGGACCAAAGACAGAGGAGGACGCCCGGGTGTGGTGAAGGTAGAATTTGGATCCGTAAGGGAGAAAATCGGCGCGCTCAGAAAGAAGCAGATGCTAAAAAGCAACCCAAAGTACAGCCGTGTGTACATTCGCTCGGCGAAGACGCACACGGAGCGTCTTCTGGAGCTAAACTTTCGGACTTTACTTGATGAGATGCCTGCTGGAAGACAGTTCTACGTCGCGGGAAATGGCAGGGTCCGAAGGCGGCCGTTATTAGGCTCCGGAGCTGGTGCCGAAGCCAGCGGGGGGAGTGAAGAAGGGACGCGGCGCACGGACATTTGAAGCTCCGCCGCTCAGCCCGTAAGTGACAAATCCTATACACTTATACACTGGAATGTGAATGGATGGACGGATTGGAACTCTGAGCTCAGGCGATTAATATTACTGAGCTTTGACCCGGACTTTATCTCACTGAATGAAACTCATTTGACTGGACAGAACACTATTAATGTCATTGGCTATACATGGTTTGGACAAAACAGGAAAACGCATGTCAAAGCCAAACGAGGTTCAGGGGGGGTTGGTATTCTCATTAAAAATACTATTCTTCAAGAATTTGAGGTACTTTTAGTTGACATCTCTGATGATGGTATAGTGTGCGTTCAGCTTCAGCATTTGTTGTCAAAATATTGTCTGGCTATCATTTCTTGTTACCTCCCTCCTGAAGGGTCCATATGGGCAGACCCACAGAGACTGTATAATAATCTTTTAGTTAAAATATATAATTTGGTTAAATTTGATGCAGTCTATGTATGTGGGGACTTTAATAGTCGAATTGGAAGTTTAGCAGACTGGATTTGTGATTCTGATCAGGGTATCCCACAGAGACAGTGTCTAGATGATACTGTAAATTCTCAAGGTGAAATGCTGATTGAATTTTTGAGAGATAGCAAATGTTGTGTTTTAAATGGTAGAGTATCTGGTAAAAATAATTTTACATCTATATCTGTAAAAGGAAGAGCAGTTGTGGACTATGTCATTACAACTCATGAGGGCTTACATTCCTCTATGAGTTTGAAGGTGTATAGCCCAAATGAGCTCTTTGAGAAGGTGGGATTACATTGTTTGGATTTATTAGATTTTCGTTGTAAAATGCCAGATCATTCTGTGTTGATGGTGCATTTCAAAGGAAGCAGAAGCCGCCTGGTAAATAAACATCAACCTAACAAACTTGACAAAATTAGTACAAGACACCTTCCTTATTGTGTTTTTTCAAATGATGAGTTTCACAATGTAACTTCCTTGTTTATAAGTAAATTGACCAAAGCTAACAATCAAAAAGTAATCAATGAAGACTTCCGGTTTGGCTAATGGCGGAGTAGGCAGCACGCCGGGAGAGCTCTGTTAATATACTTCTATCATTGACCTTAAAACTTGCTAAAACTCGAAGTGGCCACAAGTAGCGATGGGTAAACCCTCCAAGAAACAGATTCCAGCCACAGAGGGACAGTTAGAGGAAGAAAACTGTCAAAAAAACGACAACCAGGACACCAAGAGTGCTGACGGTGCTAGCTACCAAGAGCTACAGCTAACACGAGCTGATATGGAAGAAATGCTGCAAAAGTTGGAACAACGAATAGTTTCAACGTTATCTGCCCAACTTTCGGCAGATCGAGCAGTGTTAGACCGTCACGATCAGACAATACAACAGATTGAAACTTCAATGAATGACATGCAAAGCAGATTGCTGGAGCTGGAGTCTACTTGCACACTGTTGAAGAAGGACAACGAGGCGCTAAAGCGTAAAACAGATGACCTCGAAAACCGCTCACGACGCAATAATATTCGTGTGATTGGTTTACCTGAAAAGGCTGAAGGTCCACACCCGTCTGCTTTCCTCGCTGATTGCATGAAGGAGATATTTGGCCCAAACGCCTTTGCCTCTCCGCTGAAAGTTGACCGAGCGCATCGCATCAATGTCCAAAGACGAAACCAAGACGCCCCTCGGCCGTTCATTGCCAGGATTCATCATTATCAACACAAAGAACTCCTTCTGAATCTTGCTCGGGAGAAGCGTAAGCTCATGTACCGAGGTGCAGAATCCACATTTTCCAGATTTTAGTCCCGAGGTTTCCAGAAGAGAGCGGCATTCGCCGAGGTGAAGTCCCAGCTCAGATCAGCAGGCTACGCGTACCGGATGTTTTTTCCAGCCAAGCTTCAGGTCACGGATAAAAACGGACAGAGGATAACTTTCTCCACTCCAGATGAAGCCCGAAATTCCTTGTCAACACATTGAAGTAATAACGCCCCGCACTGTCGCCATTCCTTTATGTGACTCCGGTCAGGTGATCCCAGGGCTGCTTAACGGTAAATTTGTTTCTTTCCCTTCGACACGCTGAGCCCAGCAGGTGTCACTAGTGTACCACTACTGTCAACATCACCTGGTATGCATAAGACTTCAAACGTGTTTCTTCTCTGCATAAAGTTGTGTTGAGACTAAGTTCATATTTTATACAGGAAAGCTGTTCTTGGTTGTTTTTTGTGCCCTTCAGTATTACTATTTTTAATTGATTGCTCATAATTTATTTTATTCGTTTTCCTATTAGGCTATAATTGTCCTAATAATTCTAAACATTTTTATTTTGAACAAAAATAGATTTTATTTATTTTTTCCTATATATTTGTCTTTATTTTGTAATACTGTAGAGGAATAGGCCATGCTTCATATTTGTTAATGGTCATAATAGAGTATTTTCTATTAACAGAGTTCAAAACAGGTTTAGCGTTTAGTAGGTTTTTTCCACTTACTTTAGACAGAGTTTACACCACCATTTCCTTTAATATTTGTTGGTACCTCCAAACCACTACAATGTTGGTAATTTTCCCTTTTTTTCGTTTTGTTTTTTGTTCTCCCCAATTTTTACATCTGAATTGTTTGACATGTCACCTTGGTATTGCTTTGTCCTCTACTGTCTTCCAGGCCATATGGTTTTTTTCTTTATAAAATGGCAAGTATAACCAAACTTGACAAAAAACATAGCGTCACTTTTATCTCTTTAAACGTGAAGGGTGTTAATAACGCTGTTAAAAGACAGAAGATAGATAATTACTAAGACAATTAAAGGTTGGTGTGGCTTTCCTTCAGGAACACACTTAAAACAGGGCCAGTCCAAACTACTTAAAAGAAAATGGGTTGGTCAAGTCTTTCATTCAAATTTTAATGCTAAAGCTAGGGGCGCTGCCAATTTTAATACATAAAGATATACCATTTCAAGCAGAAGAAATATTTCTGACTCAGCAGGGAGAATGTAATAGTGAGGGGTCTCATGTTTTTACTCCTGTTGTTATGCTGTCTGTATATGCCCCAAATTGGGACGATAGTAATTTTATCACTAAGGTTTTGCTACTTTACCAGTCAGTACAACTACAGCATCATAATAGGAGGGGACATGAACTGTGTCTTGACACCAATCTTGACAGGTCCTCTAATAAGCCACAGACACTGTTTAAATCTGCCAAAGTTATAAATGATTTCAAAATCAGTGTGGCTTATCAGACATATGGAGGTTTTATAACCCAAAACAAAAGCTTTTTCCTTTTTTTCTAATGTACATCATACATATACACGAATAGACTATTTTCTGATTGATAACAAACTACTTGAAAATGCACATTCATGTACATATCACAGTATAACGATATCCGACCATGCTGCTGTCTCCTTTATTTTAGAGCTGCCTGAATGCCCCAGACCCAGGCGCAGTTGGAGACTCAACTCACTTCTCTTGGCAGATGAGGAATTTATCAAAATTTTAAAAACAGAATTCACTTTTTTTCTTGACACAAATAAATCTCCAGAGATAAGTCAGTCACTCTTATGGGAAACTTTAAAGGCATATTTGAGGGGCCAAATAATAGCATATAATTCGAGAACAAATAAAGCCAAAACATCCAGACTTAATGAGTTAACACAATTAATTGCTGACATTGACGAACAGCACTCAATCTCCCCATCTCCGACTCTTTATAAAGAAAGAATAAAGCTACAAACGGAATATGATCTCCTATCAACAGACAAAGCTACACAACTTATATTACAGTCACGTCATAACAATTATGAATATGGGGACAAGGCGAGTAAGCTACTAGCCCAGCAAATTCGTCAAAACAATGCCTCTCGGTTTATTACTAAAATACAAGATTGCAGTGGGAAACAATTGTTAATCACACAGAAATTAACAACATTTTTAAACAGTTTTATACAGAACTATACACCTCTGAAAATCCATGCAATTTTACCCAATTAATTCCTTTTTGGATGATCTAACTTTTCCTACTGTCTCACCAGAGATTTGTCAACACTAGATGTTATATCTCCATAATAGAGGTCAAGGAGGCAATCAAATCGTTAAAGACTAACAAAACACCTGGTCCGGATGGATTTGTAGCTGAATTTTATAAAAGATTTGTAGATGAACTATCTCCTATCTTACAGTCTGTCTTTAACGAATCATTGCTGGCCGGCTGTCTCCCACCAACATTACGACAAGCTGCAATTACGGTTTGGCCTAAAAAGACAAAGATCCACTTAAATGTAGTTCATATCGTCCAATTTCATTACTCAATGTCGATTACAAAATTTAACTAAAATCCTGGCTTCTAGATTGGAGAAAATCCTGCCAAGTATAATCTCGCTAGACCCAAACGGGGTTTATCAAAGGAAGGAATCCTACTAGTAATATTAGAAGATTACTTAACATAGTACACACTCCACCCGGTCCAAGCTGTGAAATTGTTTTAAGCCTTGATGCAGAAAAAGCCTTCGACCGGGTGGAGTGGGAGTTTTTATTTGCCACACTAAAAAAATTTGGCTTAGGAGATGGTTCATATCTTGGATAAAATTACTCTACTCCAACCCGGTTGCATCAGTCATCACAAATGGTCAGCAATCTCAATACTTCTCTCTCACGAGGGGCACCCGCCAGGGCTGCCCTTGTCCCCACTTCTGTTTGCTGTAGCAATAGAACCGCTAGCAATTGCTCTCAGACAGACTGCTAATTTTCAAGGCATAGAACGAGGCGGTTTGCTACATAAATTGTCTTTGTATGCAGACGATCTGTTACTCTACGTTTCAAACCCACAATCTTCAATCCGTCCCATTCTAGATTTATTGGAATGCTTTGGGAAACTATCTGGTTATAAAATCAACCTAATAAAAGCTTATTGTTTCCCCTTAAACAAGACGATACCATACGTTCACCAAATGTACTTCCGTTTAAAATAGCTAAAACTTCTTTTAAATATCTTTGGAGTTGAGATAACACGCACTTTTTCATTGCTTTTCACCAAAAACTTTGGCTGTCCAACTTGGAAAATGTAAATTGGATTTGGAACGATGGAAAGACCTTCCTCTTTCGGCTGCGGGACGGCTAATATAATAAATGGTCATATTGCCAAAATTTACTTACTCTTTCAAACATCCCAAATATTTATTAAAAAATCATTTTTCACTTCACTTGATAAACTCTTACCTCCTTTATCTGGAAGGGGGGTTCACACAGAATTAAAAAGGCTGCTCTTCAGAGACCGAAGACGAAAGCTGGGCTTGCACTACCTAACTTTCTTTACTACTACTGGGCTTGCAATATACCTAAAATCCTTCATTGGGTCCACTTTGACAACACTAACCAACCTGAATCATGGGTGTCACTTGAATATGCAACTAGTCACCTACACCTAGGCTCACTTGTAAGTGCTGCGACCCCTTTTACTCTTCTGACAAACCCAATTGTTACACAGACAGTTAAGATTTGGACACAGTTAGAAAGCACTTTGATTTAAAAAACTTTTCTGTTTACACCCCCATATGGAAAAATCATAGTTTCCCTCCAGCCTCTATGGATGCCAATTTTCGAACTTGGCCTATAAAAGGTATTAAATATGTACTTAATCTGTTCTCTGATGGACAGTTCTCTCTTTCTCAGATCTAAGTAGAGCGTTTCACCTACCAAATTCAGATTCTTTTAGATATTTGCAATTAAAAACTTGTTCAAAAACATTTTCTTCTTTTCCCAGCCTGTCAAATAATAACGTGATAGACAAATTTTTTTCTTTTTCACCGACAAAGAAGAAACTTATTTCCACCTTATACAATTAATATGTGACATCTGTCCTTCCTCACCTGGCGATGTTAAACAGCGTGGGAATCTGATTTAGGTTTGCTCTGAGCGATGAGATTTGGGAGGCCTCTTTAAAGCGTATCATAAATCTTCAATCTGTGCACGACATGGCCTTATACAGTTAAAAGTAGTTTTGAGAGCTCATTTTACTAATGCTAAACTGGCAGACATGTATCCTAATACAGACCCCTCTTGCCCCCGTTGTAAAGGCCAACCAGCAGATCATATACATATGTTCTGGTCTTGTCCTAAACTGTCCACCTTTTGGTCTGATATTTTTGGGGCATACTCAAAAATTTTTGGAAAAACTGTCAACCCTAACCCTTTGAGTGCCATATTTGGATTGAGCCCAATAGGATGTTCTGTATCAAGCAATGCACAAGATGCTATTTCCTTACCTCGCTCATTGCGAGAAGAATAATTTGCTCCATTGGAAACAGAACTCCCCACCAACCTTTGTTAGATGGATAAGAGACGTTATGTATTTTTAAAATTGGAAAAAATCAGACATATACTAAACAGAACTACACAACAATTTTTAAAGACCTGGACCCCATTTTTAGAATATTTTGAAAGTCTTCAAACTCCTCTTCATGAAGTGAGCATTGACTAAGTACTTAGTTTCAATAACCACATGTCAGTTGAACATTTGCTTATATGGGAGACCCCCCCCCCTTTTTTTTTTTTTTTTTTTTTTGTGTGTGTGTCTACAGTATCACTTATATGTATATTATCATTATAATTCTTTCCTTTTTTTGCTTCTGTAAAGCCAATATACGCTTGGGTATTTTTTATTTTTTTCTCAATTGTGGTTTTGTGATCGACAAAATACCTAAACAGAATGTTTTTGGAAATGGTGTGGGTTGGGTGGGTTGGTGGGATTTGTTATTATTATTATTCTAATTTATTTTATTTTATTTTTTTGTAACCAATGTTTATATTTGTAAATTGATACATTTTATATTTTTCTGTTTAATTCATACAATGCTTGATGTAAAAATATGTTTTGATAAACATATGTAATATTAAATAAAAAATTAAAAAAAAAAAAAAAAAAAAAAAAAGTTAACGATCTGCCTTTAAAGATTTGTAATTGTAAAAAAAAAAAAAAAAAAAAAAAAAAAAAAAAAAAAGTAATCAATGAAGTTTATGAAGATTTTTGTGGATATGTATATGGTCTTGCTAAATATGGTCGAAGATTTCTTTTTAAAGAAAGTCAAATAAAATAGTGAATAAAGCTTTTTGGAACAGAGAGCTAGATCATTTGTGGAAAGATATGAGGTTAGCTGAGAAACGTTTTCTGACACACAAAGGTACAAATAAACAGCAGTTAAAACAGGAATACAAACATAAACAACATCAATTTGATAAAAAATGTAGATTTTATAAACGAAGATGTCAAAGAGGGTTGGCTTTACAATTGATTGTTGTCAAAGGGATAATAATCAAACATTCTGGAGTTTGATAAATAAACTAGGGCCACAAAAAACTCAAAAGATTCCTATAGAGGTATTCTGGATAATGGTTCTATATGTTTGATAGCGAAACTGTTCTGAATAAATGGGAAACTGATTTTGCAGCTTTATTTTCAGGAAGTGTTGACTCACCTGAGTGGGATAATTTTTACTTTGAAAATATTATGATTCAAAAAAATCACATGGAAAGTTGTATGCAGTTCAGTTTCCCAATCCTTATTTGAACTACAATATATCTGAAGATGAAGTGAAAAAGGCTATAAATAAACTGAGAGTTAAGAAAGCCACTGGGATTGATAATATGTCTAATGAATTGTTGAAACAGCCTTCTATGTTCCCAGTGCTTTACAATCTTTTGTTTACATGTTTTAAGCAGGGACTTATCCCATCTGACTGGCAAAAATCTATAATCAAGCCAATTCCCAAGTGCTCAAATGCAGATCCAAGAGTTCCTATGAATTACAGAGGTATCAGCCTTCTCAGTTGTGTATATAAACTTTACTCTAGCATTCTGAATGACAGGCTGGTTTGTTATCTAGAATCTTTCAATCTATGGGCAGAGGAGCAGAATGGATTTAGGAAGAAAAGATCCTGCATTGATCATATTTATTCTTTAACATCTATAGTTAATGCCAGAAAACAAGAGGGAAAGTCTATTTTTGCTTGTTTATCGATTTCAAAAAGCTTTTGATTGTGTAGATCGGGACTTGCTTTGTTTTCATTTATTACAAATTGGCATAGACGGTAAATTTATGATGCAGTCAAAGCCATTTATAACAGTCCTATGTCTTGTGTCCAGGTGAATGATTTTTTAACTAACTGGTTCCCAACTCCATACGGCGTAAAGCAGGGTGATGTTTTGTCTCCTACATTATTTGCCATTTTTATTAATAATTTGGTTAATGAAGTTAAAGCAGTAGATGTTGGCATTAATGTAGGAGATAGAAAGTATGCATTTTACTATATGCAGATGATATAGTACTTATCTCAGAAAATGAAACAGATCTTCAGGCAATGTTAAATGTGGTTTATGCTTGGTGTAACAAAATGAGAATGAAGATTAACTGTGACAAAACTCAAGTTATTCATTTTAGAAGTAAGTGTCATACGGTGACAAATTTTCAATTTGAATTTGGCCCTACAATATTGTCCTTAACAAAAAAATATAAGTACTTAGGACTTGTTTTAGAAGAACATCTGACATTTGATGATGGAATCAATGCTCTGTCAGAGTCAGCAGGTCGAGCTTTAGGAGCTGTGATAAATAAATCTAAAGTATGCCGTGACCTGGGCTATAAACCTTCACAGAGCTGTACAGGTCCTGTGTCTGTCCTGTGCTGGACTATGGAGCTGGAGTCTGGGGTTATTGTAAGCAGACTCACAGTGAAAAAGTTCAGTCAAGAGCTATGAGATACTTTTTAGGTGTGCACAAAAAGGCCCCTAAACTCGCTCTGTATGGAGACATGGGCTGGGAACCGTGTGAAATAAGATATTTGTGTGATATGGTGCGATTATGGAACAGATTGATTAGTATGCCAGATACAAGACTGACTAAACGTGTGTTCAATTGGAGTTTGTCATGTAAAACCACCTGGTGTGTGCAGATAGAAAACATTTTTAAAGATGCAGATCTTCAGTATATTTATCGAAATAAGTTAATGTGTAGCATCAAACGAATAAGAAAAGTTCATTTTGATTCATATGTGTTAAAATGGAACAATGATATCTTTTGCAAGCCCAAATTACGAACATATATTTTGATTAAAGATTGTTTTGGTACAGAGCCATATGTGACCCAGAATTTGAGCAGAGGTCAGAGGTCACTGTGTGCCCAGCTCAGGTGTGGAATTCTGCCTCTGGCTCTGGAGACGGGACGTTTTCAATCTGTCCCAGAAGAGAAACGTGTGTGCTCTTTATGTGATTTGAATGATATAGAGAATGAAATGCATTTTTTATTTTATTGCCCTTTGTATCATGATCTGCGCACTGAATTGTTTTTTGATTTACCTCTGTTTGATCTATCAGATGAGGAAAAGATGAAGTATTTGTTTAAATGTTGTATATTTAAGCTGGCAAATTTTTGTTGAAGGCCTGGGATCGCCGTAAGAGGACTCTTTATGTTTGATGTTTACTAATTGTGAAAAGCCTGTCTGCTTTATATTTATGTGTCTTATAAGCCCATGTGGGCTGGGCACCCTTAAAAAATGGTGCATGACACTGAATAAGTAATAAAACTAAAACTAAAACTAAAAAAACCTATTGTACAGTCGATTTTTCACCTCCAGAAAGTTACACAGTCCAGTTTTAACAAAACATTAAACATTCATGTTAGGTTTTAAAGGCATTAAAATGTTTGTTATTTTGACCATGACAGAAGAATTGCTCAAATTTGACAGTAAAAAATACCCTTTTCTAATTTGGGTCAATCTAGCAGAAAGTCTGAGGGCAAAAAACATTGATTTAAGGGCCATAGTTTGGACATGCCTGTTATAGACATATTACACTATAAATTAATGACTTTGTCCTTTGTAGAACAGAACATAAGAACTACAGAGGGACACGTTGCATGAGTTACACGATAAGATAACAGATTAAGAGACAAAGAATGTGGTCACCTAGCTCGAATACTGACAAAATCTCACTCCAAGTTTTGGTGAAAAGTTGAGAGTTTGAAAGTGTAAGTAGCATGTGATTTATTTAATGTACTATTTACTATTGTTTGGATTACTCCCAGTTTCTCCATTGACATCATAGTATTATAAAGTTCCCTCCAGTTGCTTCTATTCCAGAATTTCAAATGTATTGACTTTACAAACTTTGAAACGGCCTACACCAAAGCCAAGCTGTCTCAAACTTTACATGTTTGAATAATGCATCCTTTACTGTAGGACCTTGAAAGTCTTCAGACAGAAACAAGGTCAGGATGGTAATCTGTTCTCCGCTGTGAGCTCTGGAAAGACGCCTTGTCCTTGGCACTGAAGAGAGTTCAGGCGGATCATTGTCAACGCCCGTTCTTCTTCTTCAGCTTCCCATCCGCATTATTCCTTGTGTGGCCTCATCAGTGTGTGCCGTGGCAGTTAGCAGGTCAGCAGCTGGACATATGGGGAAACTACTCAACTAATTGACCTGTTCATGCCGTGAATCTTCATCCTGACAAAGTGATAAAGGCTTTTTCATTCAGTAAGAGTCAGGTTTACAAGTGGATCTTAACACTAAAGTTGCTGTGTACAAGAAAAGTTTTGTGAACGTGTCAAACAAGCTGTCATTTCTAAAAATCTTGACCATAGACAATGTGTATGGATTAAACTGACTTGCAAAGGCCACGGGAAAGTAAAATTAATTGAATGCATGCATCTGGGTACACTGACTTTTGTGCATGCGATGAAAAGCAAAAGTCACACAAGTGTTACAAACTGTGCGGTCAGCTGCAAAAAATCCAACTAAAATTGTTTATTATTCAGTTCAGACAGTGCACATTTTTTCACCATGTCCTGCATTTATCATAGACTTTTCATTGGAAAGCACAACACTTACTTGTTTACAACAACAAAAATCATGTACCCCAACTTTAATACAATAAAGAAATTGCATAGGTCTGTTTTAAATCTTTTACTGCCAGCCCTATTCTCACTTTGACCCTTCATCTCTGGCAGGCTTTTTGAAATGAAAATGAGACCTACAAATGTCTACTTTCAATTTAAAAAGGCAGCATTTTACTGGGAGCTCAGGAGGTAGCATCTTCCAATAAGACTCTGCAGGTAATCCAAGGACAGCTCCACCACTCATGAGCTATGGTTCATATTAACAAGGCACATAATGAGAAACACGGGGCGGGGAGAGTGAGACGAGGCGTGACACGTTGGGGTCATAACACAAGCATCAAAATAGTGAACGACAGCAGAGAGGACCAAGGCGGATGACTACGAGCTTAAGGACAGACAGGACAGAGGCGTTAAGTAACTGTGGACAAGGCAATGGGCAGAGAACCTCGCCACTTACTCGCACGGATGAAGGGTAAGCCACCTGATCCGACCACAGAAAAGAACACAAGGCATGACCTGGTGGAGAGGACACCATGATGCAGCAGACTGTCTGGTGTGTACGTATGCAGTATTATTTGGAGTCGTGCCCAGTTTAAAGCTCTTTAGCCCGGGGGTGTGCAGTTTTGAACTGGAAATTTGCCAGGAGCGACGCTCACATATATATAGTCACCTATGCTATCAAATGTATATATTTTCAACATTTATACCCTAAGACGGGTAAGGTTAGGGTTATGATTAGAGCTGGGGTTAGATCAGGTCATTTTGGTAAACTTGCAGCTTTGTGAAAAGTCGAGAGTTGCCTAATTTGGATGTCCGGTGGCCTGTTGAGTTTGCTGATGTCATTATGGAATTTGTAAATGTTAAAATCACCCTTTGCATCACCTAATCCTTTTGATGAATGTTAAAAGTCACTCAGGTGTTATTCCCTTCTGTTTTCAAATTGCTGGAAGCTCAGTCTCCTTCCTAAGAGTTGCTTGATTACATTGGGCTGATGCCCTGCCGGGGTTTGCCCTGGAAGTGTGAACAGAGCCAGTGATTTCGGAGGAAATGGAGTACTTAAGAAACGGATGACAAGACAACATATACTAGGACTTATGCATAACTGTACATGCTTGTAAATATACCATACTTTGAGCTCAGATAGATAAGGATCTTTTTTCACAAAATTCCATAACACTGGTCATTTATGTTATGTAGTGTGTGCAAAAGTGGTGGTGACAATCCAGTGGAAGGAGTCAGAGTTAGCGGCAGTCGTGGAACCTCACCTGGAGCTCCAGAACGAAGAAACATCCCTACAATGGAGAAACCTGATTGTCTCACAGCCCATTCCTGGACTATAAACCAAAGGGCTGATAGTTTACATTGAATGCCACCATAAAATTCTGACATAAAACTTATCAAGAACAAATCCGTGGGTTTTTCAGATTCTATAGTCTGATAATGCCATTCTATCTGATGTTGGCATGAGAGACTTCGCCTGCCGCCATTTCAATTACACATTATTGGCCTATAGAATTAATCGTTCTAAAACCCGGCTATAAAATGTGTGTCAGAGGCTGAATCAGCAGAGATCCGGCCTGCCTTACAATCACTTATGTTGGAATTATTCAGAGCCTATCCTGGAGGAAACGGAAGAGGATCCTGGACCACATTATCGAGGTGAATTTTTCATTAATGTCAGGTGTTTCCGGTGTCCGCTGCTGCTGCTTATTAAATCAGACCAGTTTGAGATAATGGATATTTTATAATTCTCCTCCAGGCTTCGACTCCTGCTATAATCTGTTCAGTTCCCCTGCTCGCTCCCACTGCTCTGCTCTGGACTAAACTGCGGCACGAGCCAACTTTAGAAAAGGTCACGTATTTATGCTAAGTTGACGTTGATGGGGCTTTAAACCTTGTTATAATATTGATTTTGCATCGAGGAGTAGTTTACGTTTATCCATTATTAAAAAAGAAGTTTTCAAAAGTTGTCTGTATAATGTTTCTAATATATTAATGAAGAAAAAATGTTTAGAAAGCACGGAAGTCCAGAACTGCCAGTGTGGAGTAAACATTTTTTTCAGCTTTTCTCGTTATAACGATATTATATTTACGTTCAAACGACAATATTCTCGTTATTACGACTTTTTATTTACGTTCAAACAACTTTTTTACGTTATGTAGAATATAATGTCGTTATAACGACATTCAAACGACATTCAAACGAGAAATATATTCTCGTTTGGAATGACTTTAGATTTACGTTAAAACGAAAATATTTTCTCATTCGAACGACTTTTTATTTATGTTAAAACGAAAATACTTTCTTGTTAAAACGACTGCTCTTCCCATGATGCCACAAGCTGGATGGCTCAGAGCCCTGTACTACGAAGCTAGATTTGGGGTTTAGCGAGGTATTCTGGGTTAAACCTGGTCTGGTCCTATGAAACTGGATCACTTCCTATCGGGGCAGATCTCAATGCAACATGCGGCAAACTCATAACCTGCTCCAGACCTCCGGACCAGGATAAGTTCTGAATAAGTTAAAAAGACGAGGCGCTGGCCAATCAGAGACGATCGAGAATTAGGCCTTTGCGAAGAGACGGGGGAGAGAGAGATGAGAAAGGGCAGCGGAGAAATGAGGAAAGACGAAAGTCGCGGCGTATTTTATATCAAAGCGATGCGCACGTATTTATAAAGAGGAGCCATGAGATCTTGTAAGTTAGAAGTAACACTGGAAGAATCCTGTTTAATCTGTGTGATGATTAATAAACACTTTCATTGTCAAGAAATAATGATTGAATGCACTTTTACACATTTGGCTGTGAATCTTTACGCATCACTTTGACTCAGACAAAAGACACTTGTCTAAACCATCAGACTAAGCTGTCGATCTATTAAATGTTTGGTGATGTCTGTACATTTGTACTTTAGTCTGTATATCCATGCATGACATTTAAATGAACTGTGTAGCGTAACTTCTGTGTCTGGTTGGCCTCGTACCTGGGTTAGTCAACCAGGCTAGGTTCAGCGATGTTCGTAGTACAGGGCTCTGGAGCCTCATGGGAAGGCTGTCTATTTTTCATTAAAAGTCGAATATATTGTCGTTTTAATGTAAATAAAAAGTTTTTCGAACGAGAATATATTTTCGTTTTAACGTAAATAAAAAGTCGTTATAACGACATTATATTCTCGTTTGAACGTAAAAAAAAAAGTCATTTGAACGTAAATAAAAAGTCGAATAACGAGAATATTGATAAAAATGTTTACTCCACACTGGCAGTTCTGGACTTCCATAAGAAAGGCTAGAAAGTTCTGTGAAAGATTTTTGGTGGAGGGGCTACAAGCATGATTTGAGATATGTATAGATCGTTACACAGTTTGGCATTGAACTTCTACATCTCCATGGAGACAAGCATGTGGTTCTAGTGCCTAGTTAAGCTGGTCACGCACTACGTGACTTTCCAGTTGTGACAAATTAGAATGCAAATCTTGTAGGGTTGGAACGATTCTGCAAAAAGAGTCATTGCATAGTTCGAACGCTTTCATTGTTGTAAATAATTGTTGAAAATTCACTCGCAAAAGATCCTAAACTCTTCTAGTGTGCAGCCGGCTTAAAAAATCATCTACAATTTTGGAGCACAAACAAATTAGTATACTTTTTGTAAAACTGGGGCTCTGCAGTTCATCTGATAAGAGACTATTGAGGACACGCTTTGCACGACAGAAAAACACAATCTCTTTTCAGATATTTTTAAAACATTTTGGTAAATACGAGGAGGTGTAATGCTGGTGTTTACTGATGATGCCTGAATGATGTTAAAAGTGGCGTGTATTTGAGTTTTGCCAGTTATTCCGCAAAAGCTGAAGGTCATCTGGCTTAAATTTGTTTTGGGGAACTAAATAACATGTCCTTTTTATCATTAACATTGTCAGGAGCATAATAGTTATGTCAGATTATGGAATAAAATAAAAATGCCGTGAAAAGGAAACTGGAACCTATCAAACTCAAAATCTGTGAAAGGGTAAACGCCTACATGTACCAGCGTATGTCTGCCTCATGCTTTTATATTTCCAAAGGCTTATCTTCAAGTAAGCAGCCTTTGTGGCAGTAATTCATCCCTAAAATGTCAGCTCACAGATGTGTTCTCCAAGGTGACCTGTGAGCGTGACACGGTGACACTGATACAGATGCACAGACACGCGTGCACCATAAACACTGTGTGAACATCAAAGTGTCCGACCAATCAGAACAGCTCTGAGCCCCGGGCCACAGCTGAGAGAGGTAAACATCTCCCTTCTGCCTGAGGGGGGCAAAGTCATCTTCTTTTAAGTCATTTTCTGGTAGCGCTTTGATAATGCCTGATCTGGTCTGATCCTGGAGGCTGTACGGGGTCTGGTCTGGTTAATACTGGGATGGGAGACTGTTGGGAATATCAGGTAAGTGATAAAAAGGCCAGAAGATGCAAATGGACCCAATTAGAATGAAAGAACAACAAAACTAAAGACATTAAATTAGTAGATGCACAATCAGCAGCTCTGTTCTGTTTCTACAACTCGAACAGAGCGACGCCGTATTCCTCTGGTAGAGGTGATGACGCAAATCAACTGAACGCATGGCAGAAGTTGCANACAATGCGTCCTGATAAAACAAGAAGTCTATTTCCACGTACTCATTACTTAGAGGCTTTGATGAGCTTTGTAATGCTTTATAATTAAACAAAGTTGAAACAAATAGGCTGAAACGTAATTACTTCTTCGCCGCGTGATTATCTGTTTTGTTCAAATAAAGAAGCAAAATGCGGATCAGATGTTATTGTTTTTAGCTTGTTGTTGGAGTTAATAATGAGGGCGTGACCTGATTTGAAGTTTGAAGTTATTTTTGCAGTGGAAAGAGAAGAAATAGTTCTGAATGTAGAGCATATAGAACTGCATTTCTTTTCTCATTTGAACCAGTTAGCAGCTGCACATGTTTCTCCATTTATAACTACTTCACGATTTTCAGAAGAGGAGATGGATGAAGGGCAAGTGAGAGGGTCAGAGCTCTTGAGACCTGCCAAACGAACTCGGAGTGTTTATCCCAAAGTAACTATTTTCACTCCATTGTAATTGGCAATCTGTTGTTTTTATTGTTCAGGGTTCCGATTTTTTTTACCTTGTTCTAAACCTGGTTAACCTGGACCACATGGATTATCTTATGATATTTGTAATTCACAAATTAGAGAAAATCCATCTGGCTTTCCAGCGACCCGACTGGTTTTGGAGTCTGACACAGCAGTGTGTTGGGCCCAATCACATCGCAGCGGGGCGGGTTAAGGGCGGTCGGTTGCGATGATGGCAGGAAGTACAGCTTGATTCAAATAAAACACAATATGGCGCTCCCGTAGATGTTCGTGGTTTCTGCTGCGTTTGATTGTGTTTTACAGAAATAAGGAGAGCAGAGAGGTGTGGTGACACTTCCCTATCCCTATAAGCCATTATAATTTGTTGCTGTGCTGTGAATAGTTAAGCACAGATAAGATCGGTCGCACACCCAGTCAGCTCAAAGTATTTATTAAATGTCCCACACAGATCCATCTGGTGTGAGCCAGGTTAGCATTTGCTTATTTAGCAGTGCCATGGTAGCATGCTTGGACAAGGTATGTCTTTGACTTTTTTGTTCACCAACTGCTGATAATTTTGTGAATCTCATTGATCAACAAGAGGAAAAGTTTATTTTAATTGTATGTCTGACAGTGAGAAAACAGATTGTGTGTTTTTGTATAGGATTTTTTTATTTCAACTGTTGCTTATTGCAACTGTTCTATAGATAAAGCAAATAAACTGAATTTCACAAATATATTATTTTGTTTTGTTTGTATTAATGAAAATAAAATTTAAAACCTTGGATGAGAGGAATGAAATAAAAATTTCGTCTGATAACAAACTCTTGGTAAAACGTGTCAACCTTCAGTGCTGAATCTTCATTAGAGCCTCCAGGTGTGTCCTACTGTTCCTGTGGTCTGTGTATTAATCAGCACAGAACAGCTGTGCAGCAAAGTGACGCCACTAATGTAACCCAATTAGACACACTCCATCAACACTGGCACATTTCTGCACAAACTCCCTCCCACACCAGCCCGGGGTTTGATCTCGACCCAGGCACACGCTGGCCTAGTTTAAAGAAGCTCTGTGGAACTTTTCTGGACCAAGATACAGGTCACATCTGTGGTGAAGAGACATTTTTTTTTATGAGAAAACTGTTTTTAAACAAATACAAAAGACCAAATACTCTATAGTGGACTTTAGTGGCACGTCACCGTCATCAGTATAAGACTTCAGGCTTAATTTATTAAGTCAAGAGCATAATTGCATGTGAAAATTGAAAGGAAAAAAAAATCTGTTGTGTCAGCTTTCTACTCCTCTTAACCTGTTTTGCACATGAGCAAGTACTTGATAAAAGAGGCTCACATACCTAATGCATTCTGAGCTTCAGAATTGTTCATCATAATGTGTTTTAATGTTTTTTCACAGCTGTTAGCAGTGAGGTGAGTCTGTATGCTAACAACAGTTAGCCACAATGCTAAAAACAAAAACAGAAAATGTCGGACACAAATGGTATTTTATTAGACATAGACAGGACTTTGTGGACTAATTTCCACCTGAATAAGATACACTGACAAGATAGTAGGGGGAAATTGCTTTTAAGTTAAATTGTTGCAAAAAATCGAGTATAGTCCCTTTAAGGTAAATCAAGATAGAAGATCTTAAAATAAGTCAAATGATCTTAGTAAGACTTGGTCTTATTAAGTGAAATCTTAAAATTTGTCTTTTGAGATTAATATAATTTTGTCTAAACTAGATTTTCCTTTTTGCAGTGTAACATATTTAATTAAATTTATGTTCAAATAACTCCACAAACTGAATAACCTTTTTACAAAAAACACTCCACCTGGCATTTTATGTATTTTTATCAAATTGTCTACTTTACATGTAGCTTTATTTATTTGTTGTTGCCATAAATACACAATCTTTCCCTGGTGAAGTACATGTGAAGGTTTGAACTCACCGACAGTGATGATCCAGTTGAAATCTGCTCTCTGCTTTGTTGTGTTTAAATAGTAATCCACTTTCAGCACATTTTGGCCAACTCCCCAAACTATCCACAGGTATTAGGCAAACCAGAACCGGCCTAACAACAACAGGCCCTTTGCACATTATTGACACGTACCGTTGTAGTGAGTCATTCTGTATTGTCTCCTACTCCGTGTCAAAACTTCCCGGTGCCTCGTGCGTACTGCTTGTTAATAGCGCTGATAGAAAGCGGAGGCAGAAGCTCAAAGCGTCTGCGGGCGTTCTGTGGACCCGTGTGAGCTGTGGGGGTGTTTTCTGAGCACATTGTGACAGCTCGGAGCACATTCGACGTCCTGATCTGTGGAGGAGCGCAAGACACGGCTGAGAAAAGTTGACAGAAATCCAACATTCTGAAAACGCAGATGCAGTGTCCTAAAATATGCTAATTGGACTGTTTTTGGTGTGTTTCAGCGAGTTATCTAGTTGTGGTGAAATGACGCTAAAGCTATAAAATCTGACTTTAATTATGTTTCAAATAGAGCTGGCAAACAAGGCAGTGCTGAAGAAGTAAAAGCGGTTAACATCACAAGGTGGAACAGAGCACGTTAAAGGAGACCTATTGTGTAAAATATACTTTTCTATGTTTTAAATTATGTTATAGCATCATTGGTTTACTCATAAAGTGTTCACCTACCACCTAGCCCCGCCCACTAGTCTGTGTGTACACGTGATTACTCGAAAATTCAAATTCCAAGTAAAATACTGTATGTAGGGTTCAAAATTGTCATGTAGCCACTGTCCAACAACAAAAATAAATGTATGTTCTGTTGGTTGCTTAAGTTTTACAGTAACGAGGCGGGACTTGTCATTTCTGCAGTTTTAAACAAAAAGTCAATGGATCTGTTTTTATTTCAAAGCCGTGTTAAACCAATTTAGTGTTTTACCATGAATAAAATGTAAATTACTGATCTATGGTATATTAAATACATGAAAACACAATAGGTCTCTTTTAAGCTTTGGAGCTGTATTAATTATTATTATTATTATTAGTCTTTATTAAGGACACAGGTGCAAACACAAGTTCCATAGTTAAGAAACAAAATAAAATAAAAATAAAAGATATCTTTTAATAATATCTATGTAACTGTAACTTCAATCTGTTACTCAGTGAAAGGTACACAAATGGATTATAAAATCCACCAAAGTGAACAAAATTACTCCTATTTTCAGCATCATTTTCTGGGCGAGGACCCCCAGACCCCCCAACTACATATTACAGTATCAGATTAGGCCAAGCTGTTTTTAAGGTTGTTGGTCATGTTTGTCTGAAGACTGCCCCTGATATTATGGACCAGGAGTGTCCAAAAATAGACTTGAACAAAGGCACGTTTTTGTTATTTCTTGTCTTGGTTGCATTAAATAAATAACAAAAAGTAATATTTTCACTTAAAGTGGTCCTGCATTGTCACAAAATGTTGTTTAACCTTTTAGAAGGTATTTTCATAGAAAAGCTGTTCCTTTAGCTATTTTAAGGCATAAACATATCCCCATTCAGAATATCTCAAAGTAATGTTTTACCTTTCTATTCCTATTGAATTGTACAGTCGATTTTTTTCACCTCCAGAAAGTTACACAGTGCAGTTTTAACAAAACATTAAACATTAATTTATTCATCAAAATGTTTGTTATTTTAACTATGACAAAAGAATTGCTCAAATTTGACAGTAAAAAATACCCTTTTTTCTAATTTGGGTCAATCTAGCAGAAAGTCTGAGGGCAAAAAACATTAATTTAAGGCCGTAGTTTGGACATGCCTGTTATAGACATATTACACTATAAAGGAATGACTTTGTCCTTTGTAGAACAGAACATAAGAACTACAGAGGGACACGTTGCATGAGTTACACGATAAGATAACAGATTAAGAGACAAGGAAGGTGGTCACCTAGCTCGAAAACTGCCAAAATCTCACTCCAAGTTTTGGTGAAAAGTTGAGAGTTTGAAAGTGTAAGTAGCATTGTGATTAATTTATTGTACCATTTATTTTTGTTTGGATTACTCCCAGTTTCTCCATCGACATCATAGCATTATAAAGTTCCCTCCAGTTGCTTCTATTCCAGAATTTCAAATGTATTGACTTTACAAACTTTGAAACGGCCTACACCAAAGCCAAGCTGTCTCAAACTTTACATGTTTGAATAATGCATCCTTTACTGTAGGACCTTTGAAAGTCTTCAGACAGAAACAAGGTCAGGATGGTAATCTGTTCTCCGCTGTGAGCTCTGGAAAGACGCCTTGTCCTTGGCACTGAAGAGAGTTCAGGCGGATCATTTGTCAACGCCCGTTCTTCTTCTTCAGCTTCCCATCAGCATTATTCCTTGTGTGGCCTCATCAGTGTGTGCCGTGGCAGTTAGCAGGTCAGCAGCTGGACATATGGGGAAACTACTCGACTAATTGACCTGTTCATGCCGTGAATTCTTCATCCTGACAATAGTGATAAAGGCTCTTTTCATTCAGTAAGAGTCGGGTGTACACGTGGATCTTGACCATAGACAATGTGTGTGGATTAAACTGACTTGCAAAGGCCATAGGAAAGTAAAATTCATTGAATGCATGGATCTGGGTACACTGACTCTTTGTGCATGCCACGAAATGAAAAAATTTACACAAGTGTTACAAACTGTGTGGTCAGCTGCAAAAATCCAACTAAAATTGTTTATTATTCAGTTCAGACAGTGCACATTTTTTCACCATGTCCTGCATTTATCATAGACTTTTCATTTGAAAACACAACATTTACTTGTTTACAACAACAACAAAAATCATCTACCCCAACTTTAATACAATAAGAAAATGCATAGGTCTGTTTTGAACTCTTTCATTGCCAGTCCTATTCTCACTTTGACTCTTCTTCTCTGCCAGTTTTTTTTTTTTTTTTTTTGCAAATATTCACAGCTCCACCAAAAACTTTGTGCAACTGTAATCATGACATGTTGTACATAAAATGAGACCTACAAATGTCTACTTTCAATTAAAAAAGGCAGCACTTAATGGGAGCTCAGAAGGGAGCATCTTCCGGCTCTCGTCTGCAGGCAATCCAAGGTCCGACCTCTGGTGACAGCTCCACCACTCATGAGCTATGGTTCATATTAACAAGGCACATAATGAGAAACACGGGGGCGGGGAGAGTGAGACGAGGCGTGACACGTTGGGGTCGTAACACAAGCATCAAAATAGTGAACGACAGCGGAGAGGAACAAGGCGGTTGACTACGAGCTTAAGGACAGACAGGACAGAGGCGTAAAGTAACTGTAGACAAGGCAATGGAACCTCGCCACTTACTCGCACGGATGAAGGGTAAGCCACCTGAGCCGACCACAGAGAAGAACACAAGGCATGACCTGGTGGAGAGGACACCATGATGCAGCAGACTGTCTGGTGTGTACGTATGCAGTATTATTTGGAGTGGTGCCCAGTTTAAAGCTCTTTAGCCCGGGGGTGTGCAGTTTTGAACTGGAAATTTGCCAGGAGCGACGCTCACATATATATAGTCACCTATGCTATCAAATGTATATATTTTTCAACATTTATACCCTAAAGACGGGTAAGGTTAGGGTTATGATTAGAGCTGGGGTTAGATCAGGTCATTTTGGTAAACTTGCAGCTTTGTGAAAAGTCGAGAGTTGCCTAATTTGGATGTCCGGTGGCCTGTTGAGTTTGCTGATGTCATTATGGAATTTGTAAATGTTAAAATCACCCTTTGCATCACTTTACCTTTTTGATGAATGTTAAAAGTCACTCAGGTGTTATTCCCTTCTGTATTCAAATTGCTGGAAGCTCAGTCTCCTTCCTAAGAGTTGCTTGATTACATTGGGCCGATGCCCTGCCGGGGTTTGCCCTGGAAGTGTGAACAGAGGGTAACCTCTATTTATTGAAGAGACAGTGATTTGGGAGGAAATGGACTTTGAAGAAATGGATGACAAGACAACATATACTAGGACTTATGCATAACTGTACATGCTTGTAAATATACCATACTTTTGAACTCAGATAGATAAGGATCTTTTTTCACAAAATTCCACAACACAGGTCATTTGTGTTATGTGTGTGTGCAAAAGTGGTAGTGACGATCCGGTGGAAAGAGACAGAGTTAGCGGCAGTCATGGAACCTCACCTGGAGCTCCAGAACGAAGAAACATCCCTACAATGGAGAAACCTGATTGCCACAATGTCTCACAGCCCATTCCTGGACTATAAACCAAAGGGCTGATCGTTTAACATTGAATGCCACCATAAAATTCTGACATGAAACTTACCATAGAACAAATCCGTGTATTTTTCAGATTCTATAGTCTGATAATGCCATTCTATCTGATGTTGGCATGAGAGACTTCGCCTGCCGCCATTTCAATTACACATTATTGGCCTATAGAATTAATCGTTCTAAAACCCGGCTATAAAATGTGTGTCAGAGGCTGAATCAGCAGAGATCCGGCCTGCCTTACAATCACTTATGTTGGAATTATTCAGAGCCTATCCTGGAGGAAACGGAAGAGGATCCTGGACCACATTATCGAGGTGAATTTTTCATTAATGTCAGGTGTTTCCGGTGTCCGCTGCTGCTGCTTTATTAAATCAGACCAGTTTGAGATAATGGATATTTTATAATTCTCCTCCAGGCTTCGACTCCTGCTATAATCTGTTCAGTTCCCCTGCTCGCTCCCACTGCTCTGCTCTGGACTAAACTGCGGCACGGGCCAACTTTAGAAAGGTCACGTATTTATGCTAAGTTGACATTGATGGGGCTTTAAACCTTGTTATAATATTGATTTTGCATCGAGGAGTAGTTTACGTTTTATCCATTATTAAAAAAGAAGTTTCAAAAGTTGTCTGTATAATGTTTCTAATATATTAATGAAGAAAAAATGTTTAGAAAGCACAGAAGTCCAGAACTGCCAGTGTGGAGTAAACATTTTTTTCAGCTTTTCTCATTATAACGATATTATATTTACGTTCAAATGACAATATTCTCGTTATTACGACTTTTTATTTACGTTCAAACAACTTTTTTTACATTATATAGAATATAATGTCGTTATAACGACTTTTTATTTACGTTAAAACGAAAATATATTCTTGTTTGAATGACTTTAGATTTACGTTAAACGAAAAT
This sequence comes from Mugilogobius chulae, assembly GCA_038363315.1. Taxonomy (NCBI): domain Eukaryota; kingdom Metazoa; phylum Chordata; class Actinopteri; order Gobiiformes; family Gobiidae; genus Mugilogobius; species Mugilogobius chulae. The sequence continues at coordinate 20,528,402 of CM076403.1, read as the reverse complement.
ATTTTCTCATTCGAACGACTTTTTATTTATGTTAAAACGAAAATACTTTCTTGTTAAAACGACTGCTCTTCCCATGATGCGCCACAAGCGGGATGGCTCAGAGCCCTGTACTACGAAGCTAGATTTGGGGTTTAGCGAGGTATTCTGGGTTAAACCTGGTCTGGTCCTATGAAACTGGATCACGTCCTATCGGGGCAGATCTCTATGGCAACATGCGGCAAACTCATAACCTGCTCCGGACCATGATAAGTTCTGAATAAGTTAAAAAGACGAGGCGCTGGCCAATCAGAGACGATCGAGAATTTAGGCCTTTGCGAAGAGACGGGGGAGAGAGAGATGAGAAAGGGCAGCGGAGAAATGAGGAAAGACGAAAGTCGCGGCGTATTTTATATCAAAGCGATGCGCACGTATTTATAAAGAGGAGCCATGAGATCTTGTAAGTTAGAAGTAACACTGGAAGAATCCTGTTTAATCTGTGTGATGATTAATAAACACTTTCATTGTCAAGAAACACTTTTACACATTTGGCTGTGGTTCTTTACGCATCACTTTGACTCAGACAAAAGACACTTGTCTAAACCACAGACTAAGCTGTTGATCTATTAAATGTTTGGTGCTCCGTCAGCGGATAGGTTTACTTCTGTGGTTTCTTTATACCTCAAGGAACAATCTGCATGGCTTACAAGAACAAATACGAGTGGACAAAATGAGGACAAGCCAAAACCGCAGAGTAATATGAGCGTTCTTTCAAGAGTTCCAACCGAGGAGGAGAAATAGATAGACTCTGTGTTTAATGATATCATACGTTTGTATTAGAGATGTTCATGGTTAATCCATTAATCATGACTAATGGCTTAACGGAGTATGAGCTCTTTCACCGGTTAACTGACACAAATACATAGTTGCTTCAGCAGAGGGCGCTAACTGCCTCTGAACAGTTTGGACATTTGGCAGTGTGTTTATCTCAAAGAACTGAGCAAATCTGCCACACTTAAGTGTTTATGGTTTTATTCACTTGGTAGTGCAACAATGCATGAAAACAGTGTTTCTAGAAGCTTTTATTCAGTCGTTTTGTGCACAGTTCAAAGGCCTGTCGCTGTCTCGTTGCCCTGTGCTCGCTCTCAAATATAACTCATCCAGTGAAAAAAAAAAAACTACAATAAAAAGTACTGCATTCACGTATTCGGTTTACCCAGCCAAGCCCGATCCGACTTTCGGGTCATTTCTTGCTTAGTTATCTGGCTGGGTTCGAGTTAAGACGCAGAGCCGCACTGTACACGTGCGCTCGCGAGCCCGATCTCACAAGAACGCGTACATTTACCATTACACAACATGTAAATGAGGTATGATTAGCACGAGTTCACAGCTGTTTTGTGTAATTCGAGCCCGATCTCACAAGAAAGCGTACATTTACCACGACATTACACAATATGTAAATGAGGTATGATTAGCACGAGTTTACAGTCCCCCATTCATTAAATGTTTGGTGATGTCTGTACATTTGTACTTTAGTCTGTTATATCCATGCATGACATTTAAATGAACTGTGTAGCGTAACTTCTGTGTCTGGTGGCCTCGTACCTGGGTTAGTCAACCAGGCTAGGTTTAACGACATTATATTCTCGTTTGAACGTAAAAAAAAGTCATTTGAACGTAAATAAAAAGCCGTAATAACGAGAATATTGATAAAAATGTTTACTCCACACTGGCAGTTCTGGACTTCCATAAGAAAGGCTAGAAAGTTCTGCGAAAGATTTTTGGTGGAGGGGCTACAAGCATGATTTGAGATTATGTATAGATCGTTACACAGTTTGGCATTGAACTTCTACATCTCCATGGAGACAAGCATGTGGTTCTAGTGCCTGGTTAAGCTGGTCACGCACTACGTGACTTTCCAGTTGTGACAAATTAGAATGCAAATCTTGTAGGGTTGGAACGATTCTGCAAAAAGAGTCATTGCATAGTTCGAACGCTTTAATTGTTGTAAATAATTGTTGAAAATTCACTCGCAAAAGATCCTAAACTCTTCTAGTGTGCAGCCGGCTTAAAAAATCATCTACAATTTTGGAGCACAAACAAATTAGTAGACTTTTTGTAAAACTGGGGCTCTGCAGTTCATCTGATAAGAGACTATTGAGGACACGCGTTGCACGACAGAAAAACACAATCTCTTTTCAGATATTTTTAAAACATTTTGGTAAATACGAGGAGGTGTAATGCTGGTGTTTACTGATGATGCCTGAATGATGTTAAAAGTGGCGTGTATTTGAGTTTTGCCAGTTATTCCGCAAAAGCTGAAGGTCATCTGACTTAAATTTGTTTTGGGGAACTAAATAACATGTCCTTTTTATCATTAACATTGTCAGGAGCATAATAGTTATGTCAGATTATGGAATAAAATAAAAATGCCGTGAAAAGGAAACTGGAACCTATCAAACTCAAAATCTGTGAAAGGGTAAACGCCTACATGTACCAGCGTATGTCTGCCTCATGCTTTTATATTTCCAAAGGCTTATCTTCAAGTAAGCAGCCTTTGTGGCAGTAATTCATCCCTAAAATGTCAGCTCACAGATGTGTTCTCCAAGGTGACCTGTGAGCGTGACACGGTGACACTGATACAGATGCACAGACACGTGTGCACCATAAACACTGTGTGAACATCAAAGTGTCCGACCAATCAGAACAGCTCTGAGCCCCGGGCCACAGCTGAGAGAGGTAAACATCTCCCTTCTGCCTGAGGGGGGCAAAGTCATCTTCTTTTAAGTCATTTTCTGGTAGCGCTTTGATAATGCCTGATCTGGTCTGATCCTGGAGGCTGTACGGGGTCTGGTCTGGTTAATACTGGGATGGGAGACTGTTGGGAATATCAGGTAAGTGATAAAAAGGCCAGAAGATGCAAATTGACCAAATTATTAATGAAAGAACAAAACATAGACATTAAATTAGTAGATGCACAATCAGCAGCTCTGCTCTGTTTCTACAACTCGAACAGAGCGACACCACATTCCTCTGGTAGAGATGATGACGCAAATCAACTGAACACAATGACAGAAGTTGCACTTTTTGGATAAAAGAGCTGAAACAAGAGATTTCAGCTAAACCACGTGCAAAACGGACTGATTTGTGTCTTATGAAGTTTTTTTAAACAATGTTGGCAATGTGAGATTATATTTCTCAAACTACTACTGTATATTCTTAGACTGGAAATGCTCCATCAGTTGTCGAAGCGACAGACGCGCCTCCACAGAGTCGTGAAGCTATAACTTTGTTTGGTGTTATTTATGTCATTTGTCTGCTTTTCTCACTAGTAACATGTAAAAACAGATGTTTAGAAATCTCTTGTTAAAGTTCGCTTGCAGTTAAAATACTAAAAGGTTTGTAAACTCAACAATAACTTGTAACAAGGCTCTGACCTCTGGTAATGTGGTCGGTAGGTTTGTACCAGCTGACACTCTCTGGATCTTTTAAAATTAGTGCTGTCAAGCGATAAAAAAATTGAGAGATTCATTAATTATGATCTGTAATGAATTATTCTATTAATCTATTTTATTCACTAAAAAAAAAGAAATAAGACCACAGATAAAGACATTAAACGATATTGTCTCACAGTTCGTGATGTCACAGGAAGAACAGAGACGACACAGACTTGTGGAGCGCAGCAGTGAGCGGAGAACAGTGTGTGTGCGCCAAGTGATCGAGTGTTTTCTTTAATGTGCACGGTTCTAAAAGTGAAAGAACTATGATGAAACGCCAGTGGATTAAAGCAGGTTTATAAAGGTCACAGGGGAGCGAGGGCCTTTAGAGGTAAGGAGCTGTTACACTGACACACTGTGGGCATGAAATGAAGAAGGTTCTAACAAACTCTGTGTTGGCCATGTTATACTGTAGTAGGCTAAAGTCTACTAAAATAATGAGGCAATGTTTCTTTTCTACTTCTACCTCACGATGATGCATCCTAAGAAAAATATAGAAAGAGAAATAAGGAGAGAAAAGACAAAAAAATCTCTTATGAAAATCCTTACTCTGGCCACGCCTCCTGAACTCGTAGAGGGGCACATGGGGCTTAAAATCGGGCCAAAACTCCTGTAATGTGCAGCCGACATTAAGTTTTAAACTTCCATAAATCCTTCAACACACGGTTATATCGACAATGTATTACATTTGGTTGAAATTACAGCTTATAAACCTCTTTTTATAAACAACAAAGTGAAACTGGTGACTAATTTTTTCATAAAATGCTGCATTTATGAAAGACTTTTTAGTGGAAAACACAAAGTTTACAATTTTACAACAACAAAAAAAAGTTAGTTACCCCAACTTTAAGTCATGCCCATTGTCTGAGCTTTTGGACACATTATTTATGACCACTGGACAAACTGACCTTTGAAGCAACTAGCCAATACTGAGAAGACAATTAAACTGATCTCATCAGCTGCGGCGGTGGTATAACAGCATCATAACAATGTCAATTAAATAATAACGAGTAAATCATGTATTCATTATTTTCTATTGAAACCATAATACTGATCCTCACACCCATCCATCTGCTCCACGGGTCTTTGTCTTTATCTCCAGTTAATTAAAACCAAGGTCTGTTGTCATCGCTAACACAATCTGCTCAGGTTAAACTCATTTCCACAGAACAGACTTTAAGAAATGAAACATAGCTCATATCAATACAAGCGAGGCCTTGGCTGATTAGAATCTCCCCTTTTCATTTGTCCCTGCTCTAATTCTAATGAAGCAGCCGGTCCCTCCCTCTCCGCTGTAATACACTCTCTCTCAGGGTGTTCTTTGGCTAAATCTGTTAATTGGTTCCAGCGCGTGCCAAACAATTACAACAGAAACCCCGGGACTAAACGGAAGCGCAGGCCTGATAAGAGATGGTAGAATGATCCCCAAAACTGGCCTGAGCTCAGCCTGCTCTGTCAGCGGATACTTCTGTGGTTTCTTTATACCTCAAGGAACAATCTGCATGGCTTACAAGAACAAATACGAGTGGACAAAATGAGGACAAGCCAAAACCGCAGAGTAATATGAGCGTTCTTTCAAGAGTTCCAACCGAGAGGAGAAATAGATAGACTCTGTGTTTAATGATATCATACGTTTGTATTAAGGATGTTCATGGTTAACTGATTAACTGTGACTAATGGCTAAACAGAGTATGAGCTCTTTCACTGGTTAACTGACACAAATATATAGTTGCTTCAGCAGAGGGCGCTAACTGCCTCTGAACAGTTTGGACGTTTGCAGTGTTTATCTCAAAAGAACTGAGCAAATCTGCCACACTTAAGTGTTCATGGATTTATTCACTTGGTAGTGCAACATGATGAAACAGTGTTTCTAGAAGCTTTTATTCATCGTGTTGTGCACAGTTCAAAGGCCTGTCGCTGTCTCGTTGCCCTGTGCTCACTCTCAAATATAACTCATCCAGTGAAAAAAAAAACTACAATAAAAAAGTACTGCATTCACGTATTCACTTTACCAACCCAGCCCAAGCCCGATCCGACTTTCGGGTCATTTCTGCTTAGTTATCTGACTGGGTTCGAGTTAAGACGCAGAGCCGCACTGTACATGTGCGCTCCGCGAGCCCGATCTCACAAGAAAGCATACATTTACCACGACATTACACGATTGTAAATGAGGTATGATTAGTTCACGGCTGTTTTGGTAATTATACACATCACAGTCCCATTCATTTCAATGGTGGTTGTTAAGACGTGTTCTTATTTATGAATATTAATGAAATCCTGATTCTAATCTTAACCTGCCTCAAGCCCCAGACCTAATCTTACCCATTTTAGTAACTTTATGCCTAAACTTACCCATCTGAAAAAACGTCCCCACGTGGTTTCAATCAAAACTTTTAACGCTGTAAATCTTGTGTCATTTTTACACTTCTTAATATCGTGCTAAATGCACGGCGTAAGATAAGTACAAAAAACAGCTGTGAACTCGTGCTCAAAATATGCTATTTTTGTGTCGAGGTAAAAGTACGTTATCTAGTGAGACTGTGTTGGCTCCGCGGATGATTGACAGCTGCATCAGAACACTATCGCGGGGACCAAATGCGAGTGTCTGAAGTGGTCAAATTTAATTTAATTTAATTTACCTTTATTTAACCAGGGAAGTCCCACTGAGATTCCGAATCTCTTTTGTAGGGGAGCCCTGGGGGAAGGGTCAGGGGAGGCATTAATGGACATGTTTTTAGTTGTAGGAGGAAACCGGAGTACCCAGAGGAAACCTACGCAGACACGGGGAGAACATGCAAACTCCACATAGAAAGGCCCCGGGCGGCCCGGGAGTCGAACCCAGGACCTTCTTGCTATGAGGCCAGAGTGCTAACCGCTGCGCCACTGCGTCGCTCTCATGCCGTAGCCTCAACTATAGGCTACAGCATGAAAAAGGGCAGTGGTTGTTCGATCTGGGAAGTGATCAGATAGAGAGACAGAAGTGAAGGCACGTCTTCATTCATACACCAAGAAAATAGGAGAAACAGATAAAGAAGGAGCGTGTACGTGAGACAAACAAACGCTGAGGCTTACTTTATGTTACGTGTGCGGTGAAAAAAGACGGAAAAAGTGTGAGAGAGAGAGATGTGCGGTAGAGACCACGTTTCTGGTTCCGGAGACACACTGTATACACGTAAACTCATGAGACACATCATAATGTGCTTTTTCTGTCATTAAAATGCCACAGTTCAATGAGTGGCAGTGCAGGTTCGCTTCAGGCTCAAACACACAGAATGATCAGGTTCCTGTCGTGTTCGAACTCTCGGGCACTCAGTTTGAGCACTGGTTTTACAACTTTTTCTTCTGAAAACCCAGTTCAGAAGCTGCAATTTCCTGCTGCGTCTATAACAAATGTAAAAAGAGAAAGTTTGTTGTCTCTCGTATGATGTCCATCGCATTTGGAGTAAACAACTGTGTCACTATGGCAACTACGCCACTGGATGCAGCGACCTGTGTCAATCTGAGACCGCAAAACAAAATAAATCAACAACTGACACAAGTCTCATACAAAATTTTGCCAAATCAGTGTGTATCTGCATATCAGGACAAGCTAGGTTTGTTTATCTCCCTTTAATTCCCTCAGCAGCCTGAAGAAGGAGCTCCAACTCAATGCTTACATCAGAAACGGTAGATTGATAAAGTAGCATATTTAAAGCCCTATTACAATACAAAAAAAGCACAATTATTGTCCTTTATGCATGTTTTATGAATCCTGAAGCGTTTGTTTTGTTGGAAACAGAGGTTGTAGCGCATCATTACAGGAGCTATAAAACTCACAAACTCACAGTCAGCCATGTTTGCCCCGCTCTGGTGCAACGTGAACCAGTCTGTTTTAACGCGTTCAGGGGATTCAAATCTGTTAATGGGTTGCACGCTGTGCCAAACAATTACATCTCAAATCCCCGAATGGAGCGCTGATAAGAGATTGTAAAATGATCCAAAAACTGGCCCCGCTCCTGCACCGTCAGCGGATGGGTTTCTTTCCCTCCAGGAACAATTCCACCGCAGCTTTCAGAAGTCCAGGAGTGTACAACAAAATAAGGGACGCTGGCTTCCAAAGATCTAATGCTGGAGGTCTCTTTGTTTAACGATTTGGACAGCGCTCACACAAAAGTTAACACCTCTCACAAAAAAAGATGTTTTGTGAAAAGGCACGTTCTAGTCTCCAGAAGAAACTGCTCATGTCGACCTGCCACAGCTTTGTCATTTTCTATGTATGAATTTTAAAATTGATTAACCCCTTAAGAAACCAAAGAGACGTGTGTGGTGCCTTAATTTTTTTCAATTTTGTTAGTTTTCTCATAACAATAATCTATTTACTTTCTATTTATTTAGAGGAGAAAAAAAAGTACATGTAACCTCTTAGTTAGTCAAATCAGCCATTCTCAGACGGCCTGTGTTTGTTCAGATGCTCTTATGACAAACAAAAAAATGTCTAAAAATGTGAAAATTTAGTAGGACACTTTACTAAACTAATAAACCTAAAGTTTTTAAACTTATTTTAAGTCCCTAAAACTCATTTTTAGTTAAATTACTTTCAGCTTTTGAAGAGAAATTGTAAAAAACACAAAATGTGCTCAAGCCTTTCTTAACTGTATTTTTGACTGCTTTTCCATTCCTTGACGACAGAGGAAAGATTCCATGAACATTTCACTACATTTATAATTGTTGTAGCATTGTATGTGACAAATAAATCTATCTATCTATCTAGCATGTGTTTGTTCTGGCCCTAGTTATGTTACCAGCTATACAGCTGTTTACATTTATATACAATTAAGGCGGAAATCCTTTTCTTATTTCCTTTATGTTCTCTTTTATAATTAGAGTCAATTAAACATCAGAAGCCAAAACTGTAGAGCCTCAGTTTCACAAAACTCCAGTCATTTGTTCCAAAGGTTCAGAAATAGATTCTGTTTGAATTTTAGACTGTTTTTGTCAGGCATTTTAGTGAAAAAATGCTGGTTCCTTATGGGGTTTATGCTAGATAGTCAGGTTCAGAGACACCTGATTTTTACACTGCAAAACAGGAAGTAGGTATTTCAGTCTTAAAAACTACTTCCTCGCTCTCACAAGCCTTCAGCACATGGTCAATATAGAGGGATTACTACTCTACTACTCTACTGCTCATGCTCCATGCAGAAAGAGACACCGCATTAGGTTGACTGGGGAAACTTTTTTGAATAAAAGAATGAAACGGTCATAAACTGACAACAGCGCTGGCTTGACACAGCACTGTGTCAATGAGCGGCGGCTCTTTGGGTGCGTATGTGCATTGCCCATGTAGATAAACAAATAATCTTTCTCTACATATATACATTTTTTTTTGTTTTTTTTGTTTTTAATGTTGTATTAAGAACACATATTTTACAGACAGTAAAGTGAAAGTGGAGTGGGCCACCCAAACGCAGCCAATCACAGTGCAGCTGAATTAAAAGACTATTTGATTCAGACAGATCATAGACGACGTTAATTTACAATTCAAAAAGTTATTTGCAATTCGAAAGGTGAGGTACCCCAGGTTTAAGAAGATTAGGGTACATATTGGAATATCTTGGACAAAAAGATGAAGAAATTATTGCTAGATTAAATATTATTCCAGATTATGACATTGAGCAAATGACAGCTCTTAACAGATGGGGTATTTAACACATGTAGCCACCAGAGGGCTCTGGTTTACCACTTGTGTTTCTCTCAACCTTCAAAGACACAATCTCATCTAAAATGTATCTGGTACAAGCATCTCTGCCTGTGTGCTGAATGTAATTGTACATTGTCCTTAATAAACATTACCTTACCTTTGAGGTACTGTTATTATCCTTCTGAACTCCTGCAAACACAGATCTGTGATGTCATAGGTGAGATTCTGAGATATTGTTTTAAAGTTCATAAATCCTCCAGACTTGTTTGGAACTTTTCTGTAACAAACAAGATAAGTTTGATTATTTCTCATGTCATTTTCTGAGTTCTAACCCAATTATTGACATGGGAAACACATGTCTGTCCAACCCGATCTCACAAGAAAGCATATAACAGGACATGTTTGCATAAATCTGACACCCACTGTAGCCCCCATTCATTTTTATGGTGGTTGTAAAGATGCTATTAAATATGAATATTAACGAAACCTGCCCTCAGCCCTAAATTTACCTATTTTAGTAACTTGAAGCTTAAACTTACCCGTTACACCTAAAGAAAATGTTCCCACGTGGCTTCAGCCAAAACGTGTGTGTTTTTTACGCTACGATTTTTACGCTTTTTTACATCGTGCAATATACGGCAAACCATATATTTTTAGTGATTACAAAAATAATATGTATATAATAATAGGTTATTAGTCCAGCAGCAGTTTGTCGAGTATTTGTTTGCAATGCTATAAAATAAACAATGACGTCCACAAACACATTTTCTACAAAGATTTTTATTGCACATTACCTATCATGTAAAGTATTTTGATCTCTGCAGCGTATAATTTATCATTGTGACTATACAGCGTAACATGTATGTACAAAAACACAAAGTCCCTCTGTCTTAAATATCAGTCAGCCTCCACATTTACAAGAAGCCCCAACATTCTACGAAAAATAAATCACACACATCGGTTTGTCTCGCAGAAAATCGTCAGTGAAGACGGACAAAGAATCGAGATCGTAGAATATTGCATAAATATTGAAAATGTGTACGTATTTTCTGTCGGCTGGTGGTTTCTGTTGTTATTCAGTAAAGAAATAAATAATACAGTGGGCTTATTTCTGAAGAACTATTTCAACAGTGAAAAGTGGCATGCGTTGCCTTGGTAACGCTCTGCTCTAAGTTACTGTAAAGCGAGGATTGTTGGAAAAGATGTGAAATCTGGTGTTTTATGTTATTTTCAAATCTCAAGCTCTTTTTTAGATTTGCTTTTTGCAAGTTGAATAATATTTAACCTTTGCTTTCACATGTTTGTGCATATGGAGTAGAGTCTACCTTCTATGGGCAAGATAGTTTCTACTAGGAGTGTAAGAAAACATTTGGTTCGATTTTGGAAGATGTCTGTACAAGAAAAAGTAATAAATAAAAACATTCAACCAGCTAAAATATTTTTTCAGAAAAATAAATAACAATGCTGTGCCACAAGGCTAGTTTGTCTATGAAGTGTGAATTTTCTGTTATTGTTCCAAACAGTCCCTATGAGGTATTAGCTGAGTCATGCTAAAATTTTATTAAAATCGAATATTTTATAATTACAAAGAGAGTGGATTTCACAATCACTGGCAGCATGTTTGGACCATCAGATCATTGATCTAGAGCCAGTGAACTTCAGAATTTCAGAATCTTCAGGGTAGTCCTGAGGGAGGAGAAAAGGCGGGTTCTACTGGACATGGTTTTAGTGGCAGGGGACACCAGGGCATCAGAGGAAATACCCTGGGCCACCTGGGAGTTGATCTCAGGATCACTAAACCACTGGTGCCAAAGCCTGATCCTATCAGATCTCAGAAGCTAAGCATGTGGGCCTGGGCAGTACTTGGATGGAGACTGTTGAAGGAACCTCAGGTGATACAGTGGGGTGAACTTCACCCACACTGCCTAGTCTCTACCTGGTTATGTGTGAATGATTGGTGGTGGGGGTCGAAGGGCCGATGGCACAAAATGGCAGCCTTGTTCCGTCAGTCTGCCCCAGGGCAGCTGTGGCTACAATAGTAGCTTACCACTACTGAGTGTGGAATGAATGAATAATGCAAAATGTGAAGCGTTTTTGGGTGTCTTGAAAAGTGCTGTATAAATCCAATGCATTAATATTATTATTAACCAATGTAAGGTATATCCAGTCCAGTTAAATCTGCCTCCCATCTCATCTTCTTAACATTTGAAAAAAAAAACATGTTTTTCTTATTTATTTTAATTTTAGGTTGGTGTTACATTAGACTTCTGGTCTTTGTTTAATGTACTGTTTGGTCCTGGTTGAGATCTGATTTGAATCTGAGTGAATCATTGTTGAGACCTTGCAAGTGTCTTGTCTTGCCCACACATAGCCTAGTTTTGGGTAAAGTAAGCATAGACAATGCAAGTAGATGTTGTGCAACGCTTAAACATATCTCATAATGTTTTTTTGCGACCTGAATTGTGCTTAAAGTGGTGATCGTTGTTTCAAAAAGCTACTTCAATATGTAGTGTTAGTTTCATTCTTAGATAAGCATTAGCTTAAGATGCTCCACATTATATAAAAAACAGTACACATGTTACACTCCTGTCTTCTTTTAGTTCACCCTCTCCTCTTTATCCTCTGCATCTGAAATATCCAGAATTTATCTGTTGGTCAAAGTCAAATCCAACTTTTTTGAAAACAACCGCGTGGATCTGGGTCATATTCTTGTTTATGCCTGCACCCCATACAAAACAATCTTCCTGAATAATAATAAAAAAAAATCCTCTTTCTATGAATAACAAAACAGCAGCGACTTTCTTTGCGCTGTAAAAAAAATGAACTGTGTTGTGGGCTTACATTCAGCAGCAGCAGCAGAATTTGACTTCATTCTCTTTTGCCTTGTGTAGCCGTGAATGTGGAATCAAATTGTTCATTGTGGCCAGCGCCGCGTCTGCTTCTTCATTCGTGCACTCGCCGTTCTGCTTCACTGAAGGGCCTGATTATTCTCAACGAAAACTTACATCCAAAACAACATCGTGGGCTGTGCAAATACGTCAAACAAACACCTCGTCAGTTTCATAATCAGCATAGAATCTTTCTGTGTCGCAATATTTTAAGTCGTAATTTGCAAAGCTTGAGTAGAACAGACCTTTTGGCAAGAGACTCAAATGGCTGACTTTTCATTTTGGCTGCATCCGTTAGATTAAAGGTGCTATACCCCATGTTTACAGAAAAAAACAAACTGACCCCAGCACTTTGTTAATTTATCTATTCAACCCAGTAAAAAATAGGTTAATAGCTAAGATTAGGCTTCAAATGACTAAAATGGGTAAGTTTAGGGCTAGGTCAAGATTAGAATAAGGATTTTGTGAATATAAATAAATAATATAAAATGTCTACAACCACCGTAGAAATGAACTGGGGCTGCAACACGAGGCATATAAACAAAAAAAAAAAGGTATGAAATTGTGCCAATCATACACTATTGACTTGTCTTGTTATGCCATGGTACATACCAGAGGTGTTGACTAAAATCCTGTTTCATCGACCAATGGCTAAAGCTCTGAAGCTAAAAAGTATCTTTTGACTTGACTATGGCTTTGACCCAAACTGTGCTCAAAAACAATCAAATTGCTTTGGAGTTCATGCTAAAAATATATTTATACAGAAAAATAATACTGGCCATGAGTTTATATCATGAAATTCAGATTAGATCGATGACTTTGTTCCAAAATCTTCATCTAATTCTCTCCTTTTTGCTGCTGTTCAACATACACTGGAAAAATACAAAAATCTAATGCTAACAAGTAAGTTGAAGTATCTATCATGATGCATGAGAATATTTTGACTTTGATTGTTTGTGACTTGCCAATAGAACATTTAGTTTTTATTCCAAGTAGTGAAGCATTTTTTTCTGATTTCAAATTAGATAATGTGTAATTTTCATATTTTAAGTAAGAGATATTTAATGCTTGAACCATTGGCTGTCTTGTTTTAGGCAAGTCGAAATCTACTCAAAATCTGTCAAGCGCTGCTTATTTCAGGCACATACTCACTTGTTATCTATTCATTCATTCATTTTCTACCGCTTAATCCCGTTAGGGGTCGCGGGTGACTGGAGCCTATCCCAGTAACTTTGGGCCTTAGGCGGGGGAAACACCCTGGACAGTGGCCAACTTGCCGCAGGGTTAGACAGACAATCATTCACTCTCTCATTCACTCACTAAGGGAAATTTACAGTGATGCCCAATTAACCTAAACATACATGTTTTTGGAGGTGGGAGGAAACCGGAGTACCCGGAGAAAACCCACGGTGACACGGGGAGAACATGCAAACTCCATCCAGAGAGATCGTGAGATGTTGATATGGTCCGACCCGGGAGTCGAACCCACGACCTCCTTGTTGGGAAGCCAGAGCTCTAACCACTTGGCTACCGTGCACCCACACTTGTTATCTAATTCAAGATTATTATATTTTTCACTGTAAAGTCTTATCATAACGGAATTAGTCAGGTAACACTTTATAATAACTACACCTTAATTATATTTAACAAAGCGTTAATAAACCCTTAATAAAGACTTAATTCGGCGTGAACAAATGAACAATTAATAGATGAAAAGATTTATCAATGCTTAGTAACTACTTAATTACTTCAAACCCTGTCCCCAACCCTAAATCCTTACCCTATAGTTCCTTAATTAAGTAGTTATTAAGCCTTACTAAACTTTTTTATTCATGAATAATAGTTTGATAATGAGTAATTTAGGCTTTATTCAAGTTTTGTTCATGCTTTACAAAGACGAATTAAGGTGTAGTTATTATAAAGTGGTACCATTATGGAACTTGTAAAAATCTTGGTCGACTAAGAAGCATCGACTAAACGACTAAAAGACTACAGCTGCAGTATATACAGTAAATGCTTTCTTGTGAGATTGGGTTGGTCTGTTCAATTTGATCACCAAAATCCAAAAATTTGTACGTTGTTGTTGTTTGTTGTTGTTAGCATTGTGGCTAATTGCATTTAGCACACGGACACATCTCGCTCCTAACAGCTGTGAAAAAAGCTTTAAGCACATCGTGATGAACATTTCAGAGGCTCAGAATGCTTTAGGTAAGTGAGCAAAACATGTAGACTGATGAAGGAAGTATAAAATGAAATACAAATGAATTGTTTAGATTTTTAAGAAAGCAAAAGTTGGGTATAGCACCTTTAATTCCTTTCACTGTGAACACATTTTAAAAACTTCAAATGACTTTTATTTTAAAAATAGAAATCTAAATTTGAATATTTTTAATTGTTAAAGATGCACTGTGTAACTTTTGGACCAATATAGACTTGCATAAAAGCGCATTCATATTCTTTGTTCCACTACATAAATAATAGTCTTTCTTTTGAATGGGCTTCCACAAACAGTCCACAAAATGGAATGTTAATTGACTTGTTTCCAAAAGGTTCCTTTAACTTTATTATTTTTTTTTTTTTCAAATTAACCTTTTTTTTTTTTTACGCCAAATCTGAATACCCCAAAGTATGCATTTATTTTCACTTTGTACTGCAATGTGTATTTGACTTTTCACCTCCAGAAAGTTGCACAGTGCACCTTTAAGTTTAATTAACACATAGTTTTCATTTATAGTTTAACTTTGATTGCCTGAATTATAACAATGCTGGCAGAAAGTAGCTTAAATGAGACAAATAAGCCAGTAAAATACCTCAAAACAACTCATCAGATTTACACATTATTGGTTCGACTTCATGTGATTTTTACTAATCCGTTCAATCCTTTTTTTGTCTAAATCAATCTATATCTCTACCACACAATTTAAGGTTCTTGTGAGCTTCACTGAGCGTCATACAGTCTTTCATGTTTTCTATTTACATTATAGCAGTTCATGTCCCGATTCCACATTTTCCAGATGTGCTCCATGTCGGCTTGGAGCTGTGATGCCCAGGCAGAATCTGTCCAAAGGTGGAAAAGAGGCTGGGTGAAAAGGCTCAAGTATTAGGGGAAGGCCGGTTTAGTAATGCTTTGTTCCAGTTGTCCTCTGAAAATGGCAGAAAAAAAAAAATCTTGCAGCAGATCAGTGAAATTAGACATACAAGAAATGGTTGGCAGAAAGTTTTACAAGATTGTTTAAACCTTAAATTTCTGACATACTTTATGAAGGCTTTTCTCGAATTGGTGTTGAGCTGTGCAGATTCGTTTTAAAATAGAAATTAAACATTTTTAAAAAAGGCCCAACCCTATGCCCATTGGGTTGGGCATAAGGTTGGGCAAGGGGCTTTCAATTTAGGTTGTGCACATACATTCTTCTATGGCAAAAGTCTGATAAGAACAACTGATAAAATGTGTTTTTTTAACTGCGTTGGACTATTTTTTTCAGAAACAGTAAGCTAGCTTGTTTGCTAATGCCAGTTGGAGATTTAAAACATTTTTACTGTTGCACAACAACACAACGCCGCCACTCGCTCTTGCACTTTCGGAAGAGCGAGTGGCGGCGCGCACTCCAAACGTAATTTCATTGTACCCTGTGACAATGACAATAAGAAGAAAATAAAATATTTTATATAAAAGTGCACTGTGTAACCTTCTGCCATTCTGATTAAAGATAAATATGTGTTACGCTACTAATGTGACAAAATGCAGCTAATGGAACCAGGTTTCCATTGAAGCATACCGATTTAGGTAAATTTTGTGGCCATGCAAGCCCGCTTCAAACTAAGAGGCAGATTTTATCATTTGCTTAGAGCAACAAAGAAATCTAAATGACAAAAACTAGCTAGAAAGGTATGGAATTAGACTGTGTGTGATCCCACAGACTTTAAGTGCTCATGTAGTTCTTCTGCTTCTCTGCTACTGTTTACTTGATTGTCACATAAAAAAACTCAATATTTAGCAGTGGTTGTGGGTGATTGTATTTATTATTATTAGTGTGTGACTGCTTTTTACTATTTTAGTTCTCGTTTTTGCGTCCATTTCGGGTGAAATTGTAATTTGTCGCCATTGACTCATTTTGCCACTCACTGCTGAGATTTAGAATGTCATGTGCATAGTCAGCTTTGGCCACAAAACATCAAAAACTGTAAAATCCAGGGCTGTTTTTCCGAAATGCTTGCCAAGAAAATTTTAATCAACATGCCTTTTATTTTTTAGACAATAAAACGTAACCTCGCCACATCAGAAAATGTTTGCGTGATCCACTTTCTGAGGACAACTGGAGCGTAGCATGTTGTGTAGTGCATGGGTGCTGGGGTGTAGGGTTCCACAGAGGGGACAGGTCCTGGCAGGTAAGGGGTGTAGGCAGAGGGGCTTTAGGCTTTGGGGTAAGGGCTCATCTGGATGTTGTCCGACTGCAGGGCTGGGTTGTAGTAGGCCGCTCTGCCGAAGTTTAGGTCCAGAGGCTCACTGTTGTCCAGACGCAGAACTATAAACAGCAAACAAGCAAAGAAGTCATACGTTTAGACTGTACATATGAGCATCACCTAACATTTCATGAAGCAGCGTGTCCCACCCCATCTACAGTATCCCTTGTCCAGCCAATCACACTGTTTATTTAGTTTGAGATTTTTTGTTTTGTGTGCTAAATGACACGGTTTCCGACAATATCCTCATAACAAGTTTTATGGCAATACAGTGCAACTAGGGCTGCAACAAGTTAAACTAACAATCCTAACTAATCGATTATTCAAATAATTCTCAATAATTGACTAATCGAATAATCGTTAACTAGTCTCTATTTAGGTTTCAAAACATAAGCCAAGCTGTCAAGTAAGTAATAAGTAAGTAAGTCAGTAAGTAATCTTTATTGTATAGCGCATTTCACAGACCCAGAGTCACAAAGCGCTTCACAGTGAGATGAACCCCTCCCTTCCTCACTCAGTGACAGTAAGCTGCCCTGGGACAGCTCACCAGAGGCAATTCACCTGAACACCTGGCGCCTCAACTTCCGATTGTCACTAAGCGCTTCCTATCATGCATGTTATTGGTTGGTAGGGAAACCGGAGTTCCTGGAGGAAACCACCCAGACACGAGGAGGAACATGCAAACTCCACACAGAAAGGTCCCGGGCCGTGCGAGAATCGAACCCGCGACCTTCTTGCTGTGAGGCCAGAGCGCTATCCGCTCTGCCATGTCATGTCAAAAACCTCATATGGTACAGCAATGATGATAATTAGGAGTGTAGTCGACCAAAGAAATTCTTCTAATCATGTCCCATCGACCAATAAATCGATTAAAAAGGGGGCGTGGCAAAGGCTCTGAGGCTAATAGCAAATCAATGGTAAAGCTGGTGTTGAAACTCATTTCATTTGCACGAATACAGATAACATTAACGGGACAAAAATGTTAACAAAATTTGATATTTTCTGCAAAGAAACAAAAAACAACACATTTTCTGAAAAGTAAAAAAAAAAAATCTTGAATTTGATCCAAACTGGTTAGAAACTAAAATGTTTGATCAAATACAATGTCAGTCCATTGTATAATAATCTGACTTTCTTGAAAGGGCATTCTAACTCTCATTGTGGTTTTGAGAATCACGTTTATTCCTTAGTATCAAAATCGACTAATACAATTTTGGTCAACCAAGACTCCATCGACCGATTAATCGACTAAAGAACTAATGATAATCAATGAATATCGTGTACAGTTATTGTTTCTGAGACGTAAACACTTCCAAAATGTTCTCAAACATGGAGAAAATACAGGCTTAACTAAACTATGGCAAAAAGTGCTTGAATTAAGTCAGTTGTATTTTGTTTTAGGCATGACTTTTTTACACTAAGATTTTTTTTCACAAGAACAAGCAAGTTTTATTCTTATTTATAAAAACAGTCAGAATCAGGAGTATCTATAGGTCAGAGGTGTGTAGCTGAAGGACTAATTCAGTTGATGTGTGAAGTCAGGCAGGAACACTAACCAACAGTGTAATCCTGTGTTTGCGGCAGGTCTTAGGTCCCGAGATGTGGGGATTGAAAAATGAGTGACATTCAGTAAATGACCATTGATTTGTGTAATATTAATAGCTGCAGAAAAAGCAAATGTCAGGTAGAAGCATTAGCATTTTCCAAATACCATCTTAAATCGGCATGTGACATTTTCAAACGCAGCCTAGTTTTGTTTCTCTGTTTCTAAACTTTATGTGACTGTACAACTTAGAAGAGCGCCAAAGATTAAAGAGCCGGTGTGATCCGCTGACATTTAAGTTCATTTCACACTTGAGCAGACGATATCTCGATGTATTATTTAATTAGGGAATCTTTTTCTTAGAATTTAACTTGGGCTCGTCTGTGGTTTGAGGAGGAGTGTGGGGAAGTAGTAACACTCTTCACACTAATGATGGTTACTTTGAGCTGAAGTCAAGGCTGTTTTCTGTTTATTTGTTTATTTATTTACAGAGAAAGATTATGTTGTGTTTTATCTGATCTGATTTTCACACCAAAACTAAGTTTATAATTATAATCAGGTGAAGGGCCACCCCATGGGCCCTCCCACTTTTTCTTAATAACCCTCTTATTTACAGTCAAATCAACCATGAATCAGAATTAGTTTTTAATCTAAACTTGCAAATAAAAAACACTCTAAATATTCTTTAAAATTTCATAGGATTTTTAATGGAATAAGACAAACATTTTTCAAGTTATTATAGATCCCTAAAACTTTTTTTTTTTTTAAGAAAAAAGGAAGTGTCCAAAAGTCAAGTATGATCTAGGGTCATTCTGCTAGTGACACCAGCTATACTGCTTCTTATGCTGTGTTCAGACCAGACAGCAGTGGAGCGTCCAAAGAGTCCAGTTTACATGTTAAGTCAATGTAAACCCACGTCTTGAGGCGTCCAGGGAATTTGCAGTGAGAAATTGTGTCTGGTGCATCAAAATTTGCTTGTTCGGGCATCTGCTGACGCCGCGTCTTGCGAAGTGGACGCTGAAATATTTGGCCGCCTTATCAGGCGACGACACACGAGTTGGGCTCTGATGAACTTTCATTTTTCGAACGCCCATGTCCACCAATCAGACACTGCTCTCCTGTGACATAGTGACATGCTGTTCTCCTGTCCCATCAACTGGAAAGAAGGACTGTTGACTGAAGTCTTTTAACAACTTTTTAAACAAAAGGACGCTTGTTTAGAGGCTTTTTTCAAAGGCTTGGTTGTCCGTTGCTCTTAAAACCTGGCGACAAGAAAAAACAAACAAAACAAACAAAACAAGCAAAAAAGCGGCGCCTCGACGTGTGTTGGAGCATTCAGAGCGCCTGTTGGGGCATCAGCTTCGAAAATATCCTGCGTCAAAATATGCTTCAACGTGCGAAATTGGTCGCTTAAACGCAGTCTGGTCTAAACGCAGCATTATATTATATAAAGACATAGATGGACTTTAAAACCTGATTTTCTTTTGCGCAAAGCTTTTTCTCACTTAAAATTAAAGTCAATCAGACATCAGAGGCTAAAACTACAAAGCATCAGATTCACAAAGAGTCCAGTCAATTGTTTGTGCTCCAAAGGTGTCACAAACAGTTTCCATTTGAATGATTTTAGTCAGGCCCCTCTCTTTAGTTGTTTGTTTACCTGCTTTGGTTTGACAAGATGAACACAACCAGAACACAAATGTGCTGTATTATCAAAGAAGCCATGTCTATTTGCTGGGCAAATTTGAGTACTGACGTTTTCAACAACTACCTGGATCTGAGGGGAACTCTTCCAGTTTACGGTGTGAGAAGTCCTTGTGATGCTTTCTCTTCAGGATGACGTAGGCCACCAGACCCACCACTGCTATGGCAACAAAGGTCCCCAACACGGCCCCCCATGCATGTTTCTTCTTCTGCCTTTCCGTCTCCGATGCGAAGCCTGTGCAAAGAACATAATCAAGAATGGGATTAGATACTTTTTGTTTGTACAAAATCCTGAGATAAACTAAAATGTAAGTATAAAAGAAGTGAGTTAAAGTGATGTTTTATTATCAGTCATTTTGTGTAAATTATAACGTTTCAAATGCTTCCTGTTTATGCCTTTTATCATTCTTTAGTTGAGGTATTTGAAGTACCTTTACTTTGACACTTTTTGTGTTAGACCACATGTGTCACACACAAGGCCTGCCACATCATTTGATGCAGCATGTGACACTTGGGGAAAAAAAAACTCGCTTTTCCCAGTGTTTCTGATGCAGGAGGTTCATATTATGACTTCTGCTGTCTGAAGCTTGGTTTATGCCTCCCGCACGTGAAGTCCGCACGGAAATGAGACGCATGAACTAGAGCCGAGCAGACACTGACAGTGTTTATAGTTTATGTGTCTTTCAAGCGGCTGCTTGTAGAGGGCCGTAGGGAGCTGCCATTGAAATCCAGTTGATTTTCGCACGGACCGTTCGCGTAGTCACAGATTTTTCACTGACGCGGAAAACCTGGTCCACACGGACGGAGCTTGAGGGGGCGTATTTCCACCGTGCGGGTTCTTGCGGTCCTCGCGGATGCGTCAAATATGAGATAAGCTTAACACAAACAAAAACTGAACATTTAGGCTCGTCCACTTGAACTTATAAGATCTTTGCATTTGAACTACAAATCCGTGTGGGAGAAAAACAACACTGAGCACTGGGTTTGTAAATGACATGTAAAAAGAGAAAATCAAGTCAACAGTTGTAGCAAAGCAGATAAACAACAAGACTTTAGCTTCTCACATTTGTTTTCTTAAAAAAATATGTTTTTGAGTCTGTTTGTTGCAGTAAAATGTCCTTGTTGTTGTTAGCGGACAAGCCGTTGCCACGACAACAAAGAAATACACTGAAGAAATGCCACTTATTCTAAATGTTGCTAAACATTTTTGGAATAAAATGATGTCAGTGCATAACCTCTATTCTGGGAACTTTAAAAACTGTTTTATGAGTGCTAAAGCAAAACACAACTTTTCCTTTCACTAATCATAATCTGAGATAAAAACACAACAATCTCCGTATAGCTTCACAAAGGCCAAACCGAAAGCTAACGAAATTTTAACTTGAGCTCACTGGCTACTCTGCCCTCCTCAGCATAATGAATCTACGACCAAATGTTCACCCCAGCTGTTCGATTCCAGGGCTAATTGTCGAATAACGATTGCAAAAAAAAAAAAGTGAAGTTTATAACAAGCTTCACGGGAAGGGCACAGATAAACAAGCTCACTCAGATGTCGGATTTACTCACATAATTAACGCCATTACCGCCACGTCTGTAGAGTAGGTTGAAATTTTAAGCAGGCGCAGATGTGTTTATAGCCACTTAACCTCATCAAATTCCGCTAATAAGAACGTTCACAGTTCGTTATCTGATTTTGCACACATAAACAAATATGTGTAAAGTGCTCATTTATTCAGCAGTAATGCAATGGTTAATGAATGTTATGAACTTGCTAATTTTGCAAATGTCGGATGTAAAAACAGGCTAGAACAGAATCTGAAAAAGTTTGCACCCGGCAGTGTTTTCTCATTATAAAAGATGGGTTTTGTAGCTTCTTTTCACGGAGATGTTTTTGCTTTATATAAGTTTTCTGCAAGGATCGAGAGGTCAAATTTATCACTTTTGTTTTTTCAAGATCAGAAAACATACAAATTACAACCTATTTGCAAGTCAAGATCTATAGTATTTCACATCGCTCCTTCTTCTATCAATATCATTTTATATTTTCCTACAATTATGAAAAATGACATTTAAAAAAAAAAATGCAATTTATACAGCAATCAAATAACAGTAGATACAAACCAATTGTGGAATATTATTGAGAATATAACTGAATTTTTTCTGACAAAAAAAGCTGCAGTAGTGTGAAAAATCTGACAACAATTGCTTCATTAAAAACTGTAAGACCAGTGCAAGCATTTGTAAGACCAAGAACAAATTAAATTCAGACTTTTCTATTTAAGAGCTTTTTAAGACTCGACAGAAGTCTTGTTTATAGTGCTGCAAAAAGGTAATTGATTACCGTAATTGCAACTAATCGATTATTGAAATAATCGTCAATTAATTTAGTAATCGAATAATCAATAACTGTTTTTTATACTAGTGCTGTCACAATTTTATTATACTGCTGTAATATTTCAATCTCGATTTCAATACCAAGGACAATACTACAATGATTCAAAATGCTCTGATATTTCAACACAAAGTAATAGTTTTTTGGTAGTTTCAAATGGAAGTTGTTGTTGTTGTTGTTGTTGTTGTTGTTGTTGTTGTTGTTGTTGTGGTGTTTTTTTAGTGCAGGGCTATTATATTTACCAGTGAGCCAGTTTTTCTGAGGGCTATGGTCTCAGGGCCGGATGACAAAAACTGAACTACAACTTTGTTTTACATCCGATATGTACACATTACTATTACTTTTCCTAGAAATCTACTTTTTCATTTATGGATTAAAAACATGTCGATCTATCTATGACATCACAGATCTAGAGGTTTCAGAATGGTGTTTTGAGGGGAACAAAAGAGATCTCACAGACAAAATTCAGCAGTGTTTTTATATCATTTTAGAATGGAATTAAAACTGCACATTATGTCTTTTTTTTAAGTCAAAACATCTCCATAACATCTCCAGGTGGTGGACAAACGTTAAAGGTTGTTTGTGGAGACACAAGCCTCAACACAAGAAATGAATCCTTTTATTTTAGACTATTTCTTGAATACATTGTTTATTTTTTTATTTATTTATTTATTTATTTATTTGACAGGGACAATGCAAACAAACATAGCTACAAAACAAAGCTTAGAGCTGATGCGATGCATATAGAGTTTATAGCAGGTGCTAATTTTCAACTCCAGTCCCCGGTTGGGCTTTTCTAAACATTACAAAATACATTAAAACACTTTTTCATTACAAATACATCAGTGCACAAAACCCATTTGATCATCTCTCTCTCTGTCTTTCTCACTCACTCACAAACTTTCATACTATTACAAGTGGGTACAGTTTTGGTTTGTTTTCAGCCAATTCTTAACTTTGAAGGTGAACAATTTAATTTCAGTAATGTTCTTAATTTCAGTGGGCAGTGAGTTCCACAGTTTGCTGCTCTGATATGAAAAAGAAGACTGTCCAAAAGAGGTTCTACACTGTGGAATTTTACAGTTTTTGTTGAGGATGCCTCTTGTCACTGTTGGAGATGGGGGTGGGCCTTTTCTTCATTATTAAAGATGCTATAGCCCAATGGTTCTAAACCTGGGGATCGGGACCCTCATGGGGGTCGCAAATTGATTTCAGGAGGTCCCCAGATCATATGAAAAATTAAACATTCAGAACTTAAACAAGGTTTTACAGCTTAAAATACAGTGACAGATGTGTATTCCTATTTGCTGGTCTACAAGATGAATTGATCTGTCTTTGAATTAAAATCAAATATGAGACTAAAGACTACTTTGTAACTTTGCAGGTAGCCTACATTTTGTGTTTGAAGGTCGCGAATGGCTATTGTTGTTATTTAGGGAGTCTTAACCGAAAAAGGTTGAAAAACATTGCTAAAGTCTACCTGATTTTTGCTTCCATAAATACATGTAAAAAAAAAACAAATAATTTATTTTAAACTTTCAGAAATCAGTCCACATGTCTAATGCATTTTGAGTCCCCGAATTGTTCACTACGATGTGTTTTAAACTTTTTTCACAGCTGTTAGGAGTGAGGCGTGCAGGTTACAACAATCCAGACTAATTTCCACCTGAATAGATACATTAATAAGATATCTGTGCTAAGAAGAAATTCGGGTAATAGTCCCTTTAATGAATTCTTACAACTTTTATCAAATATTCAAATCATGCATATCTTCAACTTTCACTGTAATATTATTATACCTCAAGATAGGCACAATTTTTATATGTTTTGCAGCTAATATAACTAAGCCTACTGTATGGTGTTACATGTATACTGTTACTTTATAATTTCATAATATATTTTCTACCATAAACCGGGTCTGTTTTACCGTAGAGCATGTTAGCTAATACAAAGTTGAAGTTGAAAGCTGCTTTTAAACATGGTAAACGCAGGCGAGTGTCTCCCACATGAATTATTCACCTGCTCGTGTTTGGGTAAACGTGTCAGGATCTTTTTACTCTCGACCTCGGTGCCCGCAGCATCTTTCTAAACGCCTACACTGGATTATTTTTCATTTCTTTTACAGAAATACACACTCGGGAATTCACACTCTACATTGTTCTAGTTACAAGCCTAAGCATTTCAAGTTTACAGCTGGATTTTATTTTTATTGTCCGTGTACGTGGGTGAGAAAAGACTGCATGGACCTGTTTCATGGACAAACAGCTGCTACGTATAAAATAAATAAATAAAAATACTAATACTCAGTTTCATTGTCTTAATGTGAATATGATAGGTTAGACTACATTTTCAGTAAAACATAGTGAGCATGATTATAAATAAATTTCGTTAAACATTTTCCATGTTTTTTGTCTTTTGTATATTCATTCATTCATTCATTCATTTTCTACCGCTTAATCCCGTTAGGGGTCGCGGATGACTGGAGCCTATCCCAGTGTCTTTGGGCCTTAGGCGGGGAAACACCCTGGACAGTGGCCAACTTGCCACAGGGTTAGACAGACAACCATTCACTCTTATTCACTCACTAAGGGAAATTTACAGTGATGCTCAATTAACATGTTTTTGGAGGTGGGAGGAAACCGGAGTACCCGGAGAAAACCCACGGTGACACGGGGAGAACTGTCTTTGTCAATGTGTAAACTGTCTTTGCATTTTAGCGGTTTTTGATGACATAAGTTGAGGGATTCTGTTTCAGAACCCAGTTTACTAATCTTTACTTTCCAATTTTTTCATAAACAGCACTTGATGATATGATGATAAATATGTATATTAAGAACAATTTTACCAAGCTAAGTCCAAAAAAATGCAATAGTCTGTCAAACTGGCTTCAAACAAGGCATGGCAATTTCCAAGTATACTTGGTGTTGAACAATAATATAAGTAGATCACTCTTTAACTCCCCTAAAAGAGACTCTCTATGGATTCTTTCCACACACTTGAGCGACTCTCGGACATGCACTCACACTGCTCTTAGGTCAAGGACACATGGGTTTTAAGCACTTTCTAAGTCTTGCACAAGTCAGTGTACGGCAGGGGTTAGGCACCAGCCTTTTATCACCAAAACTAAAATCATCTCGATTCAAGCTAAATGCCTTTTTGAGCCCTTTAAGGCACAAACAAATGGCTGTGTTTTTGTGAAACTGAGGCTTTGTAGTTTTGGCTCTGATGTTTAATTGAGTGTAATTCTATATTGTACAAAAGAAAATCAGAAAAGGATTTCCGCTTAGATTTTCTGTGGTAAATATGAGCAGCAGTAAGGTTTGGATTGGAAGAAAGTTGTTTTGAACATTCCTCTTCAAAAGCAGATTTTCCATATCCAAATTTTTAGGATATTTTTGTTCATGAGAAAAGCATTGGAACTGAAACTGACTCATCTTAGAAAGGCTGATTTGACTTTAACTAAGAGTTTTACAGCTACCTTATTTCTTCTAAAAGTTAATTTATTTGATGAGATGAATGACAAAATAAAATAAATAAATAAAAAAATAGAAAAAGTAGAAGGTACTGCACATGTCCCCTTGGTGCTTGAAGGGGTTTTAAGCTTCATTTACGGTACTTAAAAAGCTATGCGAGAGTGATTTACCGTCTACTGATAATGGTGCTTTTTTATGTGTTCAAATCTCAATTTCTTAAACATATCCTCCAAGTTGGACATTTAGTCAGACAAAAAAGGTTAGAAAATAAAATAATGGTTTCAAATGACTGTGTGCATGTAGCTGTTCATTTTTGAATTGCCAAGCTTTAGCGTTAGCATTTAGACTCCACACATCCTTTTATAAACACAATTGGGTCCTTTGGCGAATCATTTTTCTGATTTGTTAAGTATACAGTACATGTTGAGAAAACCAATCATTTTCACTGATCACTGTCGGATCTTTTTTATTTCAGACTGTGGTAGTGAAAACCCCATAGAAATGAACTAAACAGGAAATGAACATGCCAGCAAGATGTTAGCATTTTCAAAAATAAACTGAAATTTGATTCATTGCACAACCCTAAAAATAACTTCCCTGTGGATGTATAAAAAAACATTTGAGATTTAATGCTTAGTAGCTTTAGTATTTGAAAGTCAAATGTCCTATATACAACCTTCTATGTTCTTTATGTCTTCCCAGTTTTGACACAATACCTTCCAACATGAAGGGAATTTCCTCAGCGTGCGAGAAAGCCTTTAGCCGTGCAACCAAATCCTGACTCTGTAGAACGGCATTGTAAATCAAGGGCTGACAATCAAAAGAGAACAAGGAAGAAGGAAGTAACTCTGCAGGAGAGGCAAATATCATTTACAATTTGAACTGAATATTCTCGAACATGTTGGTCCTGGAAGCTCATTTTCATGCCAAAATACTTTTTTTTAAGCTAATAACGTATCATTGTATTCTTTTGACTTGAAGAGCTGTGGTTGTATTTATGGTTCTACAGTTCTGAAATGTCACACTCACGAAGTACATGCTGTAGGTATTTGTACTGTATATGTATTTGCTCAATTACTCTGAAATGTCAATAGCTACAATAGTTTAGCATGTACCATAGTTTCCAGACTATAAGTAGCACTTTATTTCAATGTTTGACTAGAGTTGTGCAATATATCGAATTTTAGATAATATCCTGAGTGTTGTTTTGGAGGTATGCAAAAACTGAATATTGAATATATCTTGCAGTAGAATTAAATAAGTAATGCTGTATTTTTAGAAAAAGACAAGGCACTTTTATATGAATTTGTATATGAATGATTTCAAAGTGCTTCACAAAAGAGGAAAATTTGAGAAAAAGAGATTTTTTTTCAGCTAATTAAACTGACATCTTCAATTAGATAAAATAAGAATTTGTGCCTGGGATAGTAATGTTATACATATTTTGAGTACATTTTGATTGCCAGTGGAACAAGCATGAAACAATGTATGTTGTTTTACTTAAAGGAACCGTATGTAAGATCCACAACTAGTGGTTTTAAAAAGGTATTACAATCACAAATGAAAATGGGTTGCCAGAGTGTTAAATGGCCCATACACTGAAGATAGGAAGCTGCTGACCAATCAGGAACAAGATTTGCTATGAATCATGGGTAATAGCCAGAAAGTCACTTTCTCAGACACCTGACTCTTCATCATGGTTTGTTCCCAAATATTTCTTTTTAACACATTGTGGGAGGAGCCTAATGAGAACTGTGTAGAAACAGGTGCATGAGCCTATCACAGACAGTTGTGTTTGTGTCCTGGAGCAACATCAATTTAAACTCAAACATGTTCATGACCAAGAAACCAAACTAGCAACCTAAATGAGAGAGTCATGTGAGGCTCATTCTGCTTTCTGATTGGATAATAAATATAAACATCAACAAAGGGACATCATGTCCATTGCTTTTTTAATTAAGAATAACTCAGAATTACATTGACTTTCAGTAAAAATAATAGCATATTTGGACATGTTAACCTTGTATCTTTGGACACATATAATTCATGTTTATGAACTCTGACATCAAAATCTTACATACGGTTCCTTTAACACATTTAAGTTGGACTGACAGAATATCATCCAAATATCGTGATCGAGATGCGCCAAAAATGTATCGAGATTTTCATTTTTGTCAATATCGCCCAGCTCTATGTCTGACTGAAAATGCGACTTAAAATCAATAGCGACTTATTTATATTAAAAGGACAGAAACGCGTCAAATACACATGTCCTAAAACACTGTCCTAAACTTAACCAACTCCAAGCCTAAGAGCTAAACTCACCCATTTTTGTAATTTCAGACTTAAATTTTGCCGTTAATCCCTTGAAAAACCTCATGTTTGTCGTCAACCACATCGCGTGTCCAGACCACGCCAGAAAAAACGAGCGTGTAATTGCACGCCAAAACAGGCAGAGGGCGTCGTCATGACACGCAATTTGTCATGGCGTACTATTTTACGAAATCCATGAAAACACGTTGGACTGACTCACTTTGCAACTGTACAATTATACTGCAATATGGGCAATATGGCTTAAATGTTGATATAGCTCCACCCAAAATGCAATTATCTGTGTTAATAAGAGAAAAATATATTTCAGTATTTTTTTTCTGGCTCTTTGTATAAAAAAAATTGGAGCTCACCATTTGAACAAGCTCATTGTTGTCATGCAGGGTACAGTGTCAGCAGCAGTTGACCTAATCAAATTACACCTAACGATCTGCCACCGAGCCCCTGCCTCTCTTTGAACAGCTGCTAAATAGGCCCACCTCATTCGAAACACGCATTTGAAACGACTAGCCTTTTTTTTGCGCGAGGCAAATTTGTACCATTTTAACAGCTAGCTGCCTATCTTTTCTGGTCACATGTCCCAAAGATTTACACATAGATTGTACAGAAGTGCTCTCACGCCCTGCTCTCAGAAAACACCCGGTATCGTTGACCTGTCCTGGGATTCCTCTTTTCACCGCGTCTGACTGAAAAAAAAAGGCTTCCATTGTCTCGTACAGAAGGTGGTGGTAAGACGGCCCTTCGCTCACAGCTGACACGTTGATAGCAGGCCGAAACTCAAGACAACCTTTTCATTGACAGAAGGGCTGTTTGTGCGGTGCCAGTGGGAACCGACGGAGGGGAATGTGGGTCAGCGAAAGGGTGTATGAGCGACACAACAATATAAGAGTGTATGTGTGTGCCCGGGGCGCTAGTGTGCGGTTTCTGTACAGAGATAGACTTTCAGACGGCAGTGACTGAGCTGTTTTATAAAGTTCAGGCTCAAAGAGGGAATACTGTACTCTTTGCTGAATTTTGTTTTTAGCTTTACTTGCTAAAATTAGAAAAGTTCCAAGAAGAGTGTTTGATCTGGTTACTACACTGCAAGCTCTACAACTATGGCCAAACAAAGAAATCATACAGTGTCAATGCATTGTTCCTACATCAAAAACGTACCAGAAAATGTGTTTGCTCAATTCACAATCGTCTGATGAATCTTGTTTTATGATGTTCTTAAATCTTCTGCTTTGTTGGTTGTCCATAAACCATCACCAGACTAGTTCTAATCATGATTGATGTCAAAGTGTGTTCAATGCATCTAGAAAAGTATTGAGCATCAATGGTTACTATGGCGAAAATAGACCAAAACGCATTGCAAGAGTTCGGAAAAACAAAGCAGACCGTGTCAGGAAAGAACATGACAGAAATAAAACTAATAAAAAGACGCTTAATCGCACTGTTGAGCTGGGATATTAAACAAAACACTTGTAACTAAAAACCGTTGGCCATAAAGATGCTAACATTTGCTGCTTACCTTAGTTTGATCTGTAAAAGTTGAATTATCCAGTTCGTTTCCTGTCTAATGTTTGGTTCAAGTTAAATAAAACTTGCATTATGATTAGTAGTTCATATATATGTGCGTTTCATAAGAACTTTGTACTTCTGTATTTATTAGAGAGTCATGTTTATCTAGTTTTTGCCGACAGTTTTTTTTTTTATTATTATTACTATTCAAGCAGCAGTCATGTGATTCAAGGTAACCTGAAAGTAGTGCTATTTTTGTTCAAACAACCATGTGAATGAGCAATGAACATAGCGTTTCTTATTTGCATTAGCATGTCAGGGGAAAGCTACATTTTCATCCTCTCAAGGACATAAAATATTAAATAACATTGGAAGTACATTTTTTGAAAATGTCTTGAGTTGCAACTAAAATGAATAAAATAAACAACCCTTGTTATCCTCTACCAGTAGGGGTTTCATCATCAGATAGCTACTCCACCATCTGCTAGCTAGCAGGAGAGGGAAAAATATCTGAAAAAAAAAAGTTATTAACAACCTGGCACAACATTAAAATCTAAGCATGAAGTTTTACTGAACAAGTCTGGTGATTTTAGACTTATTCTACCATCAAATACCTTTAAAAAATTATATTGTCAAAGTATCTATTTAGATAATTGGTTTGAAGTATCTCCTCTATAGATAATGTCAGCATCAGAGGCTACGTCACTAACGGGGAAACTTAATACTGAGAGTGAATCGGAACACATCTTTATAACTCACTGCTCAACAACTACAACAGCAAATGTGGACTTAAGGAAATACATTGTGTAAATATAGATACAAAGACCTGGAGATGTATAAAGTGATCCAACGATCCAACTATGTAAATATATCTAACAATGCTAACGTTAGCTGTGAGCTAAATACTAACGTGATGCTAGGTGCCGTCTGTTAACATCTTTCTTTAACTTTCTGTTTACTTTTCTGACATCAACTAAACTTAATTGCCAGAAAACTTCTTAAAATATTTGCCAGAAAACGTCCAAATATGACACATTGCCGACTGTATCTCTGTCTTGTGCTTTAGCAAGAATTAGCCCACGTTAGCATATCAACATTATTTAACTTTTAAGAAGACCTACAGATTTCTACCTCACAAATCTGGAAAATTCTAAATTAACTATAAAACGAGGCCCAGAGAAATAGCATTAAAGACAAACTCGTAAACAAGATTAATGAAAGAGACAAAACTAAACACAAACAGGTATGAGTTAACAAGGCTAAAAACTTAAAAAGGCAATATTAACATGAAACGACGGTAAATCAACTTTTTGGGAACTCAACTGTGTATATGGTGTTTAAATAGCATTGCCAACTATTGTGGCCATTTTTGGGAAGATTTTAGTGCAAACTAGGTAAGTTTCGGGTCAATTTCTTGTATAGTTGTGAGATCTCGGCGTGAATTGCCTGACTGTTTCGGATCACAAATACCAGCTTCCAAACCAATCCCACTGCTTCTTCTCCCCTTCTTCACTCTTCTACCAACGCCTAGTTTACAAGCTCTTACTGAAAGCTATTTTAGAGGCTATTTTTGTGCAACCAAAAAAAAAAATGTAAATTACAAACATTACCTTTGTTCTCACCTCTCTCTGCAGTCTCTCTTGAATCTGGTGGTGCCTCCTTGTCAGAGAGGATAGCGTGGACCGATGTGACCGGATCAGGCGTGGCAGTCTCAACAACCGACGTGGTTGTGGGTGGTACATTTGTGGTAGGCTCCGGCGTGTCATCAGTTAATTTGGAATTTCTTCTGTTGTTGTTGGTATAACTTGTGTTGTTGCTGTTGCGTTATTTTCCATATCAGTGCCATTTTGTATGACTGAATCCTGTGTGGTTGCATTTGGAACTTCAGTGGTCGGTTGCACATCTGCGTTAGTTGAATTATCCGTTGAATCTTCTGGAGCTGTTGTGGAATCATCAGAATTTGTGATGCTTCTGTCAGTGGTAGGCAATGGAGTAGAAGCTGAACTGTTGGTGTCAAGATTTTCCAGTGGCACGCTAGTTCCATTAATAGAAATTTCAGATAGAGTTTGATTTTCCTCGTCAAAAGTTTCAATTGTAAAAGAGCCAGAGCCAGAGCCGATCGTTCCACTCGAGTCGTCCTGTCCTACGCCACTTGAGTCTGGTGCTTGGGTGCCGCTTTGGTTCTCATTCAAAAGCGGATTTCGGAACCAGGCTGGATTTATGGTCTTCCGGGGACTTTGTGTTGTCTGGGTGAGTTCCTGGACAAGCCCCTGGTGGAAGGTGAGGACCAGGAAAACAAGCACGGTTGTAACTTTTGAAAACTGCCCCATTTGAAATATCGAAATCTGAAAGACAAAGGACATGGTCAATGTACGTATATTTTAACTGTAATGAAGTTGAAACATACTGTATTTTAATATCTTTATAGTTTACAATATATATGCACTCTCTCTACCCTTCTTTCTACTATTCGTCCTCAGTCTGCCGAAAATATACTATAATGTGACTAAGGTTGAGTACCGATACCAGTACTTTAACGGTGCATGCTTTTCAAGACCGGTTCCTTAATAGTTCTTTTTTCAAATCTTGTTGTCTTTTTAAATGTTCATTATAAGGCAAAACCTATTTTTTTCAGCCTTACCCATCTATTTACCTCGAGAAAGAGGAAAAATGGGGGGCTGGATTATTTATTTATTTATTTTTTACTCAAACTTGTTTCCAATATTTGGGATTATGCTTTCAACTGCAGTGATGAGGAGGATGTTACAACACAGTTTGGATTATGTTTGGTGACATTCTCATTCGCAAACTTCAGAAGTTTATGAAACTTATACTTATGAAGCTCAATCTTGCAGAATTTTTTACAGAAAGTCTTGCACCGAAGACATTGTCTTTAATTGAATATGGACTAGTTTCTTCTGTTAAAGAAGGTAGGCCGACACATTGCGTTTTGTTTGTGAGACGTGAATCGTGCCATTAGTTTATGCAGGCGCAGTCCTAAGCTCACACACAGTTTGTTTGGGAAAAGTAAGAAGTGAATTGCCATGACATTGTGGAGTGTGCGAATGGCACATAAACTATGTGATGTTTTTGTTGTTTGTTGAGCAAAATTCGGTTTCAGTATTTCCCGAACATTTTCAGTCGGTTCCAGATATGAATCGTTTTTTCGTGCCCATCCCTAACTGTGACATCCAGTCCTTGATTAAAAAACTTCCATTCCAGAATTTGGTAATATCTTAATTACAGATGGAGAGCAGGGACCTGTATTCTTCTACTGCCCATTCTACAACAATGTTCTGGTTCTGAATCGGTTTTGTCTTTATGTTTTTAGCCCTTTGCCTCTGTTAGCATTTGAGAGCACTTCTAAACTCATTGTGATGAAAAATTAAAATAAAAAATTATGAAGTGCCGACTACAAGACGTTTTAAGTAAGGTTACATTTTAAAAAATACAGAATAAATATTGAGTATACACTATTCTATACCACACATCACGCACAAAAAACCTATAAGCAATGTAGGGCCATGTGCAGAGAAAATGTTGAAAATGCAAATAAACACATATGTGCCATGGGCATTTTGGATCACTGTGAGCACCCCCATTAACATCTCTCAGAAAGGCTTATGTATATGCATGTCATGAAGCATTACATATTGATTTCATCTATATGTGTGTCCGAGGGGAATAAATGCATGTGCTTTTCATATCAAAGATCCAGCACTTCTGAGGAGGCTTGCTTCTGTTAAATCATGCTGTTTTCATCCACTTATTTCAGTTCAAGGCTTAACTGAAGACGCCGGATACGAGTGAATATAAGCAGTGAAAAGCTTTGCAATGACAATCATTTTTTGCTTAACTATTTGTATTTCTAATGTTGGATGTTTGCATTATGCATTCATTTTGTACCAATTCAAGTTGGGGAACAAACTTGTTAGTTGTGTTGTAAGCTTGTGTTTTCCGCTAAAAGTATATGATAAATGCAGCACTTTGTGAAAAAATGAGACTGGTACTGAACAATAAAGAATTTTTGTTCTCAGCAGTAGCCGAATGCTGCACTCTGATTGGTGATTTGAGTGATCCTCTCCAGTAAAAAGAGGTTTTAATGTAACCATAAACTGTTTTGATCCTCTGTAGCACAGCAAATTGCTGGTGTCTTTGTGAAGCTGTATCCTTGTAGTTTCATCTTATGATGACTAACAGGCTCAGAAGTGAGAACTTTCTCCACACAAAAGAAAAACAAATTCATTTTCAACCTTTTTTTTTTTTGGTAGATATAAGGATGGTAAGCTGGCGTTGACAGCTGAGACCTGAGACCTGACTGACATTAGATTGGCATATTTTGGATTTTGACAATTCTTTGTAAAAGCCGAAGGTAATTTAGGTAAAATGAGTTTTAGGGATCAAAATTACTCAAAAATGTAGGTGCATCATTTTTTTTTATTTGTAAGTTTACAGTAGAAACTGAGTCTGATTCATCCCAGAATGGTTGATTTGACTCTAAATAAGATGGGAACAATGGTATGGGACGGCCCTTCGAAGGTAATTAGAAGGGTTTTAAAGCCAAGTTTGGAGAGACTTATTCATGTTTCATTTGTCTATAGATCTGACCACTGTAACAGCTTGCTCACACCTTATTCTCCGCTAACCGTTGTAGACAAAGACTAATATTAAACCTGACTGTGAATGTTAACTATAACAGAAATAAACCCACTGTAAACAACTTGACCTCACACAGGCGTAAAGAAGAACCGAACAACGAAAGACTAAGCAGTGAATCAGGTTGGGTCCTGGATATTAACGTGACAGTGCACAGTTGTCACTTTCCAACAGGGTGATTTCTTGACGCCGTAGATGAACAAGACGCTGTGTGCTTCTCCGTCTTTCTCCATAGCTCTTGCGGTTTTACACTCAGGGCTCACGAGGGGAAGGTAATGAGCAGAATCTTGTTCAGATCACAGTAAAACATGCTGTGTGCTGTGTCAGTGCTGTGTCCTGCAGTGCTCCCAGTATGTATTCAAATCCACTCCCCTGGTTTAACTGGCCATGCTTGTTCGAATCTGTCGCTTAAGTATGTAGCGTGTGATGTTTTTAACTTGAAATCAAAGCTGTTTTATTATTATAATTTTCCTATTGCTATTTCCTGAAAGTGCTGCAAAGATAAAGGACACTTGGTACTGGCATGACAAATTGTATGGTAATATAGGCTTAATCTGCAAAATAATATTGAATTCTAATATTTATGCTAATCACTACAAACCAATATCATGACAAATTGATTACATAAAACGGCTTCATCAAATAATGAGGCGGCCGTAGCGACTGAGGTGTGGAGCAGAATACATTTATATTACGTGATTGGTTTGTTTACAGTGACATTTGCCAGCACGGTCCGTTGGCTAACTGGAGCAAAATTAGCACCCTACGCTCTTCACAATCAAAACAAAAGCAGATGATTGGCCTGTTCTTGCCAAGAGCTGTTTACAACCCAACGCTATGGCGACATAGAGGAAATGAGCTGGCAAGTTCAAGGAGCACACAGCTGGTGGGAAACACAGAGTCATTTATGAAGGACAAATAAACCACCTAAATCATTTTAGCATTTGATTGGATGGAGCAATTTCATATTAAAGGTTACTCAAAGTCAGGCTTTACTGTTTGAAACTTTTACTGGAGAACATTTGCTACTTGTTTTAGTATGTTAGTTCAACCCATTCTCACAGAAACGTATATGTAGGCGTGTTCGAACTCTGGGCCAGTGGCCAATTGCGGCCACCAGACCAATTTTGTTTGGCCTTCAGATTCCCAAAAGAAATGTCCTTAAATGTAATAATTGGGCACTACTTTAAAAAAAAATCAACGTTTATAAAGCCAATCTCAATCATTTGACTGTGTTGACGTTCTAAGCCTGAATGTTTAACCTAATATAAATTCAAACATTAAATTTTTTTTATTGCATGACAATTTTTCTATGACCCTGATTGAGCTGTTTGTGTTTTGCCTGGCGGCCCCTGAAGAAAAAAGTTGTTTGTGCATATGTATGCAACACAGATTTAAATACGTATGGATATCACCTATTTCTCCTTCATAGACAACAGCTTCTCTGTTTGATGCTTAGAGACGTCGTATAATACACATGATGCGCTATTAACATGTCATAGTATACGTATTTCCGCGAGACCGTGTTGATTAGTTACATAATTTATTATGTTAATGAACAGATAGTGGTAAGCAATAAAAATGAATTGAGCCTCAAACGGGACGGAGGGAACTGAGAGAAGAAATCTGCATCATCCTGTAGCCATTTTTGTTAAAATGCCTGACTAAAATCATCTCAAACTCAGATGGAATCTGTTCCTGAACCTTTTGGAGCACAAACAATTGGCTGGACTCTTTGTGAAGTTGAGGCTCTGTAGTTTTAGCCTCTGATGTCTGACTGACTCTAGTTTTAAGTGCGAAGAAGCTCTGCACAAAAGAACACCAGGTTTCAAAGTCTGCTAAAAATTTCTTTAGTAAATATAAGAATCAGTATTGCTGGTGTCACAGCCTGGGACAGAATGACACTAGATTATGCATATTTGGGTTTTGAAAATTCCTCTACAAAAGCTGAAGGTATTTTCATAAAAATAGTTTTAGGGACCTGTAAACTTAACCTAAAAAAGCTTAGGCAGAGCTCATTAAAATGTCCTATTACATTTTTTAGGTATTTTTTATTGTAAGTTTAGAGTAAAAACTGATTCTGACTCATCCCAGAATGGTTGAATTGACTGTAAGCAACAGGGTTCCAATTAGATTTTTATCAATAACATGTCAGGGAGCTTGAGAGTTGATTTAATGGAATTCCTATATGTTTGTTATGTTTTTTAGGAAAACAGCAATAGCCTCAAAGGTCTTCACAAAAACTGTTGACTATACAAATACTTAATTAGCTGAATTTAGCCATTAGTCGAGAGTGTTGCAGATCTGGGTATTATGGCTACAAAAACATTTCCTATGAACAGCGTATCCAGGGATTTGCATAAAAGTTGCACAACTGATGATGCTGCTTGGCAACGTTGCACCAGTAAACATTGCATTCATAATTAATGTACTCAGGCAATAGGGCCCGCATTTTGACTTGTAAATATATTCTAAAGTCGTAACTGGAAGACAAGAGCCAATACTACACTTTGGGCAACTATCTGAAAGAAATATCCAAAATTTGGTCATATTCTTAAAAAAAAGTAGTTGTGCCAAGCAGTGTTAATTTAGTTTTAGTCTTCTAACTAAATTAACTTTCCATTTTAGTCTAGTTTTAGTCATCTGAGCTGTCTTAATTTAAGTTATGTTTTAGTCAATTAAAATGTAATTCAATTTGGTCAACTAAAAGACAAAACTGTTTCCCAGTTTCCTGGGAGTTTAAACAATCATTTAAATACAAACCTCATAAAAACAGCCAATCCAGGTGAAAACAAGCTAACTGTTCGGTGACATTTTAAATACAATTATGCTTTTTAGTTTTATTGAAATTATGGTCTACCTTGTCACGATAACTAAGTGTGTTTTTGGTAGTGCACAAAGCCTTTTTGTACAGTAAAACTCAATTGTTCACCACAGAAACTTCATTAGTTTTTAATGATTACAAACTAAAATAGCAGTCTACATGAACATAGTGTGCAGTTTTGAAATGCTGTTTGAAATGAGTTGTGTTTTCAGGTTGTTGTTTTTGTTATCGAAGGTGAAATGAGACACAGATCGAACCGTCTTTTTCTCCTAATCCCAGTCGTCGACATATTTCTGTTGTGCTCGCCGATCTGTCGCCCTTGTGTCTCTACCATATGCATTTAAAAGTAGACGCGCAGTCTGACTCTGATGCTGTTGAACACTTAGCATCTGAGCTAACCCTGTAAGATTTAAGCTAGGAGCGTTCTGTTTATTTAGACGTTAGCATTAGCTCGCAAAAAACGCAAGTTATGAAAGATCCAGAGAATGTCAGCTGGTACAAACCTACCGACCACATTTAGCAAAGGTCAGAGCCTTGTTACAAGTTATTGTTGAGTTTACAACCTTTTAGTATTTTATTGTAGCTAAAATTGTGTAATAAAAATGCTAACGGCTAGCGAACTTATGCATCTTTTAAGACTCTAGTGATACAAACGTCCGTTTTTACATGTCACTAGTGAGAAAAGCAGACAAATGACATAAATAACACCAAACAACTTTGTAGCTTCACTTATCTGTGGAGGCGCGTCTGTTGCAACGACAAGTGATGGAACATTTCCAGCCTAGAATATTAGTTTGAGAATATAATTTCACATCGCCAAAGTTGTTTAAAAAAGCTTCATAAGACACAAATCAGTCCGTTTTGCTCATGGTTTTGCTGAAATTGAATGTTTAAGCTCATTTATCCATAAAAGTGCACCTTCTGTTATTGTGTTAAATTGATTTGCGTCGTCACCTCTACCGGAGGAATATAGCGTCGCGCTGTTTGAGTTGTAGCAACAGAGCAGAGCTGTTGATTGCGCGTCTACTATTTTAAATGTCTATGGTCTCTACCACGTCTCGGCACCACTATGTAACAAGGTGCGCTGTGATTGACTTTTAACAGCTTCTCTGCAACACGTGAAACAATCCGCACTGTGACTGGCTCTGTAAGACAGCGACCGCAAGTTCCACTCACTTCATCTCTCCTGACTTTCTTTTGTCAGCTTTTGTTTTCGTCTCGTCTTTTTTTTTAGTTAATGTAAATGTCAGCCTTTACCGTCATCTTTTGGTCATTATGATGTAATTTTTATTTACTTTTCATCTCGTTTTTGTCTATAAAAAACCTTAACACTGGTGTCAAGACAAATTATCCAATCCAATGAGTCTCACAACAAATTTCTTATTGAAGCAACCAGAAATCTAGTTGTTCTGAACCTATAATATCTGCAGCAAGTTGTTGTTTTAGACACTCTCAACCCATGTCCGTTTGTGACTGCGACAGCGACTGAACACAATTCACATGATTGAAAGTTTAGCGAGATGCATAATTTAGCTTGAAAGCGTTGGCCTGAATGGAGAGGAATGTTGTAGCGTAGCATTTTTGACGGTAAAAAAAGCTAACCTCTGCTGGGTCTAATTATTGTGGAAACAAAATTGAAAACAGCATGGGCTAACTCTAACTGTAATAATCCTTAAGAGCAATCACACATTCAAGCTTGGTAAAGTTAGCCGTGGTGATTTTCTCCACAGGCCGATGACCACATGAGGGAGCTTGTTTTGCATGTGCTTATGAGAATAATGAAATCACTTTCACTTCCCTCTGTGTTGATAAATCGGCCGTTAACTGTTGTTAAGAGAAACAGTAAAGTAGTGTTTACTGTGGGATGACCTGAAATGACCAAAGATTATAAAACGGGACACTATTAGAGAAGCAGAGATACTGGATGGATATTGTAATTTCAGCTGTAGTGATCTCTCTACAGCTCTCTAGTTTAAATACACTTTCAAATTTCAAACTAAAGCATTATTTTTGTTGTTTAGCTTTTTTATTGAAATAAGTCTCTAAAATATAACATATTTAGTCAAATATAACATACATATATAAAAATCAAAGAACTGGTGTTGAGTCAGGACTCTTAAATTGCAAGGGCAGGTTTTCCATTGGGAGAGCCGGTGCATGATACAAATACCCCCAAAATACACACAGCATACCGCTCCACTTTGAAGATACTTCAACAAAACACTGGTTTTCATGTGTTTTTCTAGGTTCTTTGCCTTGAATTATCCACAGTTTGTCTGACATGTCCCCCTGTATATAATGTACTGCTGCAACATTTACGTGCTTATTTACTGCTCATAATAATACCAACTGCAAGGAGACAAGTAGATGCCTGCCAATCCAACAGAAATGTAACCTTTATATAGCCAAGCATGTATTCTATCGAGTAAAAGATTTACTTTGTGAAATAGTAGACTTTAAGCTATCTTTAAAAACTCAGAATTAATGAAAAAAATTATGACTTGTCTTTTTTAAATCTTTCCCTGCCAAAGACAAAAATATCTATTATTTCGCGGCTAACCATTGCCGAGGTTAATTTCTGTCATTAGACTTTTATTTTCTGCGACGATGGAGATTCACCAGCAGATGATGGAATTGGGTGAGAACATGGAGGAGGTCACATGACCGGGAAATACATGTGCTTTTATGTTGACATTGCACCACCCAGTTGGCTTTGTTTTACATAATCAGCTGCTTCTTTTCAACCAGATTACAGGTAAAATATTGGCTAAAAACATTGTTGAGTAAGTTTAGAGCAGATATTTGATCTTTAAAATGACAAAAAGATTATCCTACTGGACAAGGACTCTGAGCAGAACGGCACCTGCAGCGAGTCTAGACGAGAAGAAACAACTTCCTTTTCCGTGAGCAATCCAAAAGTGGTCAGAGCAAGCAAAAACTACTGTATTTCTTTTGGATATACAAAAACGTTTAGATTTTTTTTTAGAAAAAAGGTGAACGGGTAAAAAACATGCATCTATAATCTATAATGAATTAGTAAATCAGTTAGTCAATTAGTGGTCAAGCAGGTGAACTGGTTGGGCCCAAAACTATTTCCCATATTGACCCAATTTTGTCCCGCCCACTTTTCTAGGATTTGCACTTCCTGTTTAGCCTCCTGGTTATGGTAGTTTACATGTTTGTCTGTCTGTCTTGTGGGTCTGTCTGTCAGAAGTATACAGGCTAAATGCAGCTACACAGGAAGTACACTTCCTAGAAAAGTGGGCGGGACAAAATAGGGTCAATAGTGTCAATACTTGTTTCCAGATTCCAGACTGCTCATGCTCAACTGACACGGCCCTTTGAAGGTATTTCTCTTTGCTTTCACTACAGAAACTTTTCACATTTTTTAAAGCTACTAGGCGCTTATCGGTCAGAACTGATCATGCTGTCATGTTTCTGACATCACAATAGTGGGAGGCTCGAGCCCGTAGAAAACATTCAGTTCAAATTCCATGGTAAAAACAAACAAAAAGTTTAATGAAATCTTAAATATACCATGTTTACAATGTTTTACTGAGAAATGTACGCTAACTTGTCATACACACTTTAATATGGCGTAACAACTTCCTGTACTGGTCGTCAGTATTGACATGAGTCATTATAGACCATTGAATCAGCTGCATTGTGATGTGGCAGTTTTTTTTAACACCAGGGAGGCTTGTGTACATTTGTAGATAAAAGTCTGTGTGAAAGATTTAATGATTTCTAGCGTAAAATCACAATTCAGGCAAAAATCAATAATTAAAAGTACCAGTTTTGTCTATATTAGTATTTATTTTGTCAGCTACACTAAGAATCTTACAGCTTCAGATATTATTTTTGTTTTGTTATAATATTTTCATTATCTTCCCTTCAGGGCCTGATTTTAATTCCGTGGTAACACAAACCCACTGTTCGGCGCATTGTGGTCAGACTATTGGGTTACTCTGTTTTGTAATTATTCAAATGTGATTATATAAGAGGCTGTTTGTCGGACGACTTAAACTTACATTACAACAAAACAGAAATAAGTAATCCAATGAAACAAAGGGCAAACATAAAATCCAAAGTGTTACCTTACCGTCGAGTTGAACAGGTGTAAGTGGAGCGTTGGGGATGTAAGCTGCTACCTGTGAGAGAGAATGAGCACTGAGACCAGCCTGTCCCAGCTCCGTGCGAGGAGACAGGTGAGGGAGGGGCCTGAGAGCGAGCAGGTGAAGGGGCGGGGCCACTTGTAATGCATTCAGACAGGTTTTGGTGCACTTGTCTAACCTGCTCCGGCAAACCCACACCTTCCATAGAATACCACCGGCTCGGTTGGCGGCTATATTTATCTATTGACAGAAGCAGGCAGATAAGTTGGAATGAAGATGACAAACAGGATGAGGAATGTCTATCATGATGTACAATCTTAAGGGTTTAAATAGGGCATTAGAACACTGGAAATAGGGCTGGGCCATGTAAGGTAAGGTAATGTTTATTAAGGACAATGTACAATTGGTTTAAGCACAATGGAGGATATGCTTGTACCAGATTCTAGCTTTTACAACTAATTTACATTTGTGGTCCTGGGGAGGGGAGGCACATGGCATGTTTTTAGTTGTAGAAGGAAACCGGAGAGGAAACCTACGCAGACACGGGGAGAACATGCAAACTCCACATAATCCCTAGAGTTGAATCCAGGACCTTCTTTCTTTGAGGCCAGAGCGCTAACCGTTGCCCCAAATACAGTCACAATTTTTTTTCCTCATATTGATCAATCTCAGTTTTTGATTCAATTTTGTTTAGCCTTTTCAAAACAAAATACAATGGCCTTTAGTATTAATTTCATGAACCTAACTGAAACTGACATTTATTCTGGCCAGTTTAACAGAAAATATATATATATTTTTTATATTGAGGCTCAGAGTTTGGCTTTTTTTAAACTTTTAAATGAAAACTTCAACTAAATATTGGACGATTTGGCACAAGTAAATTAATTGCCCAGCCGCTGGACTATCCTGGTTTTGATGGCTGTACAAAAAGTAATACTATATGTTACAATTTTGTTTAAAGTTTAGCCAAAAAAATAGACTTAAACAATGGCATGTCTGGATGGTTTTATTGAATTAAAAATGTAATAAATACATAAATAAATAAACAAACACAAATGTGTAACACAAGGGCCTGCTGGTTTTCATGGTTATGTTATTATGTAGCTATAGAGGGATTATCGGTCGGTGCCACTTTCTGCTCTACTGCACGTCGCCTGTAGAAAGAGAAACTGTCCTCCGTCCAGTTGACTCGAGAAACTTCTTTGATAAAAACAACAAAACAGGACAAGAGCAAGCTGTTTGGATTAGGTCTGAATCAGTTTGACAGACAACTGGCTCCTGAAGCTTGAGACACTATTTCTCAACTCACCTGAATGTAACGTAAGGTAAGGACGAATTTCATTCACAAATGTTGATTTAGCAGCATAGCTTTTGTGATAAACTCTTGTACTTAGCTGTCAAGTCCATCTGACAGGCACATATGACTCAAGGTAAGCAGCTAACAATAGTGTCTTTACAGCAATGTTTTGTTAATTAATAGCTCAATAGTCTGTGTAAGCGTCTGTCTTATCATCTGTCATTCAGTTTCCAGTAAAAGACCTGACATTGTCCG
The DNA here is from genome assembly GCA_038363315.1 of Mugilogobius chulae. NCBI lineage: Eukaryota > Metazoa > Chordata > Actinopteri > Gobiiformes > Gobiidae > Mugilogobius > Mugilogobius chulae. The sequence continues at coordinate 20,485,813 of CM076403.1, read as the reverse complement.
CTTGGTTTTTCTAATTCTCACAATTAAATGTTGTCTATATTGGCCCTTCTACTATTGATGCTCACTACTTTTCTACTTTTCGCATTGACCAGTACTTCCTTAGAAGTGGGGAAAGTAAGTCGAGTGAAATCCAGTGGCAGGACAAACACCACAGTCCACAGGATATCAAAACCCCTCCTCGAGCATCTCCAGGTACCTATGCACCATCAGTTCCTACTCCCGAGCCCATCCAACCAAAACCAGCAGTGGAGCGAAATATCGAAGGTTCCAAGCCTCAAATCTTGTGGCCACAGTCTTGCCAGAAAGGAGAATGGGAAGTTATTGACAAGGATCTAAGTTCTCTCCTTCAAAATCTTAAAGGTGATGTAGAGAGACGCCTTGAGAAGATGGGAGAGATAGTTTACACTTACGGAAAAGAAAGATTTGGCGTGAGAAATAAGAAACCAAAGTCAAATGAAGGTCAGTGTCCCTGTCGTAAGTCAAGACGTCAGGTGGAGATTGATAAGCTGGTGAAAGAACGTAGGCAGCTACGAAAACAATGGAAGAAAGCTAACAACGAAGAAAGAGTGGGGCTTGGAGCACTACAGAGTGATATCAAACGGCGTCTCTCAACTCTGAGAAGGGCAGAGAGCCTGAGGAAGCAACGCAAAAGAAAAGAGCATGCAAGGGCTTCTTTCTACAAAAACCCTTTCAAGTTTACAAAAAATCTCTTCCTACAAGAAAAATCGGGTGTCCTGAAGATTCCTGTCAAAGACATAGAGGAGTATCTGAAAGACACCTACTCAGAGGGTTTGACCTTACCTGACCAAAGCGGGTTGGGTCTTCTCCCAGAAGGCATGCCACCGCTTCATCCGATTGTGCACGAAATGGACACAGGCCCCCCGACGTGGAAGGAGATTGTTAACACCGTAAAACGAGCAAGGTCAGCATCAGCCCCGGGGCCCAACGGCATTCCTTACAGACTGTATAAGAACGCACCAGGAGTCCTCAAATACCTTTGGCACCAAATGAAGCTTGCATGGAAAAAGGTGGTCATACCAAAAGTGTGGCGACGAGCTGGAGGAATTTTTATCCCAAAGGAGAAAAATTCATCAACCATTAACCAATTCCGTCAGATAAGCCTGCTGAATGTGGAAGGGAAAATGTTTTTTAGCATTGTGGCCCAAAGGCTTTCAGCATTTTTGATGAAAAACAACTTGATTGATACCTCGGTGCAGAAAGCTGGAATCAGTGGTTTCTCTGGATGCCTTGAACACGCAAGTATCATTTGGAACCAACTACAAGCTGCCAAGAAAAACAAGAAAAATCTTCACGTGGTCTTCCTTGACCTTGCAAATGCCTTTGGTTCAGTGCCTCATAGAATACTGTGGGCGGCCTTTGCTTTTTTCCAAGTTCCTGAGACAATTACAAAGCTTGTACAAGCCTATTTTCGGGACATCCAGTTTTGTATAACAACATGCAGCGGTACAACAGCTTGGCAGCACCTGGAGCTTGGAATAATGGCAGGATGCACAATCTCTCCTCTGGCATTCACAATGGCAATGGAGTTGATTATACGTGCCTCATCGTGGGTGGTTGGAGGAGAACGTTTGAAAAGTGGCCTGCGTCTGCCCCCCATCAGGGCATATATGGATGATATGACAACAATAACAAACACAAAGCCTTGCACCAAACGGTTGTTGGACAAACTTCAAAGTAACATCAAGTGGGCAGGCATGAAAATCAAGCCCAGTAAGTCCCGAAGCATCTCAATTGTGAAAGGCCAGCTTGTCAGTGAGACTTTCTTTGTCAGTGAGGAACCAATACCTACCATCCTCGAGAAACCGATCAAAAGTCTCGGACGTTGGTATAACGCTACTCTCAATGATACTGAGCAAATAGAACAGATTAGGCAAGATACAATTCGTGGTCTTAAACAAATTAACAATACTGCCCTCCCAGGGAAGCTAAAGCTGTGGTGCTTCCATTTTGGTTTGATGCCGCGCCTCTTGTGGCCACTTACCATCTATGAGTTCACTTCGTCTCATGTTAATCGGCTAGAAAGATTGGTGAATGCCCAAATAAGGAAGTGGCTTGGCTTGCCAAAATGTATGAGTAGCGTAGGGCTATATGTTGATGGTCCTCTTTCCCTGCCATTGTCAAATCTGACGGAAGAATACAGGTGTGCTAAAGCACGTCTGGAAATGACCCTAACTGAGTCTCAAGATCCCTGTGTACGTGGTGCAGCCCCTGTCCTGAGAACCGGGAATAAGTGGACTCCAAAAGCAGCAGTAACAGATGCTAAGGCAACTCTTAGACATCGTGACATTATGGGGCATGTCCAACAGGGCCGAGGTGGTTTTGGCCTTGGAGTGATGACACCATTATGGGAATCGGCCTCCTCTGCAGAGCGACGCCATATGGTGGTGGAGGAAGTTCGAAGGCAAGAAGAGGCAGCCAGGTGTGCCAAAGCTGTTAGTCAGGCACAACAAGGGCGTTGGATGAGGTGGGATGGTATCGCCAAAAGAAAATCTCCTGGAGCGAACTGTGGAACATGGAATCTAACAGGCTTAGTTTCGTCATTAGAGCCACTTATGACATTCTGCCCTCGCCAACAAACTTAAGTCTTTGGCTAGGAGAGGATTCAGCATGTCCCCTGTGCTCTGCCCCAGCAAACCTTAAACACATCCTTGTGGGCTGTAAGACCTCATTGAGTCAAGGCAGATACACCTGGCGTCACAATCAAGTGCTGCGTTGCCTGGCTTCTGCCATTGAACAAAAAGGACAGTTATAAATGCAACCTCACCTAAGAAGCGACGTATGTTCCAAAACCCAATTGCTTTCGTCCAAGAGGGTAAAAAACATACGGCAAAGGGCCCACCTGCAATGTTACGCCCAATAGAAGCAGCAAATGATTGGGAAATGCGAGTGGACTTGGATAAAAGTCTGGCTTTTCCACCAAACATTGCCTCAACAAGATTGCGCCCAGACCTAGTATTGTGGTCCAATTCCTCCCATAAAGTCTTCATTGTTGAGCTTACAGTTCCTTGGGAAGAAGCGATTGATGAAGCCTATGAGCGGAAGAAGTTGCGGTATTCCACAACTGGCAGCTGAAGCAGAAGAGAGGGGATGGTCGGTACTGGTGTACCCTGGGAGTGGGCTGCAGGGGTTTTGTTGCCAACTCCACCATAAGGCTTCTGAAAGAGGTTGGCATCACCGGGCGAGCACAGAAAAAGTTAATCAAAGAGCTTGCCACATCAGCAGAGAAAAGCAGTCACTGGTTGTGGCTGAGAAGAAAGGAGATAGCATGGGGAGCAAAGTGATTATTTAGTTCCTATGGGACACACGCCCAGGTCTGATCAACCTGTGGTGGGCCTGCCTCAGTGGAAGGTGTATTGTGATAAAAGGCCGAAACACCTAATGATACTGAGGTACACAACTGATGATGTGTCCCATAGGCATTGGAGTTGTCTGAATGGTCCAAATCAAGACTTTCCATTTTCCAATTTGACAACTAGGAGCTGAATTATCTGGGATTGAAAGAACTAGTCCTTTCTTTAAGTCTAGATACACTGCAAGAAATTTTGCGTGCACTATTTTTTGACCTGCTGGACATTTGTGCACGACTGCAAAATGAAGTATACATTCAGTTACAACCTTAGTGAATCATGCCAGAGAACTTCCTCTTCCTGAAACATACTGCGCGTCATTTAGCATTTCTGTGTTCGCAAATATTAGAAAGGTTCCTCAAACATTGATCTTATTTAGTAATAAAGTTGATGTATGCACAGTTACGTAAATATTTTGCAATAAATAGCTTTAGCTTTCCAGCCTCTGCAGTGGTGATAAATTAGAGCGAAAGCAGTGGCCGGAAAAGCTCAGCCTGTTCATAAACAACATTCTGTAATTAGGTAAAACTTCTGTGCCCTCAATATGCAGTGTCATGCAAACAAGGTGGAAATGTAATGTATCATTTTAATGGGAGTGTATAGATGGTGTGGGAGTGTGTGTGTGTTTCTAAGATAAGACGACTTCTGAGTTCTACAAAGGCATGTTTAGACAATCCTTGTTTCTGATCTGTTCTGCTGCCTAAACAAAAACTGTCCAGCTATAGTTTTACTTCCCAAAAACACTAATTGGGTTTTACAATCTTGAAATACTAAAGAATCCAGACTTAGTAAAGAAAACGCGTCTTCTTTTGCTCTGTACTAGTGGCGTTACAGCTGCACATCTTATTTGTATGTATTTGCATGTTAGCAATCTAGGTTACAATGTCTTACGTACCCACGCTAGACTATTGTAAACTCCTTTTGCTTTCACATGGAAACATTACAATATTTCATAGCGAAGGAAACATGTTTTAACAAGAATAAGCTAAGTTAAATGGACTGTACCTGATTTTTGCATCCTAAAAATGTAAACAAACAGAAATAATTAATTTTAACCTTTTTCCTTCAGGCTACATGATTTCCTCACGTAGCTAATGCATTCTGAGCTTCAGAATTGTTCATCATGATGAGTTTTAATGTTTTTTCACAGCTTTTAACAGTGAGGTGAGTCACTATGCTAACAACAGTTAGCCACAATGCTAAAAACAAAAACAGAAAAAGCTGCACACAAACGGAATTTTATTAGACATAGACAGGACTTTGGGGACTAATTTCCACCTGAATAGATACATTAACAAGGCATCAGTGCTAGGGGGAAATTGCTTTTAAGTTATCTTGTTGCAAAAAAATCGAGTACAGTCCCTTTAAGGCTATTGTTGTTATATAATGAAGCAGGGCCTATCTGTGTGGGTTTTGAGCCTGAAAGCGTACATTTACCACAATGTTAATAGGAATGTCACGATATCAAATTGTATTACAGTGGTCCCTCGCTCTATCGCGGTTCACTTTCCGCTGTTTCTCAGATTTTTTTTAGTGCAATTTGTGACCGTATCACATCACAGCATTCACAGGCAACACAGAAGCTCTTTTAGAAAACTTAAGACAGGATTTGACTCTTTGAGCTCGTTGTTTACGGTGATGATTTATGGAGCGTGTTGTGACTTTGCTAGAGTCCGGATGTGTTTCGTGTCTGCTCTGGAGTCCGTGTGATCCGTGGCTCTGCGGTCGGCTGTGGAGCGCAGCGGGACGAGCAACGTGCCAAAGGCAGAGCAGGCAAACACGCACACCACCGTCCTCTCAAGCGGCCACAAAAACGACTGTTGTATCTGGCGGTGAATCATGTGTTCAGCGCATTATTACCTGAACAAAACACACACTAACACAAATCTCTAAATTTCCAGGACTTTTCTATGACTTCTCGAAAAAACAATTCCCAACTTTTCCATGACTTTTGTTACTGTTCAATCAAGAACAGTCTTTCATTAATTGAGTAAGACCAAAACACAAAGATGTATTAATTTGGTTTGGAGGAGGGCCTGAACACGTGATTTATTTTCATAATATGACATAAAATGTATTCATCACTATTCAGAAAGTCACAAATTATAGTTTTAAAATTCTAATACTGAACTGTGTAGATGACTTTTCACCTCCAGAAAGTTACACAGTGCACCTTTAATGTATTTTTTTAACACATAAAAAATAAATGTTAAATTCCAATAATTTTGACTCTAAAATACTTTCAAATTCAGTTTCAAGGAAATAGCAAAACCTTACAATTAATAAAGCAACTACAAACCAATTTTTGCCCATCTTAATGATTTTTAATTCAATTTAATTCTGCCTTTTCAAAAGCAAAATAACAATTTCTTTAAGTAATGATTTTATGAACATAAATGAAACCGACGTTTGATAGAAAAAAACTATAGAATGATTAGCAATATTCTGCATCAAAGTTTGGACTGACAAAGGATTGGTTATTTAAACCAAATAATTGAATCTTGACCTCCATTTTTCAAGCCCTACCAGCGAGACTGTGTCAAAACAAATTCAATTTATTTTTGAATGCAAAGTATTTTTTGAATTTTCCCAAACTTTTCCAAGGCCTAACAATTACAAAATCATTTCCCAGAACTTTTCCAGGTTTTCCACGACTGTACGAACCTTGTTTATTGACAGGATCGTTGTTGTTCCAGTGACGTGGGCCGGACCACTGATGCCGGACTCCTCCTCTTTCTGGACCTCCGCCCCACCTCCCTCTCCAGGATTGGCCTGTCCTGGTCCTGCTAGATGAGTCGTTTCCCTCTGCTTATGGACTCTGGCTCCACAAACATAAACTCTATAACTTTAGTCTTAGTTACATCTACAGCCTGTCCGTCCATGGGAGTGGATCCCTTCTTCACTGTGGTTCTCCTCCAGGTTTCTCTTTTCCCTTAGGGTTTTTTTGAGTTTTTCCTTGCCGAGAAGGAGGGTCTAAGGACAGGAAGGAGGGTCTAAGGACAGGGGATGCTCTGGACAATCATTCCATTTGCTCTACTAATAATTTGCTTTGACATGCTTGATCAAATGTTCCATTGAATATGTATTGTTTTATTTTGATTTCCTATTATTCATATTTGCTAAAATTAGTAATCTTGGGAAGTCCTCAGAGACGACTGTTGTTGTGATTTTGGGCTAAACCAAAATAAATTGATTTAATTTGATTGATTTAATTATTTGTGGGGTTTTTTTAAGACCATAAGCACATTTTTGTTGATTTGAAATATATGTTTTAAAACTGACATGTTTTCTGCAAAATTTCAAATGGTCAAATCACAGAAAATCTACTGCTAATTGAGTCATTTAAAAAAATTATAGAGTAGGCTACACACTTCCTACAGACAATATCATGTGTATAAAAAAAACTCATTAAATCAATTAGATGTGTCTTTGTTTCCGTCATTCTCAGCTGACGCACAATAACAGGCTTGCATCACCTTCTGAAGAGCTCGTGTTTATTATTCTATTCCTGTTGCCTCTGGGTAGGGTTGCCAGGTTTGGACCGTGAATTCCCTCAAGCAAGCAGAGACGCTCTTTGCTATACTTCTCTTCTACCGGTCACCGTGGTAACAGAAAGGTTGGAGCTTAAGTTACGTCCACGCCTTTGTGCCTTTGAGCCGCGCACTGACGTGGACTTGTTTTGTCTGTGAGGAGTGAGTCACTGTGACGCACGAGAGCAATGTGGGTGAGGGTCAAGTTTGATTGTGTTTATTCATTGTCTCTGTAATTATTGGGATGTATACAAGAACACAATGCTCTTTTATTAGATCCACCACATCTACAAAGTTCTTTTTTTCAGTTCTGATGATGTTATTTAGCAGCTGAAGCTTGTCAACAAAGTAGTTTTATTAAGAACTTAAGGCTTTGTCGTGTTTTAATATAGTATTTCACCAAAAAAAATCATAAATGCTTGATTAATCCTGCATTCATTGTTTGTCTAAATCTCTAAGTTTCAAAACGTTCTGTTCCACACGGTGTTGTCATTATGTACTTTTAATATCAACAACTATTTTAGCCTGTTTTGAACAGCATCACTTTATAGATCTTTATAACAATCTTCAGTTGTTGCTAATTTTGTAATGTTTTAGTTTTACCTTTGATTCACATGAGATTTCCACAGAAGTCTAATATTTTGTTGCACTGAAAGCAAAGCAGTTTATCCGCGCTAAAATAAAAGCTTTGTCCTTAAAAAGACAAAATCCAAAGATTGAAAAGGTTCCATTAGTTTTAGTGAGGATGTCATTAATTGGGAAAAACAGCGACTAAATATGGCAGACAATTTGTGTCAAGTTGTGGTCATACCAGCTTGTCAAAGTCTGATCCCGTCAGATCTCAGAAGCTAAGCATGTTGGGCCTGGGCAGTATTTGGATGGGAGACCTCTGGAGGAAACCAACACAGTCTCACTAGATGGCGTACTTTACCACGACACAAAAAACACAAAAAACGTATTTTGACTACGAGTTCACAGCTGTTTTTAGTACTTATGCTACGCCGTACATTTAGCACGATATGAAAAAGCATAAAAATGACACGAGATTTCACAGCGTTAAAATAGGAGGAGTTTTGGTTGTAGCCACGTGGGGACGTTTTCTACAAGTGAAACGGGTAAGTTCAGTTAAAATTACTAAAATGGGTAAGATTAGGTCTGGGGCTTGGGCAGGTTAAGATTAGAATCAGGATTTCATTAATATTCATAAATAAGAACACATCTTAACAACCACCATTGAAATGAATGGAGACTTTGACGCGTACTATAATTACCCAAAACAGCTGTGAACTCGTGCTAATCATACCTAATTTAAAATTGTGTAATGTTTGGTAAATGTACGCTTTCTTGTGAGATCAGGCTCAGGAACCTCAGGTGCCACAGTGGAGCGAACAGAGGAGAAAGTTGTTGTTGTGTCTTGAGGCAAGACACTTGCCCACATTGCCTAGTCTGGATCTGGTGTGTGTTGGTGGTGGTCGGAGAGGCCGACCTTCCATCAGTCTGCCCCAGGGCAGTGTGGCTACAATAGTACCTTACCCAGTATAGACTGAATGAATAATACATAATGTAAAACAGCTTTGGGTGTCTTGAAAAGCGCTGTATAAATTCAATGCTTTATTAAACGTGAATGAAAGTGGAATGAAACAAAATACATCTCGCGATATACTTCTCATAAGGAATCAACAAAAAATGTGAAATGTAGACCCTTTAAACAAGTTAATGGTTATATAAATTGAGTTCATAGATTTTTTTAATTTAAAAATCCCTACACTCTGGTTCCGACTGATTTGGGGAGTCTACCCAGCCATAAGTCCTCATACTCACATTCATACTAAGGCAATGTCAGCATCATGATCAAGGGCACAACAATAGGAAATTTGAACAGCTGAACTTAGACTCTCTACATCCAGCTCCAGAACTTGTTGGCCACACAAGTCTGAAGATGGTATCCAGTTGTGTGCGTCCATGCCATATGAACATGCAGGTATTTGCAGGTCGTAACGTTTTACTTCTGTCCAACAATGCTGAGGTTATATGATCTTCCTCTTCCTGTATGTTGAGTCTGACCCAGTTTTTATAGAGCAAAGTGCAATTTCATACACATGTATCAGTGTCTAAAAAACTCCAAAACAGAAGTGATAATATGTCATGATTGTTTAAGGAGTATTTTTATATTTCTTTTTTTTAGGATACTACTATGATGTACTGCCTTCACAAACTTTTGCATGTTTGGCAAATAAATCAAATTGTCTGTTGTGTTAAGTCATTCCAATGAACTTCTACTGTAATGTTGTACTGAAGAATACTTTCACCCTTTAGCCCAGTCCCAGAGCTTAGTGTAGTATTACAAAAACAGAACACACTGGCTGCACCTTAAAGAGGCACAGAAAAGTCCCGCCACACCGAGCAAAGAAGAGCTCTTGTCCCGCGTACATAACCTAATCCTTAGCTGACCACTGAGCTGTCCACTCCAGCCACGTAGCAAAGTTATAAAATACTCAGTTCATGGAGTATTATGACCCATAAGCTAAATGAACTTCAATGTTTGTGTTGAAATAACTTGACAAGAGAGAGAGAGAGAGAGAGAGAGTGAGAGAAAGATAGACAGTGAGAGAAAGGGAAGGACAAAACTCACACTTACACCAGCATCGCGACACCACGAGTTCAAGGGGGTAAACAAAGAACACTTACATCGACTTTTAGGCTTATTTTCTGTTTGATCTTTGACACACAATGGATAAGCACGGGGCATTTACATTCTCTGTGTTATAGGGCTGTAGTTTTTTAGTCGTTTAGTCGATTCATCGGTCGATAGAGTCTTGTTCGGCCAAAATTGTATTAGTCGACTAATTCTTTTATTTAGATTATAAGGAATTTGTATTCACGGTGGCGCAGCGGTTAGCGCTCTGGCCTCATAGCAAGAAGGTCCTGGGTTCGACTCCCGGGCCGCCCGGGGCCTTTCTATGTGGAGTTTGCATGTTCTTCCCGTGTCTGCGTAAGTTTCCTCCGGGTGCTCCGGTTTCCTCCTACAACTAAAAACATATCCAATGTGCCCCCCTCCCCAGGACTACAGATGGAAATTAGCTGTAGCTGCATGTCCGCCTTTGTGCTAAATGCAAAATTGTACGCTGTCCTTAATAAACATTCCTTTAACAGTAACAAAATCATTGGTCTGAACTGCCTTTTTTATATAAACACACACTTTCCTATTCATTTTCTGCATAAACTATAGTGTTTGCATGAACTTGCTCAAAAAGACTTTCTTGCAGAGTTGTCACAATACTAAAATTTCCAACCCGATTTTGATACAAAGGAATAAACTTGATTCTCGATACCACAATGAGAGTTAGAACGCCCTTTCAAGAAAGTCAGATTTTTATACAATGAACTGACATTTTCAACACAAAATTCAAGTATATGATCCAACATTTTAGTTTCAATCTAGTTTTGATGAAACTCAAGATTATTTAAAAACTTTTCAGAAAATTTTTAATTTCTTTTTTTTTTACAGAAAATATCAGATTTTGTTTAAATGTTTGTCCTGTTAATATATCTGCATTTGTTCAATGAGTCTTATTTCGACACCAGTTTTAGCTTTGATTTGCAATATTTTGGACAACTCTAGTTTTAGCTCCAGAGCCTTTGCCACACCCCCTTTTTAGTTGATTACGTAATCGGTCAATGGGACATGTCTTTAGTCGACCAAAATTTCTTTGGTCAATACAGCCCTACTGTGTTTTATAGTAGTGTATATATATATTTTTTATTTATTTACCTTTATTTAACCAGGAAGTCCCATTGAGATTCAGAATCTCTTTTACAAGGGAGACCTGGCCAAGGTAGCAGCCAACACCATCAATACAATCAAAATTCAGACAATTATTACATTATAAAAACAACTCTCTCAAGAAGAACATACACAATTCTCAACCACCACACTTCTTACAATTCTTTTAAACTTCCCCAGTGACTCCACAGCTTTTAGTTTGAGTCTTTTTGCAACTCATTCCAAGACCAAGGTGCAAAGTATGAGAAAGCAGTTTTTCCCAGTTCAGTAGAGCGCTGAGGCACATTGTAAAGCAGGTGAGAAGATGAACGAAGCTGGTAATACCTGAGCTGACAGTGATAAGACCACTCAGGTAACCAGGAAAGTATATTTGTGTTATTTGAAAACCATGGATGCACTTCACTAGCGCTGGCTTGGTTTCCTGTTTGTCATGTCTGTTTCCACAACTTCATCGTCCCGGACGATCGGAGCACATCCACGAGGCTCGCCGGAATGCAAGAATTGCGTGTGAGAGCCCCTTATTACTTTTCAAACATGGAAAGCCTCTGACGCCTAGATGCAGAGAGGTAGGAAAGGAGAGAGAGAAGAATGAAGAAGAGAGAGGAAGAGAGAGAGAGAAAGGAGGGAGGGAGGGAAAGAGAAAGAGAGAGAAGAAAATAGTTTGAAGAGAGAGAAAGAGAGAGATGGGGAGGGAAGGAGTTAGGGAGAGAAGTAGACAAAGTCAGAGAGAAGAGAGAGCAAGAACGATAGATTGAAAGAGGGGAAAAAAAGGGAGAGTAGAATAAGAGAGAGAGAGAAAAGAAGGGAGGGAGAGAGAGAAAGAGAGAGGAAAAAGAAGTAAGAAAAAGAGAAGAGAGAAGGAGATGGGTGAGGAGAAGAAGAGAAAGAAAGAGAGAGAGAAAGAAAAGAGAAGGAGGAAGGAGAGAAAGGAGAGAGAAGAAAGTGTGATCAAGAGACAGACAGAGAGCAAAAGAGAGAAGAAGAGAGGAGAGAGAATGAGCGTGGGGAGAGAAAAAGAGAAGGGAGAGGGAGGAAGGGCAAGAAAGCGAGAGAAATGAGAGAAAGTCAGCAGAGAGAAGAGGATGTGAGGGAGAGAGAAAGAGACAGCAAGTGAAAGGAGAAAAAGAGAGACAGGAGAGAATGAACGGGGAGAGGAGAGACAGAAAAAGGGAGGTGAGGGAAGGAAAAGAGAAAGAAAAAAGAGAGTAAGAGAGAAAAGTGAGTGTGATCAAGAGACAGAGAGATTGCAAGAGAAAGGCGGGAAAGAGAGAGAGGAAGAGGGGACAGAGAATGACGGGGAGAGGAGGGAGAGAAAGAGAGATAAAGGAGAGAAAGTCAGAGAGAGACGGTGTGAGCAAGAGAGAAAGAAATATCAAGCGATAAGAGAAAGAAAAGAAAGGGTAGATAGAATGAGCGGGGGAAGAAAGACATACTAGTGCGATTAAAGTGTCCGAGTTTTGAAAGATTACGCTGGCTTTAATGGGGCGCTGACCTTACTGTATGATAAATCTCCAAGTAACAAACAATGCCTCTTCTTCGGTTTCAATACAATACAGTAATTACGCATTAAGCAATAAACAGTAAACACGGACAATTTCTCTTCTGACAAATGAGTTCATTAACACAAAATGACTTGCTTTTTTATTCCAGTTAATGGCTACGTGTGGTTCATTATAACAGCTTCACTAGACTTTTAATCAAAAGTTTGTGGCAATTGTATAAACACTTTTATCCGTTTGTCTGGCTACATTTATTCAGCTGCGACAGGTTTAAAGGCTTCTCAGACTGCTTGTGTGTAACGTTCAAAGCAAACATGTTTGAGCCACTAAATATACGCCTATTTGATCAATAAAATATATAATTTGACCTGTTTTTGAACCATAGTCAGTGGTGTTGCTGTAAAACAAGAGTGATATGATCGATGTTCTGGTTATGATCTGGCAACTGAAGAAGTTGTAGTTCCTGGAGTGATTTTGTGGTCATGATGGCGCCACCTTGTACTTCCGCTCAATTTCATTTCACTCCAACTACACGTCAGGTATAAAAGAACCACAGATGGCACAAAAAAAACAACACACATGTTTATGCTCTACTTCTTGGACTACAAATTGACCACAGAGTAGCAATTGGCTAAAGAAAAAAATTACCCGCAAACCAAACGAACCTCAATGGTGCAATGTGAATACAACACAAAGTGAATACAAACCGGTTGTCGCATAACCCCTGATGTAGACTGACGGAGACTTTGGTGCGTGTGCTAAAAGCCCCTCGTACACTTGACTGTGTTTGGTTCAGGACATGTGGGAGTTTCTTGCAAAGTGCCTTGTACACAGCTTCAGTGCATTGCAGTCTATATTGGCAGTCGCAGGATCCATGTGTTCCAGGGGCCAGGCTAGCGACTAGGGGTGGGCGCACTGGTGGGAGGGGAATGCAAATATGAAAATGTTCTACCACTAAGCTATTGCCAATTTTGTCAAAGACAACAGAGATACACAAACTGTGACATACAAATTGCCCAAATAATGTATCTTGAGGATATATGCACAAAAAAAAACACAAGTAAAAAACTAATGTCAAAAAACCAATTAAGAAAGATATTTCTTAAAAAAAAAAAAAAAAAAAATAAAAAAAAAAACAACCTCAACACAAATATAGATATAAAATTAAATCAGAAAAAAAAAAATAGTGGTGTCGGCGCTGGTCAATGAATCTGCCTATAGGCCAAAGGAGGCGGCCTTGTATTCTGCAGGCTGCGACCTCCAGGAAAAATACTAATTCTTTTCACACATACGCACGACTCTCGGACGTGCTCTGCACTGCTCCGAGGTCTGTGAATGAGGGCGGATTGGTTATAAGCACTTTCAGTCAATGCACCCTCATACATGGACCTTGGAACAGTGCGGCACACGTTAAAGATTTGCGTGGGTGAGTGGAAAGAATCCGTAGAGAGTATATTTTTCTTGAAGACTGCAGCAGTCTGATGCGGCGATCAGGTTATTGTACAAGCGCTCTCGCGAGAATCCATGTGAATCTTTGTGGATTTGGAGAAAAACTGACCGCAAATAGCTAATTTAAAATAGTGCCATCGCCCAATCTGCCACACAAGAAACCCACCTCGCATTCATTCAACTATGATTTTTGAGGAAGAAAAAGTTGCCACTATCAAGTCTAGAAGTAACCAGGTACTGACAAGGATGAGTGGTAATTTTGTCATCACGACAAAGATTATGACTAGCCATGATGTTCACATAAATGCAGTTTTTGCTGGGTCCAGTCATTAATAAAAATCACCAGAAAATTGTGAATGTACCTTTTGGTTAGAACATCTCTTGCCCATCATTTGACCCAACGCCATCATGACATTTTAGAACACTCTCTATATAAACTGTTCTCCTTTTCCATATTAAAATAAGTTTTGGTTAATAAACTAAAACTTGATGTTCTTCTCGCTCGAAAGTTAGCAATTTAGCCCCACACTGCAACCTCGCACACAGAAGCCAGTTTGCAGCATATTATTTTTGTTTTTCCATGTTTCTAAAGAAGACATTATTTCCACCATTTGCAGCTATTTTCCGAATATTATGACATTCCTCCATTCTCTTGCTGGAGTCGATTTGAGAAAATGGTGATAGTTGGTGTGAGCCGTAATAGCTTCCGAGCTATAATGGACGCTCTCTTCCCCGGATTCACCCAAACAGCAGTGTGCCATCACGGCTTTCAGCACTGCACAATGAAACGTGGCGCGGTAAGTACATTTAGGGGAAGAAAAATACGCGGCTTCTTCACATTTTCTTGATGGATTCATTAGGAAATGCTTTTGAATTCCTTAAAAAGCTATCAGCGCCAATTGTATAGCAGTTTTGTCTGACATTATCCGTAATTAAAGTTCCATGTGCTGAGGTAAAAATGCTTATTAGGCAGTAAGTTCTCCAAATGAGGCTCTCGGAAAAACATCAGATTTGATTGGTTCTTCCCTAAGCGCTGACAGTTCTGTGGAGTACAAAGAATATGTGTCTTTATGCAAATCTTTAGAGAGGCATTTGGAAAAATCCAAACAGCGCAAGCTCGAGCTTATTTCCTCCGATGATCATAAAAGTGGTTAATTTCCAGTGAGTTGCATCCTCCCAGATTGTCCCAGGAGGTACAAATGGGTTCTGATTTGGAGTTTGGAAATTAAATTTGGAAAGAGATTGCCTCTATGTGAAGCACTCGTCTGAGGTAACAGTCGGTAATCACAGCCAAGTGCCTTCTGTGGGGAACATGTGCTTGGTGATTCACTGCACACTGCCAATGAAATAATCAAGATTTTCATTTGACTTTGAGTTTAATACACCTGGTGAGTTTGAAAAGAGCACAAGTTTTTCAGCAACCTTTTCAGCTCGTAAGTCATACTTTAGTGTACGAGTTATGAGCAGAAAATACTTAAGCCCATCTGTTTGTATGCTTTCGTATTGTGAAAAGTAGCTGTATTGGATTGTTTTTTGTTTATCAATTAAATTTATTGATCATTTTCAGTCAACATAGTAGAGTTTGCATGTTCTCCCCGTGTCTGGGTGGTTTCATCCGGGCACGCCGGTTTCTCTATCAACCAATAACAGGCATGTTAGGGAACATTGTGTTGGTTGGAGGTTTGGGGTGGGGGTTACTGTGTCTATGCCACCTGATGCTTCAGCAGTCTCCTGTCTGAGCACTAACTAGGCCTTGCTTGGCAGACAAAACAATGCAAAATAATGCACTGACAAGCAACAGATGTGGGAGACTGACTTGACCTTACTTGACTCAAGTCACACTTTACATGACTTGTGACTTTCTTGGCTTAGGATCCCAAAGACTTGACTTGTGACTTGACCCTTTGTGGCATGACACTTGACTTGACGGCTAAGACTTGATATGACTTGAGTATGGCTTGTATTGAAAAATAGGGCCAAACTGAATATTAACGATATTTATTACAGTTATTATTATAAATAAAATGTCTGAGACATTACTATTTATGAATTGAAAACAACATAAATGGTCACAAGACTTTTTTTTTATTCCTAAATGATGGAGTCTTGAAAAGTCTTCAAAACATTGTAATGATGAGCCAGATGTAAAAAAAAAAACAAACAAGATTTTATTTTCTTTATTAATAGAATTTATTGTTTGTACATTGCTAAAAAATGTAGAAGGTACAAAAATGTATTTCTTTTTTACAAGGCCACCCCCTTAATGTCAATGCAACAACTTGACTTACTTGACCCTGATGACCTGCTGACTTAATCTTAATAACTTGGATGTTCTGTTTTGTTTTTCGAGTAGAAGAACTGCAGCATTTTGTGTTACAAAAGAAGATACAATAAGAACAAAGCTTGACACTTTTCTCAAGATTTTTTTCCAGGAAAATTGGTCCCAAGAACAGGCCTACATTTTGAAATGTCACAAAATAAACTGGTGAAACAAAAGTGCTGTCATTCACTTAAAAAAAAAAAAAAAAAAAGTTGTGTCTAAAGGGAAAAAAGGAGGGAGAGAGCAAATCATAAATCATCATTTCTGGGCTGTTTCCTGGCTGGCCTGTAAAAATCTTGAGATCCCCCTCACAAGAGCTGCAGGTGTGTGTGGAAATGGAAGTTTGGCCTCCTTGCTCGACCTCAGACAAAGTGGAAGAAAACTGATGCATGAATGGATCTGTCAGATGGCACAAGTGGGCTGTTTATCTATTTGCATGTTGTTTTTAACAGTTACTCCGACTGTGTTGTCCTGAAAAACCCCGGGAGACACTTCCTTGTTGGCAGCTTGCATTTGCACACCTGCGCTGAGGCACACAGAGCTGACTGTAAAAGGAAGAAACCAAGGACAGAAAAGGAGATCACAATGGGAGAATGAGTGGACTGAGTAGAGCGTTTATTGGTTAAACTGTCGCTAATCCTGCTATTAATTTTATTTTGCACCATACTTGCAAAAAAAACAATTGGTAAAACTTTAGAAAAAATACAGAATAATTAGGCTTAATAAATCATTAATAACACCTTAATAAAGACTTAATTCAATATGAACAAATGATTAATTAATAAATAAAAAAGCTTATAATGCTTAGTAACTACTTAATTACTCCGGATACTGCCCCCTAAACCTAAATCCTAACCTTAGCTTCTTAGTTAAGTAGTTACTAAGCATTAATAAACTTTTTCATTCATTAATTCACCATAGTTCATGAATAATTAAGGCTTTATTTATGCTATATTCATGGTTTACTAAGGCCAATTAAAGTGTAGTTAATATCATATAAAAATGCACAAAAACTGACCTGAATGTATACACAATATGCTAATCAAAACAAAGTCTGTCTATCTATTGTTTAGCCTTACTAATATTATTCCTTTATCTTGTATTTAATTGGAGTATACTTGCAGCTTTATGTAGTCAGGCTTGTGTCACAAATATTCCTTTTCACCCTCCTGGCCTATTCTGTTTTCCTCTACACCCCTCCTTTTGTACTCTTGTCAGTTTAACAGTATTTTTCAGACTTGCCTGTCCTCACAGACATTTGGCTCCGCGCGTGGAACTGAGCCGGGAGCTGTTCTGAAGCCGCAGACTCCAGAGAGAAGTTCCACAGTGGAGCTACTCTGTTATTAAGATCCAGCTCTGGAGGGCCGATCTGGGAGGACACGCTTCTGCACCGTCTGAGAAGAGCTATAGGGACTGACTGAAAGCGCCTGGAGCTTATAAACTGTTGTGTACTGTAGAGTTATGTCTTTGTAATCTCTGTATTAAATTGTGGTTACTGTAACAGCGGCTAACGACACGTCTGGGAAATGGCAGCGCAATGTTTCAACTCAGCTTTTGACATTCATTATTACAAAGAATTATCCCCACTAAACACTTGATTAGTTGATGTACATTATATAAATATACAGTACCAAAACCAAGGTTGTACAGATGACGGTCATTTTTATGTTTTTTATTTATTCGTTTATTCATCACTTTAGCTAGCAGTTCAGTTCTATTTATATAGCACTTCTGTCTTTTAAAAGAGTCGTAGATTCGGCTTCACGGAGGGATTGTGACAAACTGTTCTGGGTTTAGGAGCCAATGTCTTCCCGAGATTTAAATGAGTTTTTGGAGCCACAAGCAATTTCTGACTGGAGGATCAAAGAGTTCAGACACAGGAGTAAAGAGTGTCAGGATATACCGAGTATATTAATACTAAGTGCTCTAAAAGTAACATACTTCAATTTGAAAGTGCATATGACCGGTTAGACCATGTGTGAATGAGATTATAATTTAGATTCCCCCCAAAATTGCATGTTTTCAACTAGATTGGCTATTTTTCTGAAGTTTGTAGTTGTTTTTTGTCTGACAAACATGACATATGTAGAGGGGAACCCACAACTGTTACCTAGCAACTGCATTGTAAATGTGGCCCAAAACCCACAGAAATGACATAGATGTAATGATTGACAAATTATCATATTTTGTAACACTTAGATTGTGTTAAAGGATGAACTGCTGTCAGTTGTGTGTAAATTGCGTTGCATTTTGTCGCTTTTTGATGACACGTGTGGAGGGATTCTGTTTTAAAACTCGAATTTCTTCAGAATTTGCAACAGCTGTAAAACTAAACAATGACCACAAAGACTATCACACCAAAATTTGAAAAATGTAATGATCGGTCATATGAGCTTTACATGCTAAAAACT
The DNA here is from genome assembly GCA_038363315.1 of Mugilogobius chulae. Taxonomy (NCBI): domain Eukaryota; kingdom Metazoa; phylum Chordata; class Actinopteri; order Gobiiformes; family Gobiidae; genus Mugilogobius; species Mugilogobius chulae. Next base: position 20,467,452 of record CM076403.1, on the reverse strand, counting down.
CTAACGAAGTTGAATTGATGACTGGATTGATGGTTGAATTGAATTGAATTCGCTTTTTTTTTCTTTCTTTCTTTTTTTTTTAGTATTAGAAAAAAACAATTCAAATTTTTTTGACTCAGGGCTGTCCAAAAAAAATGTATTTTGTTTTCCTCTGCAGGCAGCATGAAATATAGCAGTGTGACAAGGGTCAAGCCTTAGAGATCTTGTCTTTTTTGTATTTGTTTTCTACTCTGTCAGTGTCCGAACGGTCCAGTTGATCAGAGTTACAATGTCTGTTCTAAAATATTGGTCAACCAGTTAGACAGCTCTCTGTTCTGTGTGATCAGCAGGCTGTGAGGGTGGTCTTAAGATTCTCAGGGACTCTTCGCATGTCTTGTTCCTGCGTTTGAGTGGCTGCGTCAGGGCGCAGGCTGCGTTGTGTTGTTGTAAGAACAGACGAGGAAGGCAACCTTCGTGCTTCAGCTATCCAGCTTCTTAATGCTGAGCCATCCCTATTCAGCACTGTAAAACTGCACTTTAAACATGGGCTCATGTATGTATGTCAGTGTGAATGTTATGTATATTTTATGTCTATTTTTTATTCTGCAACTCTCTGTCTTTTAATTGCCCCTCGGGGATAAATAAAGTGATTTATTATTTATTATTATTATTATTATTATTAAGCCTAATTTAGTGTTGTTTTAAAATGTACTTTATGATGAATTGTCTACAGTATTTTAGGAGAAGTGGTTAATTTGGTCTCCTCTGCTACCACAAATATTTTCAGGAAAAAACCATAACAATACTCTTAGAAAAAATCTCCTCCACAGGCCAAATTAGACTCCCCGGAGAGCAAAGTTTGATCCTGCTCTCACACACTACAAACAAAATACACACAAGTACACTGTAAGGACTACAAAAAGCCCCATAACCACCTCACAGTGACTATGAATACTGTATCGCCCAGTTATGCCCTCAACTTAACCAAAGCACCTGAGGAGCCAGGAGAAAGCAATCACGACTTGTGTAATATTGTACCTTTACGGCTCAAAGTGAAAAGGTGCGCTTGCTTGCGTGTGTGTTGTGTGAAGATGTGTTGGAGAGCTTGAGCAGGTGCTAGCTCAGGAGGAGGCAGGATTATTCATGAACCTGTTCACAGACACCACAGGCACAGTGACGGCAGCAGCAGCAGGGACCTCTGTGCTACTTTTCGCTCTCTTTATACCGTTAAATACTCACTGCTAAGGACACCGCTACAATGGCTCTTGTAAGCTGGAGATTTCACATCGTATTCCGCAATGTCGCTGAGCAGATTGCGTTTTCAATCTTGGAAAAAGGGATGTAAAAATGAGTGTGACTGGGTAAAACTGCTGCTGTTTGGCAGTTTTGGCAATGGGTCTCATATTTTCCAATCTAATGACAACTCACTTTAATGTCATACCAGAAGACTAAAAAAACGACATAATATTCTCTATAGAGGTTATGCACTGACATCTTTTATTTGAAAATGCTCCTCAACATTCTGACTAAGGTGTAAAAGTGTGATTTCTTTATTTCTTTGCGTTTTGGCTCTAATCTTTCCTCTGGGCAATAATTGTTTGACAGAAATTTTGGCAAAATAACTTCTGTTTTAAAGCAACAGTGCAGACTTTAGCTAATATTTCACAGATACAGTTGGCGTCAGAGGTTACGCCTACTAACGAACCTTCATGGGGGAAACTTAACACGCAAAGTGCATCAGAACAACAGTGTTATCACTCCAGCTCCAACTAAAACAGTGTTAAATATAGATACAAAGACATGGAGATGAATAAAGTGATCTATCAGTCCAACTATGTAAATATATCTAACAATGCTAACAGTCGTGCAAGCTAAATGCTAACGTGATGCTAGCACTGTCTGGCGTGTTTTAACATCTCTCTTTAACATTGTTTACTTGTGAGATAAATCACTTCAACAATCTCCATTCAAACATGATTGTGACTCGGCTTCAATCAGCTAAAAATATACTTAGCTTGCTAAAAGATTAGATTCCCTTGGCTTAACATTGTAACTTTCAATACATTGTTTATCAAATGGAATAAAAACATCTTATTTAAGCATAAAGAGGTAGGAATTGAACTGTGTGTGATTCTAAAGTAGTCATAAATGAAGAAACTGGTTTGAAAAAGTTTTTAAAATAGAAATGTTTATTTGTATGGGCATACGCAAATAACAAATATGGCTCTACTCAAAAAAAAGCAATATTTTCTTAATATGATCATAAACAAAGCAAGTTACAATTTGTAATGTTACTACAGTAACAACAATAAATAAACAATAGTATAATTAAGAATTGTATTATGTAACATTATTGTTGTTCATTTATTTTCTCTACACAACCATAAACGAAGAATGGATCCTATAATTTTTTTTTTTTTTTTTTTGTCATAAATGATGAATCTTTCTTTGTCCTAAAAATGGCTGTACAGATGTACAATGGGGCAGGGCTCTGTACTCTCATTGCTTGTTCTAGTTTCTATTACATGTAAATTTTATACACTAATTTTTATGTTGCTAAAAAAAAAATAAACTAAACTTGCTAAAAGAAATAATAAACAACCATAAAACTATTATGAGTTTGTATGTAGCTACATTTCATGATTTTAGTAGTGTATGGAGTCTTTACAGGAGAAACAGCAACTACCCATTGACCCTCACTGCACAGTTATTAGGCTATATAAAATGTTCACTGTAGGGACTTTTTAAAGTGGGCACGAGAAGAGACAAGTTGTTAAACACTGCAGTTGGGAGTACTTAGACCTACTTTAGATTAGAAATTTGAATAGTTATGATTTGATTTAGGTGGATGTACACTTTATTGTCCCTGTGGGGAAGATCTGTCATAGCCCAACGACAGCTGCTCCTAAAAAGGCCACATTAGAGGCGGGCTGATCTCATCTGGTGGCATGAGGAAGAGAGTTGTGACTGTGGCAGAGAGAGAAAACATTACGAGGGTGTGGCAATTATCAAGTAACAGTACAAAGTTTAAGCTGCTAACAATCAGTGAAATCCAAAACACAATTTGTGCCAGATCCTTTTGCTTTATTGTCCAAGAATAAAACAGAGGGAGGGATAAGAAAATAGAAGGTATGGATACGCCTTCCCCTGCCGGGACATCACTCCCTGTTTGGATTTGGTCAAAGTAGTCCACTTGTGATGTAATCAGGTGGTAGTACAGGAAGTGTTCTCTCGTGCAATTAGATGACAAATTACTGACTAATGACGATGACACTTCCATCAACTTTTAAACTTGTGGTTTCTGGGATTTGTTTATTCAGCTACCACAAAATCAATGTGAACGTGGCAGGCTAGAATACACAATAAAGAAAACGTAATAAACATTGAACACAATGAGATTTTTGTAGCTGTTACTTCCTAATGTGCATGGATTGCAACAGGACATGCAACTTGTTCACAGTAGGGTTGCTATGTACCTAGCAAACATAATTAAATGTAATTATGGCTTATAATGGGCTTACAATTATAACTGGCTTACAGAATTTTTGTCCTAACCCAGTTATGCCACACTGCCATCACTTTGCATTTGTAGCTAACCCTAGTAGTAGTAGTTTTGTTTTTTGTTTGTTTGTTTGTTTGTTTGTTTGTTTGTTTAGAAATGTAACTAATGTTAAAGTTAGGCTTAAGTTAAATGAATTTGACTAAGCTTAGGGATTTGAGAAAGGTATGTTAACCAGGTCACTGTATAACTGTGTTATGGAAATGAAGGACAAGTTGCTAAATGTAACACATAAAAACACAATGCACAGTATTTTTGATTTGATGAGTAACAATAATAATAAAATAATAACACTGTGTTTTTTGGCTTAAATAGTTGTTTAAACTGTCACAAAAATATGTCAGTTGTGTGTCATTCTTGATGGAACACTTTTTGATAGAGGTATTCTGTTTTTATTTTAAACTCATCTATATTTCTCTTTTTATTGCTTATATTTTCTTACACCTTGACAAATGTAAAACTATGATACATATTTACCACAGTGACTACCACAACAAGTCATTTAAATCTTCAGTACTCTCCTCTGCCCCGAGCCTTGATGGACTGGTTCACTTATGCTTTAGTTTCCTTAATCTTGACAAGTGACGTAAATGTAAAGTGGCTTTACCTGCATAATGTCTGTGCTTTGAAGGGCGAGGCATGTTGTTTGTTGTAGCTTTATGGTGTTTGAGTATAATATTTGTATTGCAGGGAGTGGCACATTAACAAATCTGACAGCTGAAATCACGAGTTGTAATGTACTAAGTGTTCTGTTGGTCATAAGGCCTGTGTATACCCCAGAAGTAAATCATCTGAGCAGCCATGCCAATGTGTCTCAAGAATGAAACAAATAGTTTTCCCTTTCACTTGTATTATAATTCTATTTATAATAGTATTAATCAATCACCATGTATTTCTGCAACCCCTTACAACAAGTGTTTCCAAACCTTTCAGACTGGGTTCCCAAAATAACAATGTAACCAACCTGCAAACCCATTATTGTCCTACATGATGCTTCCAGTTAGATAAAAAAATAAATAAACATTAAATGCCAAGTCTCAATTGTCAAAATTACAACTTGAAAACTTTCTCGTAACACAACAAGGAGTCCCGACCCCCACTTTGGGAACCACAGCTTTACAAAACAGAGGCAACAAAAGTACTTTTTGATAAAAGTACACAAAAATCAATAAATTCTACAGCACAAATTGTAAAACAGATATACAAAATATTCTCATTTACATGTGTATTGTACTCATTCCAAAATGAATCCATTATTTTACATCGTCTAGAATCACCAAATTAAACAAACTCAATTTGCCTTTATTCAAGTGAGGAAAGTTTTGCCTTGTCACAACTGTATCATCAATACAGTATTGAGGTTTGGGTTGTTACCACCTTGATAGTGGGTTTGCTTCATGCTCTAAGGTCTTGCCAAATAAAGTCATAGGATCAAAAAATAAAGATTAAATCAGTGATTTTGTAATGCTAGAATGAAAGGGTTCAAGGTTTCTTTTACATTACCAAGGAAAATTGTTATAGTACTAGTTAAATGTGTACGCCGAAGGAAAAGCAGCAGTCCAATAACATTAAAACAAGACAGTATGACCTAGATTAAATGCATACACTATCACATAAGTCTTTAAAGTCCACATGTAGAAGAAGCTTAAGGTGCTATTTAGAGGTGGTAAACACAGATACTGCATAGGGCACCGATAGCTACAGAAACAAAACTGTTCCTGAGTTTTCTAGTTCTGTAGAGCGATTCATCCATTTCTGTAAAAAAGTCTGTAAAGCTCCCTCGAATTTCACCTACTTTAATTCACCAAACTTAGATGTCCTAATGTAGTTCTAATGCTGTGCGAATGTGCATGTCTGTGTTACCTTATACAGTATATATTGATTAATAATGACTCTATGGCCTATTTGCCTTCAGATTTGAACAAAATTATTATTGCTACTCGCCAGGGATCATTCTCTAATAAAATTGTCGTTTAAAAAGACAAAAATGGATGTTTGGGGAAAGTTATGCTTCCATGGTTTGGACAAAGCTCTGCAAAGTTTGGATGGAGGGACTTTATCACCATAAACAATAAAGAGAGAGAGACTACGGATGTTTCATAAGAAATTGGATTGTGGATGTGATTCTGACAATGTGATGAAGGTCATTTGAAATAAAACAAACCAAAAACACAAAAATCGCTCAAGTCATGAATGAAGCAAATGGTTGTAAATCATGCCTATTTCTGGGATAAAGTCTGTAAAATCAAGCATATTATACTCCTCAATTATCCCCATGCGATTGCCTGTATAAAAACTCTGACATCGTAGGGTAATTTTAGTTTACAGACGTTCATTATGCCGTGCGAATATGACATTACACTGATTCATCAACCGGTATGTCAAGTAAAATGTTGAAAGTAACAGTGAGGAACGTTGGGCACCATTGTTTTAATAATTGGTGAACTGGAAATGCTTCACAACAACTTATTTCTTGTTTACTTGTGCCCCCAGAGGGTAACACATTTAAAGTACTATTATTAGGCATTCACAGACTCTGGCACAACAAACACACCGACTGTAACAGCATTTCACTGCCGCTATTTACAGAAGACAACAGGCAGTACAAGCGGTGACAAATTGAACAGACACTAGTTCATTTCTAATAAACGAGAAGCCATTATGATTCACTGATCCAGACGTGATCCATATATTACTGTATTCTTTGTGGAAGGTTCAAAAGCAGATTTGAGAGGCAGGAGCTGTCAGTCTCACGGGGGGACTGAGACAGCTGACTGACAGATGGGTCTTCACACAATAACAGGCTTCATGAACAATACATCAAGATCTGCGGCAGGAATTATGCTTTGCTGGGTTTTGAGTGCTGCGTATTGTGTTTTTAAGTGCTTCATCTCGAGATAACTTTGTGTTTATGTTTTTGAACAAGTATGGATAAAGTCTGTTTCACCTTTTAGGTTTCAAGTTTCTCCATGCTCTTTAAGAAGAAAAAAATACTGAAGACAAAAAGAAATTGGAGTATCACAAAGCTAATTGGTACACCTAGTTCGTTGGAAAGAATGACTAAAAGGATGCATCAGAATGGGTTCATGACAGCTGGAAAAAGCTTATGCATACAGCTGAATCGACAAATAAGATTTGTGATTTTTTTTTGGACACTGGTAAGAATTTTATGGTGGAATTTACTGTTTGTAGGCGTGATCCAAAATGGCGCATAGTTCTTTGTCTTCTCTGTCAGTAAAATAACCAAATGTGAGGATGGAACTTGGATTTCTATTTGGAATACTTCTTCCATAGTCAGCCGTTGACCTGAGATTATAAAATCTTACAACATTACCTATTGTTAAGGTAAATATTCTATTTGAAATGTCGACCTCTCTAGCTCATGTTTATGCCAATAGACTGAATTTTAAAACAGAAATCACATCTAGACAAAAAGTTTAAGACAGTGGTGGGCAATCGTTTTTCACAAGGGTGGTATTAGAATCCAGACAAGTTGTGCGAGAGAACCAGAAGGAATTTCGATTTACTGCTATAGTCCCAATGTTTCTTTAAAATTATTTAATATAAATAGTAGTATACAAAAAAAAAAAATATTACAATATAGATAAAATAATAACAAAATAAAAGCTAACTAATGTATTCCCATTTGACAGGATATCTATTGTGCAAATTAAAGCCCTACACCAACACAACAGCTAACAATAAATTCTGGAAAAATTAGCCATATTAAAATAAAAACTGACTTGTCGTAACTTCATTTTTCCCAACGAATTGCTTCGGGGGAGCTCTGCATCTCAAAAAAAAGCAATCAAGGTACTTTCTGCATTCTGGCCCCAGGCGCGTAGCTCGTTTGCCCATGCCTGGTGGGAGAGGCTTTATAAGGTTATAATTGGTGTGTGGGAGGATCCTACATACCCTGCACAAACCTACTATTGCAGTCAAAATGTATAGTGCGATCTTAGTCCATTCTGCTTTGTCTTCTGAATCATAGTATAAAACAAATGCCAAATCACAACATGGTGCAAAAATGCGATTATATGGATTAGAAAACATTACTGAAGATTATTACTTATTATTAATTCTTAACATATATAAAAGCAATGCCGAGAGTATGAGAGGCTAGCCACAAGCTGGTAAGTGTTCTAGCTTCAGACTATCTAGTAACGTATACTAAGCATGCTATGCAAGAACTATCAACTTAGATACAAACAGACTGAAATTAGCATCCTAATCTCTGAAAGACTAAATTTCAAGATTTTTATATGCACTTTAGATTGACCACAGTTCTGAACTAAATCGTCATCTTATCACTTAGAGTTAATGACACGACAAAGAAATTATCAATCTCGCTAGGAATTGCTTACTCTTTGACATACCATCGCATAATGCCAACGACGTTTATTGTTTTTACAAGTCATACATTGCGAGCTTTGGAGTGGCGTTGATTCCATAGCCATAAGTGCTTGATCAAGAATAGATTGTAGCAAACAGGAGACCTTTGCAAGTACACTAGTCGGCAACTCCTTTACTGCTTCTCTAAATCTATTACATACTGTATCTTAGGTCCTTTTAACTTCACAAACAGTTTGTCCATTATCTTTAACAATAACTAGGCATAATATATCTCATCTTCAATTGATAACAGCTTACTATTCTCTCTATCCCATATAATTTCGTATATAGACGCAGCTCTTCATAAACGGCAAAGGTATTCCTCATGCATGTAGTATCTATCATTTCCCCTTGCCTTCGGGTCCTCTGCCACCTGAACCATCCATCTCAAACGAGCCGATAGTTCTTCCCCGGCGCGAGTGCCTGGCAGGAACTCTCCAAATTCGACGAGTTACAAAAAAAAACCACTTAACAGCAAATCCTTCCTTTATCTACCGGTTTTAAAACGCACGTGCTGTGGAAGTGCAGAGCTATCTTTAGCTCCGTGTCACGACTTCACAGCGGGTTCAGCACGGCTACACTCTCGTAGTTCATCTCTTGGCCTCTCATGGTATACAAAAATAGTAGAATGCGCCGCACATTACCGAACCAAAAGAGAAAGTGGGGGGTTTATAAATTGTCTAATATTGGGAACTATTCATTTGTCGACTTTCCTCTATCTAGCGCCCCTATAATGAACACAAATTCTGTGAACGTCACAGTGAGCTATGGCTCATGAGAAAAAACTTTAGAGATAGTGTACACACAAGAGACATTTAAAACACCTCTCATGTTCAAAAATCATGCATGTAAAAAAATGCCAGTCGCCTTGCTACGCAAACGTCAGAAGCATTTTTACTGAAAACTCAAAGTCTGGTCTCTATTCGGCTCACCTGATAGCCTGCCAACGTCAAAGTCTCCATGGCCGTTACGAAGTATATCCTTGTACCGAGATCTTCGTGATTGTGAATGTACTGTTAACAATATCGACGACTGTTTTTTGTGATCTGGAGCCCACGCTGAGCAAACTGAGCTGGTCTTAAGGCTAGAATACCCGTTGCTTCAATTTTATGCAGCACCAAATTATAAATTGTTACCTGACAGTTTTGGTTAGAATTAATCCTTAGTCTTTATCGTCTGTCACTTCGTAACACTGCTATATATGTCATACGCTAGTTTGCTAGCTCATCAACGACCCTCGCTTTCGTCAGTACTTTTAAGCTTGTTCATGAATGCGACAGTCAGACCACGCAAAGTAGCTACGAACGGATTAGTATATCCGTTTTTGTGTGCTCACCTTGCCCAGGAACTGCAGATTGGAAAGTAGTAATAGCTAAGTCTGGGCGGGTGCCTGCTGCCCTAACAATACAGTCATTTTAATAAGATCAGACGAATCTATAAATCTCGGTGTGCGAGAGGCAGAATGCATGCGCTACGGCGTCTCTACATCCAGAGATGTTAATAAAATTCAGCTTCCTATCAATATGAACAGCTAACATATCTCCACCTCTGTACAAGGAAGGTTACATATAAACCCAAGAGATGGAGCCACCGACGTTGCTCGGTAACAATGGATAATATAACTGCTCTATCTGGCCGGTAAAAAATTTTGAGCCCAGCGCGGATTTTAATCAATGAAATAACATCCTATGAAATATTATGGCCGGAAATACAATAATGTGCCGACGCCGACTTATATTATGAGTTAGAAAAATGTAGTCTTCAAAATTAGGAGACGAGAGAAATGTACAAGAAGGGGTCAAATTGAGTTATATAAAATTAATTGCAGGCCCGTACCTGTGCTTGCTTTTTTTTGTTACTCGAGAAAATTTGGTTCGCTGTGCGGTATGTGGAGCTCCAATTTAGCGTGGCTTCTAGGCAAGAAATGTTTACAACTACAGATTTACTTTAGATTCACTTTGGTCTACCTTGTTATTTAACCTGGCGAATGTGATGCCTATTATTAGGCGCTCGTAAGGGCAAAGATGGTTCCTCATTTGAATTTCACGCGCATCACTTCATAGACTGCTTGGTTGAAGCAATATGATGTACCTGTATGTCGATATGACCCCTGGTGAGTACCTCATTCTATGCGCCGGAAGAATTTCAAGCAAATCGACAGGGCTACGAATATCCTTGGCATTGAAACCCTAAGGGCATCTGGTCTCATTATTTTGAGCCTTGTTACAGTATAGCTTAATAGCTGAGTAAAACACAAAAACTAACGAAAGGTACAAGAGTATTATATATTCCAAGTGTTTTTTCAGCTCAAGATTCATCTTCCAAACATGCCGGCAAAAACGCATTGCAAATACTGGTCCCTACATTGCAAAGAACTATTTACCAATGTACGTCTTGATTTACGCAACCTATTTCAGTGTAAAACCAGTACAATAACATTATTAGAAAAGAAGCTAAGAAACGTTCAATAAAGATAAACCCAATAGCCCATGCTTACTAGACATTGTAGTGACATTGTTAAGAGTTTTCCTCCGCGTATAAGCACAGTTGTGTTATTTGACCGCCTGGTTTGAGTGGGTTTGTGGTCTTTGCTTTCGGTCACCACAGAAAAAGAAGAAGTATTTCTTCGTTATCTTGACCTTTGTGATTCGAGTCATAGTGATTGGAGGAACTCACTGCCCATTACCTTATTGTTCTGTCCTCTGTTTTCTTCGTGAAGAACAGGCAAATAATGAAACTCAGAACCTGATCACACACTATTTGTAGATCATATCCTTACCGAGTATTCTTCCTTGTATAAGGCCTGTAACATCAAAAAGATTAATCACTAATGCTTAAGAGCTCAGTCAGAGACACCTAGCAGTACCCATACTTTCCATCTTCAAGCAAGAGGAAGAACATTACAACCTATACGTATGAAGCTGAATTAAGTTAATATCTAATGAGCCAGTGATTGCTGCTTTATGTTTAGTTAATTTGAGTTGCTTCATGGTCAGTGTGGTTTGGTATATAAACAAGAGCAGGTTGAGTGTGAGCAGTGAACTTTAAATGACAATAAAACGTGAGATAAAATCAGCAATGTAAATTTAAAACAGCAGCTATGGTATGCTTAAGAGCTTGGTTTATAAATGTATGAATTACATTATCACGTCATGTTATTGTTTGTAGTTTAATATTCTTTGTCTAAAGCGCCAATCTACATTCTTTCACTGTTGCACGTATGTGTTGGTTTCACATTTCCAAACTATATTCATTCTCGTGAGATTTATATTAATACGATCAAAATAGTTTTTAAAATATCAGAATGTTTTGGTCCAGCAATGCAGACATAAATATTAGTTTAAAACTAACAAGTTGCTAACTTTCTTACGCCTAAAACCATGCATATCACATCTCGTGACGACTTACAAGTCCTTATTTTTATTAGTCTATTTATATGTAATGTACTTCTTGGACTAAAAACATAATCACAATGTGTGTTTTAGCTTGCATCTTCCCAAAATCAACTCTTTGTGTCCTAGAAGAGGGCCTCCTCTTGCTTGTTTCCATGGAAATCTTGTTCTTTAGCTTCAGAATCCCACAGGTGTAACATGAAACTGATGTATCTCAATGAAGAATGACCCAATTTAATGTTTTAACTTTCTATATCAGTGAGACTATGTATTTGACTTATCATCCTCTAAAGTTACTTTAAAGGTGCACTGTGTTTAAGGGCCCAAAAACAAGCAAGCATCTCAAACTAAAAACACAGACTGTTATTATTGTTTTTAACGCAATAAAGAAATCAAAATGACAAAAAACATGCTTTTATTCAGATTTGGCAAAAAGTTACAACGGTGCCACAGTTACATGGTGTCGCTTTAAATTTAACTTTTGTTTATAATACAACAAGTGAATGGGTCTTGTCAGTAACAAAAATCATCATATTAAAAATGTGTGAAAGTACCATATGTTATGGCTAAGCAACTGGCTTCCACCCCTCGTATGAACCTACGACATTATCACAAGGTGAACGCAACCTATTGAAGTTAAAGCAGACCTATTGTGATTTTCCCGTACATTTAGGAAGAAATTAAGCATAAGTAGATCAGTAATTCACATTTTGTTCATTGCAAAACACAGAAATTAGTCTAATTGACACCCTCTTTCAAAACTAAATTTGTATTTTTTTTTTTTAGAATATGGCAACACTCACATCACTCGAAATGTAAATCTGCGAGTAATCACAAGGAAAAACAGACAAGTGGGTGGGATAGGTGGTAGGTGAAGACAGGGATTTTCTGAGTGACAATGAAAGATTAGTCAAACATGCATAAATCAATCCCAATACAACTTTAGGTAAACTGGAGATGAGAGAACACCTGCTGTAACATGCTAGAAACTCAGAAAAGCAGATTTACATAATAGGTTCTCTTTAAGGCGACCCACATATTTTGGATTCCTGGACTTGATTGTTTGCTGAATGTCTCTACCTTCATTCTGTCTGAACTATTCTCTCTATTTGCTACAACTGACTGGTCGAATAAAACATTTGTGTTCACAGAGCGTTTTGAAAGTTATAAGGGATGACTCAAAAATACACTTTAACGTCACTTTACCAGCTCAGTGCCTGCATAATCTTGATGTGAACCACCAATAATGTGTCACCACCAGTGCAAGATAAGAAGTAAGGGAGACAGGTATTCTGATTCAGCTGGGAGCTAGCTCAGAAACCAGGCCGACACCTCTGAGGTCAGAGGTCATGCTCACAGCAGCTCCACACTTCCTCTTCACTGCACACTAGCACTGGTACACAATCCTTTAGCACAGCTCCTCTGACATTTACTAGACCTGAGGATCTTGTAACTTCAGTCCACTTGTGGGCATGCTGGTATTGTTGAAAAGGAATGCACCAATCCAGATTTTTCAGATCTTATGCCAATTTCTTTTATGTGGCTTTCATTTTCGATATGCACTTACTAAATACTAAATTAAGGGACATTTTTTATAATTTTTTTCTATTGTTGTTTATGGTGCAAAAACAACAAAACACACAACAATTTAGCAAAAATGTTTGTGATTAATATTAGCAACATTAGCAAGTAAATCATCTCATTGAGTCCAATTAATCACAGAATTGAAAAGTTCAGTGATTAACTTTATAGGTCATTGGTGCATCCCTAATGTTGGATACACAGCGTTGGGTAATAATAACAAATATAACCCTGCGTCTCATTTTAAAGAAGACCAATTATGCAGAATCCACTCGAACCTAGCTTGTAAAGTCTGATCCCATCAGACGCCAAAACCCCAGGTGCCACAGTGGGACCTTGTGTTGTGTCCTTAGGCAAGACACCTCACCTGCCTCATATGAACTGGAGTTTGTGTGAATGGTTGGTGGTGATCAGAGGGCCAATGGCACAAAATGGCAGCCTCGCTTCCATCAGTCCCTGGCAGTTGTGGCAACAATAGAAGCTGGAGTGAATGAATTATGCAATAATAGGTGTCAGGAAAATCGCTGTATAAATCCAATGATGATAATAATATAAGATATTCTTTATTTGTCCCAAATGGAACATTCCAGTGTTGCAACGCACATTTTAAGAACCAGCAAGGAAAATAGGAAACATACAATCAAACAAGATCATTTTAAAATAGACTAAAAAATATTTATAATGTTACAATAGTTAAAAATCTTATTTACAATAAATGTTGTTGAAAATAAAGTGCCCTTTAGCATTAGCTTACTCAAAGTTGTCTCTAGAGTATATCAAGTATAAAACTGGGCTTATCAATCATTTGATCAGTTTTGATGCACTGATTAATGTTTCCAAGCCGTTTTAGATCATTTTTGTTTTTACAATATACAAAATGTCAATTCTGATACATATGTCAGTTTTTAGTAAATGCACGGAAATTGTAATAGATTCTTTTAAAAGAGCTTTCTGAAAAACAAGGCTGTAAGAAGTGCAAAAAAAAAGAGTAAGTGTATTTCAGCCTTAAAGTTGAGAAAAATAAGGAGCAAAGGCTGACGCACATTTCCCAGAAACCCTCCTCCAAGTTCAGGAGCAAAAACTAGCCGCTATGTGCAGTTGTTAGAAGCATGGCACCTGAAAGAAAGCTTCAAAATGAGATAAAAAGAAGGCAGGATCAACCGAAGAGGCCATACTGTCTGGTGGAGTGAATATGAAAAGAGGCTGGCAGTTCTATGACTGCAATAGAGTCTGAAGAGAGGAATTTTTCTGCAAAGAGCAGAAAGAGCACTCAAGAAGAAGAGAAAAAAAATCTCAATGACAGCTGACAAGAGGAAGAATGTAGAAAAATAAAAAGACTTTCTGATTGTATTGTCGAGAAATGATTGCCGACACCTTAAACAACCTCCGTATTAAAAAGATCTTCAGAAGCGTTACCGTAATTATCTCTATCTACGATCATGCATTATTCATCATCACTATTTACACCTCTCCAAAATAACCTTGGCGATGATGCTTTGTAGTTACACCTATACATCACTTCAGCAACAGCAGATGAATTGACTTATTAGCTCGACTGCAACCTAATTATCCTGCATCTGAACTTTTTGTTGTTGTTTTTTTTTTACACAGCCTGCAGGAAGCAAACGATTTACTTGTTTCTGAGGACTTGTTAACGTAATGATCAAATCGCCCCAATTACTCAAATAGACCCGTGCATAATGGAGGAAAGTGGTTGGTTCCGTTTTGGTCAGGTTTACGACAACCACAAGGATTAGAAGCATTAACCTCTGTGGATTTTGCAGAGAAGAAAAGGGCCAGTAGTGAACCTGGATTACTTGGGAAATTAGCACTTGCACAGTGAGAAACCTTATCATCTAGATCAGCCACAGTGAAGCGTGTTGTTTCTTTCTATTATAATAATTCTTTTTTTTTTTTTTTTTTGAAATGTGTCATTGTTGACGTATCACTTGATTTAAGACATAGCGTGTACCAAAACGTGCACACAATGTCTTTGGCTAAGGTTAGGGTTAGGTTAGGTTGAGTTAATTTGGTTAAGATTAGGGATTTGGGAAAGGTATGCTAACCAGGAAGCGGCATTACTGTGTTGGGAAAAATTAAGACGCGAAATAAACTTGATTTTTGATTTGATTTTGTTTAATCTTTTAAAAACTTCAAGAAAATTGACTTTTATTAACATTAACAAAAACATACAAAATGCACTATTTATTAGATTTTTTTTTTATTATTATCAATATTATTTCTCAAAGTTTGACTTTTACACCAAACCACAAACACATCACTGACTGATTGTTTTTCGATCTTTCCATTCAAAACAACCAAATAATTGACGACTCAATTCAATTTGATTTCTTTCTCTTGATTTTTTGATTAATTGCTCAGTCCTAACTTATACATTGCAGTTGAAGATCACGATTACTGTAATTACTGTAACTGGGTAATCGATTATTTGCTTACACAATTTTTGGGTTAGGGGTTAGCATTGTAATTGAAATTTGACTCATTGCACAGCCCTAGGAGAAGCTTATTACAAAATGCAACAGCAAAATACTATACTATAGTAACACAGCAAAAGGATCTTTTTTGCTCTGCTCCTCAAGAATTGTATAATGTTATATTGATATGTTAATGTAATATAGATGCACAATATTCAAATCAACCATAACTTCTTTGTCTGACTGTAGACTCCACTTGAAGCTGCAGTGTGTTTCCTTTGACTTAGACTTTATGTAACTCCTGTATAATTCGTTTCATGATTGACATTTCCTCACAAATGAAGTCAGTTGCTGTGTGCACTGTTTCATGAGAAAATCCAGAATTAAAAGATCCAGTTGTGAACCTGATTAATACAGTTCATCCAGAGGCCCAGTGAAGGGAAAAGGGGAGGAGTCTATTGTAAACTTTTTTTTTTTTACAGGAGGAAACTGGAGCACCCTTACATAGGGAGAATGTGCAAACTCCGCATAGAGGTTCTTTGCCACCAAGAAATCAAATCAAGGACTTTTTTGCTATGATGCTTTTTTTTTTTTTTTACCTTTAGTTTTACGCCTCCGGTTACATTTAGCTTATAGTTACCTTGTGTTCAAAACGTGCTGCATAATGAAAAGTAGATTTACATTAGAGAAATGTTTCTGAATAAATGTGTACATTCTATCACTTGTAACTTCAATAAGTTATTCGCACAACCTTCATGTTACTGTTTTTGCTGCCACCTTTCATAATTCAGATACAGAAGTAAAACTAAATTAAAATGACCTTGAGTGATGTTGGTGCGTCTGGATAAAACCTGACTGAGTTAGCCCTGGTCGTAAACACCACGATCGGGCGGTTATGTAAAGTCAGCTCTTGTGGTGAGCTTGTCTGAGAATGGAGCCAGGGCGCGTGAGGTAAAAACTGTGGCTTAGACTCATAAAACTCATGGAATTCACATCCTCCCCAGCACAACACAAAAGCACTTTCAATTCATATATATTGTGAAGAATGAAGAGTTATTGTAAAATAAGGAGTTTTACTTTAAACCATCAAGAATTTACATTAAAGGGGCATTTTCAATTTTCATATTGGTCAAATGTACCAGTCAACCGTTGCATTGCCTTTTTATAGCTCAACACTAACAAAATAACTAAGTAACTCAATGATTTAAATGCATCGTGAAGTGCATAACATAAGATAGTAGTCCCCAAAGTGAAGGAGGCTCTGTAAGGAGCACAATGTCACAGAAATGCGTATGTAATACCACACAATTTCTACGAGAGATGTAAAGATATGTTAATATATCTTAAAGAAACTCCAAGCCTCAGACCTAAGCTTGCAATTTTTGTAACCTCAGACCTAAACTTGGTCATTGAACTCAAAGAAAATGTGGCTTTAAATGTGGCTAAGAAATTAGCAGCTCTATTTGATCCGTGTCACAGTGTGAAATAGATAGTGTATAATAAACATGCAAAAACGGTCTAGAAACATGCTTATGACAAGCTATTAACATATTGCCTGACCAGCCAGCCATGGTCTGGAACCAAAGACAGAGCCAATCCCGTTGTTGTCCAAAATTAGGACGATCCCATCTAACAGGGCTGTTCCCCTTTCCTTATCCCTCGCCATTTTCAAGCTTTTTTTTTTTTATTAACCGTTTCAAAATATTAAGATGGCAGACGAAGATGATTATTTTCTTCGGCTTTTGCTTCAGTTTTGAACAAGTAGGAACTTATCAATTCCTTAAAACGTGAGCAGCAAACCGCGTTGAGAGCCTTCATACTGAAACAAATCCTTCCGCTACATATTACGATAACATCTGGTTTAGCGTGTTGTTGTTTCGGTGTTTTCTGTGATTGGTTGACTCAGCACTCTGAAAGCCCGCCTTCAAAATTGAAACCCGGCGCTCTTATTCCAGACCTTCACGTCTTTATAAAGTTGTCTGTCAAAGTATAGGGACTGGCTGGTCAGTCAAATTAACATAGCTATTAACGTAGATACGCATTTCGTGTGATTGGGCTGCTGTAAGCGGGTCTCCAAAGTTGTCCACAAACAAGCATGAAAGAAAACTGAAGGGTTTGGTAAGGGCGAAGATAAAATAACAACACAGGTTATTTATTTTTTTTACACCATAAAAGTAAACTCCACAGTATCCATCTCAAGATTTCAAATGTGATTCTTCTAGATAAGTTTATGCCATCTCCATCTCTGACTAATGACACTTACTCATTCAAAGGCACCACACATTCATGCATATTTGAGGTGAGTAAACTATCCAGTCAACGGTAGCATGCATGCAGAAATTAGATTCATCTGGGATGATGGGAAAACGCTTCAAGAGTGAGCCAATGAGCCACTGCACGAGGATTTTATTTTTTTATCCACACGGGGGAAGAACCCATAATCTTCTCTTGTTGTGAGATCATTATGTTGGAGTGTAGTCCTGACAGTGGAAAACTTTGGGGGTCCAGGAAGCAACAGTATCCAGAGCTTGGCCCAGACCAGTATGTGTCTGCAGCTTCCACACTGTTTCCACACAGTTACCGCATGTGGAAGGCATGCACCCGACTCCAAGTCCAACATTCTCTAGTCTGCAGTTAGGTTGCTGTACACACTCAGATACTTATATAAAAGTAAAGCATTATAGATACACTGGATAACTCATTTTGAATTTAATAGGAATATTTTTGTCATCATTGTTTGACATCTTTTTTGTTAGTGTTTGATTTCCTCTGGTCTAGAGCTAGCTTTTTGAATAATTGGTCTTTATCAATATGATCCAATGAAGAAGAAGCAAAGAAAAGCTGTATCTTTGTGTGTAGTCATGGAATACCTAGTGGCAATGGTAATAACTTCTTTTTTTCTTCTTTTTTCTTCTGTTCAACTCAGAGACTTGCTGTTTTAGAAAACATGACATGGGGTTGTCTCGTAAAAGCATAAAAATGAAATCTGTGAATCAGTCTTTTCAGTGATTTGCATTCTTTCTGTTTGTATCTAACATTTCTTGTATTTGAAACCACTCCACGTCTACTCTCATGTGCCTGCAGGACCTGACACACTCTGGGAAAAGCCGTTTCTCCACTCTCTCCATGGGAAGACTTCCCCATCACAAATGCACAGGCTGAGCAACAGCTTTTACCCACAAGCAAGTCGTTTTTTATTGATATAAATGCCAGAAGAGTGAGTAGTATTTATCAAATGTATTAATTTCAGCTGCTGTTATTGTTTAACTCAAATGAAGTCTGTACGGTATTGTGTACAATGCCTGAAAAAGAACAGATAATAAAAAAACAACAAAAAGCTCGGCAAAAAAAACAAAAAAACAACAACACACAAACACTATGCAAAAACAGGATCACAAAGCCTTCTGGACATCGGAACATATTCTAGACAAGACGCTAAAGGCTTTTTCCAAAAGAAAAATGTTAGCCGTCGTGATAAAGTTCATTGCAAGTCTTCCAGAACACACGCAGCGTATCACGCACGCAAGCCTACGCGCGTTAAAATAGCCAACGATGCACATGTATCGTTTAGAAACATGCAAAGTCATGAAACCGGCCACACCACCAGCGCTTGACGCGCGTAGGGTGCGAAAGAATCCAACCTATTTCTTTTGTCGCTTGACACTGGCGTAGGTGCGTAGAAACAGAGAATACAAAGAAATCAGGCTTCTACTGTTGTATGTGTGTACTTGCATCAGCACCACGCGTCCTGGGACAGACAAAACCTCGTGTTTGCCGTGATCAGCCGGTCCAGAGGGAAATATAAACCTGTTCATGTGATTATTTTCACTATAGACCGGATACAAGAGCAGAAACACAGACAGACAAACTGAACAGCTTTCCCATGAGAACACAGGGTCAGTGGCTCGCGATGACGCACCACAGGCGCACACGAGGCAAGCACACGTATCTGCTGGATCTGGCGGTGTGGCCACCCATGCGTGACGCACGGCTGTAGTTTCGCTTGTTCACGCACATCATTTTTGTCGCTTGCTGTGTGTATGGGCCCTTAGATAGGCAACAATTGATGCTATAAAATAAAGCTATAAACAAACAGTAAAGTAAAGTATTAGTGCAGTATTTGAAACCTTAAAAGTTTGACACAGTGTATGAGGGTCATCTTCTAAGGCAATGCAACCAAGCTCAAAGAGTATAGGCATGTGAGGAATCAAATTCAGTAGATTTAGTTAGCCCTGAGCTACAGGTCGGAAATCCCTGTTCTAAACATACTACACACAAATCCCACACCAGAACATTCAATGTGATTTGATGTATCTCCTCTGAAAAGTCATACATTACAACATACAACAACTACTATATAGCTATTATTTTTTAATGCTTTACAGCTTCAGCCTCAGCGCTAATATTGGCCTTGGTTACATCATGCTCCTGGACCCTCACTCCATATGCTCTGCACATTCTGCATTAACTCATCCTAGTGCAATTATGAATGCATGTACACTTTAATGAGAGCTTTTAACTGTAATACAATGTCTGGGGTTGATAAGGCAAAAGAGCTCATCTCAGTCAAAGCCCATGACATAAGAGTGTGAGCTAAGAGGGATATTATGATAATGGGGAAGCATGAATTACTTCAAAGAGCGCACGAGAAGGCAGTTACAACATAACCATTACAGATGCAGTCAGAGCAGCCTTATCTCACTGAAATGGGTTAGTATGTATGAATACCAAGCAATTTTAATGCATATAAAAGCGTAATTATACTCACGTAATGTGCTGTTTTTGCATATGCATGTTACACACTGCCTCTCTCATTGGATGTAAAAATGTCTTAACATTTATGAACCGGAACACATCTTTAACAAACTTAGCCATTAAACCCCGAAAAATTTCCTGCATGGCTTCAATCAAACACGTCTAAGACGCAAATAAAGCATCTCTATTTCACGCTTTTCACAGCAAAATAGTGCGAACTAGAGACACCATATAATAAGCAGCCAAAAAAGAGCCAGAAACATGCTCATGATACATCAATACATGTTGTGGTAAATATACGCATGTCAGTGAGACTGTGTTGTTGGGAAGAGTTGTGTAATACAACAATATTTTATCAAATGGCGATATTGTGATTTCGTGAAATGTCTGGAAGAAAAGCAAGACATGTGAAAGGCTTAATTAGTGCGATTTTACAATAATTAATATTGAAAAGACACACCAGCACAAGAGCGAATTGAAATTGTGATATTTGCAAAACCAGATACCATTCCTTGCAAGTTTAACATGCTTTTTCATAGAGTACCATAATGTACGAACTATAAGCAGCTACTTGTTTCCTTTGAACTCTGTCTGTAAAATGATGCAACCAAATTATAGACTTAATATATGTAATTTTTTTTTTCTTCTTTTTGTAGTGACTGTGGCTTATTTTCAGTATAGCAAAGTATATTAAATTGCAGATTGTATAACTTCACCATCGTCCAGTCCAGTCACCATCGGTCTGCGGCGAACCTCAGACATGACTTCAATTTCACCTGCTCGCTGACTGCGCACTCATACATCAGTTTCATGTTTTATTCCATGAGTAAAGCACCACTCAGGCTGCACTCATTACAAGACTGGCGCATGGAGGCCCACAGTTGTTCCTTTGATTCTCTGCAGGCCTTTCAACCCCAAATCTGTCAGAGTACTTACAGTAAGTCACACAGGGGCAGCTTGTTCCCAGCCCTTTGTGCTGAATGTAACGTGTGTGAACACATAGTGACAGCTGAGGTGTACACTGATCCACTTGGGATGTTTACACGTGTTTGTCTGCTAACACTTATCTCAAACCATCTGGACTAGATTAGCAAGATGGCAAAAACAAAGCGGATGAAGATGTGGAAAAACGGGGCTTATATTTCTGCAGACAAAATAATGAATCATGAGAGCAGCAGGGACATTTCAGATTACATTTATATTGGGATAAACTGCATGTATTTCTATGGAGAATTGTTCCATCGCTTCCATGGAGACATCATGGAACATGCTTCAGGCATTGCAATTAGTCGCAGATGAGCCAAAGGTAAGAGGCAGGTTCCAAATGCAACAACAAAAGATGTCTAAAGTAAATAAGTATAAAAAATACAACCATTTCGAGAATGTTCTTGGTTTCATATAAGTTATCAAGAATCAGATGTGTGTAAAAGATCTCAAAAGAGCATACATAAAAATAAAATAAAATAGATTAAGTCAGCAAGTAATTAAATACTTTCATTAAAAAAGTAAATGTAAAGAATGCATCATTGTAGTGACACAACCCCCAGAAGAAATTTAACTGAAATACAGAAGGTGGGCAATAATATTCTCTGTCTATGTATTGTATTATTTTAATAAACACATAACCCATAGCTATAAGTCAACACGCTGGGAGCCTGAAACGTGCTGGGAGCCTGATGAAGCCAGGCTGAGGGCTGCGTTGACCCCCAGGCTGCAGCTCTGTTCTAATAGAGTTCAATGATTCTGTTTCTTCTTTTTGTCTACAAGAAGGATGCATACTTAAGACATTTAAAGACAAATTCTTTTAAATTAATTACAATAATGACCACTGCTCTTTAGCGCTCTGTCTACATTTGAATATGCAAATTGGTTGTTCATTGGTTGCAAAAGAGAGTAAAAGATAAACTGTAAAATTCAACAAAGTAAGTGCAATGATTTATGGCTCTAAAGTGTTTGGTCATCAATAGACTGGATTGAGGTGGCAGTTCTTCCCTACACTCCACCGCTCTCTTCATCACTTAACCCATGTGAGAAGCCTACACTAGTGACAGTGACACTTGAGTGCTGCACTTTTTACAGTCTCTATGCTGAGGGGATCACAGCTGAGTTGAGCTGCTTCAGAACTTAACAGTTTGTTGGGCAGATCTGAGTCCATGTTGGTGTGTCAGTAGCACATTCTTGACAAATGAGTTAAAGAATCAATTTTCCATTACCCCCCTGGACATTTAAAGCTATGCACTTGAGTTAGCGTGACTGAATGAGCTGAGCCAACGTTCAATAAAGGAGAACTGTAGAAAATGTCACAAGCGTGCACACAAACACAGAAGATATCTCAATTAAAAACAAGGTCTCAGGTGCAATTTCGCCACAGCAGGAATAACAATACTTTCTTAACAAATGCACATAAGATACATATTTGTAAGTGAAGGTAAACAGAACTTCCTTTTTTTTTTTTTTTTCTTTTTTAAATTGGCAAGTTTCAGGTCAAAATGGTACCAAACTGACAGCGTCTAACAGCGGACTCGAAAGTGGGTGCCCACTTGAGCCCTGAAGGCCCAGAAGGAGGGGGTAACTGGGAGTGCCTCAACCAATGCCTCGTTTGTGTCTGTGAAAAGGTGTTCACTGAGTGGCTGTCGCCCCGGTGATATGGCTCTGAATTTGCATGAGTCCTGCTGGTGTGAGTCCGCTGTAAGGTCATTTCAATGCTAAGTGACATCAGCATAGATTGCCACATAAAAACAATCAGACACACGCATTGTCTGCCTTGAGAAACCAACATGGCTGCTTACATGAAAAAAATACATGAAAAAATATCACGTGTAACTGACAAACATCGTGGATTTTGGCAGAATCAATGAGCGAAGCAAAAAATAATTTAATGCAAGGTGAGTGAAGTTAGATTTTGGTCTAAATCACAGACGACCAATCAACTTCTATGTTTTATCTGCGTCACACAAACAAAAATCTGATTGTCTGGTACGATGTAGAGTTGATCGGAAATGCGGGCGCTGGGCGTGGTGACCAGACCCACTCTTCGCAGTTCGCTGAAGTGTGGCTCCTGATCCCATGCAAGAAGTTTAGGGATTTATCTCCATTTTACATCTCTCCTACCTCATCTTTCTTGATCTCAACAGCTTGCAACCTCAATCAACTCCAACTGTTCATAAATGTCCCAACACCCCCAGCTTGCCTTTCATCACGGATTTATCTGAAATGTATGTTATAAAGGTGAATACAACACACAGTGTTTTGTGTAGTAAGGGTATGCTATTGCACGTTGCCTTGGCGCTGTAGAAGTGATATTAGCAGATCGCAAAAGTTATAAATAACAATGTGTCAAAAACATGATTTATCCAAGAATAATCTACGGTGTCAAAAGTTTCAAAGATAGTGATCTGGACAATGTTTTTATGCTAAAGATCTTTTGGCCTCCACCGCATAATACGATCTTAAAAGGACAGCTGAATTTGTTTAATGTTTTGGGGCAATTTATGAATCATGCCATGAACAATGAAACAACTGTAGCTGCTAGTTCTTTATTTGCCAAAACGCCTTGAAAAATAGGATGCGTGGTTTCACTTTGTGGAGATAATAAAACATAACTCAAGGCAACTATAATGCACTATAAAGACGTAAGAGGGAGAAAGAGAGAGGCTAGAGCCAGGTTGTAAACACAAGACTAATGTTTATTCATTCAAAAGACAATTCAAGATGTCTGCACTGTTTTACTTCACTGCTACCATGGAAATAAGTCTCAGAGAATAATTCCAAAAGCATGCGAATAGTTCAGAATGCCTATTTATGTGTGGAAAATTCATTTAGTAGGCCTACTATAAGCACTGCCTTGGGTGGGCTTAGGATAGCTAACTTTCAGAACAAAATAATTCAAGGTCTATTGGGTTATATTTGCGTTGGGTTATATTTAAAGCCGTCAATTAATTTCCCAGTATAGCAGAAGCATGGGTTCTGCTGCTATTAAAGTTCTTACAAATGAATGCTAAAACTACATTCTGTGTGCAATAGGGAGAAGTCATCAGACCAAAACAAAGCGTGTTGCCGAGTGAATGTAAATCGGATGTGCTCATTGGCCCCAAAGAGCCAGGCCTCTGAAGATTAAATATGACAAGTGTGTTACCAAGACAAATCAGCTCCATTATCAGGCCCATGGATGATGAATAAGTACCAGGGAGCTAAAATCAACAATCCGCAGAGGTGTGGATGAAGCGATCAGTAAAGTGCGTGTAAGCGTCTGTTTAATTACTTTGCTAAATGAGTGCTGTGCAGATACAAAAAGCTCGGTGAAGGAGGGGATGAGATAGCTGGAGATGCGGTTTCAAGTGCAGAAGACAGAATAATCGCTGGCTTTCAACAGCAGATCCTTCTAATTAAGAAAACTCCCATGAAATTTACAGCAGAGATGAGCCAAGTTTGTTCCATAAAATAGCACTTTGGAGATTAGGGTTGTCAAGAACATCAAAACACAATGAAGCTACGACTGAACCTTGCTTGAGCAGATTGTATCAATACTGGGAAAAAGTAAATAGTAAAGCCATATCCAGGTCTTTAAGATCATATAAGTAATTAAAGCAGCTAATTATCTGGAAATGAAACTTCACCTGAAGATTTAATGAAAATAGAAAGCTTAAACCATATGTTTTAAGCTTTTAGCAGGGTTGCATCAACAAAAAAAAAGTATTGTATCTCACTCTCCCTTTGTAAATGTAAATCAAACTGTCCAGCATTGTCTTTTGGCAACAACAAGAACCTCCTTTTGATATTACCTTCCTATAGTAGTGCTGGACAAAATGGCAAAAAATTACCATTTTTGTCACCATTCTATACAATTTTCTTATTGTCTGAGGTAAATAAAATGGTCTGCTTTGTCAGAAAGTAAATAAGATATATTTTGTTTGTTCTACAATGGGGAAATGCAAGTGTAGCAAGGCACAATTCAAGAACAGCAGGGAAAGAAAAAACAAGCAATCAAACAAGATAGTTTTCAAAATAGACTTATCCAAAATACTGTATAAGTTATAACAGTTTTGTCTGTTATGTCTGGGCACAGAATAAATAACCAGTGAATAAATGAGGTAAAACGTACCTACTTAACTGTCAATGGCCAAATCTAGCTGTCATGGGCTGACTAGATTTTTAGAAAGAAACAAGCAACCTCAGCCCTTCAATAAAAAGTTATAATTAGAACATTGTGTTTGGCGCAAGTGTACATTTTTTCTGCATATTTTAATTGTATTTTCAACATTAATAAAAACATTTAGACATGAAAATATGTTAAAATCTGTCATAAATGCATACAATTTTATAAATCCAATTGTTAAAATTCACCTCTTCATGACTTGAAAGTTTATGACAGACGTTTAAAAAAAAAAAAAGCTCAACGTCCCTATAAACAAGTGCATAGGCTGCAGAGAAGTAGGAAAAAATAGTCTGTATTTGAACAGACAGATGCATCTGTGTCAATTTAATAAAAAAGTAACTGTCACATTGATGAACTCATGATTCGATTTTAATCACAATAATGCCCATCCCTTAGTAGCATTTAAAAGTTTAACACACAAAGAACGTTTTTGGCCTTTTAACTGCATGGTGTCTGAAAAGCATTGCCCACTGTTCAGTCTTTTTATGGTACTTTCAGTGCGACCTGACCAGAATAGCAAGTTTCAGGTCAAAACAGTCACAAACTTGTCTCACCGCAAAGGCCAGTGTCATTTTATGTGACATCAGCATTGATTTGTCCAATTTGCTCATTACAAACACCTGCTGACAAAATAAAAACACTGCTGCTCTCCACTCTCAGCCCCTCCTTTTACCTTTCACATAATTTTCCAGCAAAATGTGTTCATGGGAGGAGTGTTTTAGCTACACTTTAAATTAACCTAACAAAAACAACCAAAATGCATTGCATGACCTAATGATGAAGTGCTTCTGACAGGCTACCCCAGAGCAACTGAGGAATGGGTCAAACGTAAAAAAATAAATTTACAGAAACAATAAAGTGTGTTTAAACTTGTTGCAAAAGAAAAAGCCGTTAAATGAGCAGCTCTGTTTATACAAGTCATAGAGCCATAAAAAGCACATCCAGTGAACGTCTTTATTACCTCACAAACTCAACTTAATGTGCGAGTGAATCATTTTTGCGTGGTGCTTGTTTCCTGCAATGTCTGTATAGTTAAATATTTAATGTAACTGAAGTGTGTTTGTAAGAGCTACAGTATAAGCAAAGTTTGGATTTATAGTGAGTTGGCAATCCTCTGTTGTTGATATAAAATGTTCTTCAATACATACTTCCTCTTTTCGCAATTACCAAATCAGGTAATGGGCTTTAAGTAATCCTTGCCTATTTCATGATTATTTCTTCAGCGAGATGATTGGCTTGAAAAAGAAATCTTCTGTTGGCTATGGTAATCATGTGGCTATTATTACGAGAGTTGTTTCGAGCTTAGAGGAGGTCTTGGTGAGTTCTTAGGGGAAAAAAACTGATCAAATGACTTCCAAAGAATGACATAAGAGAGTGTAGTGCAACACATGTTCGCTGTTGAATCTAAACAGTTTCGGTGCCTTGTGCATGTGCGTAGTTTGTCTGCAGCTAGAAACGGCCCTGGTTGTTGCCTTGGATTTCAAACATTAGCGTGCGAATAGGAAGTGTTATTTGTTAGCACATCTGGAGAAGCTCTGAACCGCTCTTCTGACTCTGAACCACGATCGGTTCAGATAAGGACTTTTTTTGTGAATGTAGCCAAAACATGTGCACGGACTCTCAGCCAATAAGACTAATGCTGCAATCTGTTTCTCAAAGGTTTCTTCAGAAAGTGAGAGCAACAGCTGTGGTTGTAATGTAGGTCAAACATGAAACTGGACTCATGAGAGGAAGCTATATTCCAAACACATTGTCTGGAAATCTTGGAATTTATGAAAACAGGTTATGAAAGATTATTAAAAAATACACAATGTAAACGCTTTTGTACAAGAATGATGCATAGAAGAAAAGGTTAGTTGGACAAAGTTAAGAGACATTAGACAGATTATTGCTCATTTCTAACACTTTGTTCAAAAAGGGTTGCTGATTAATATTTTTATATCAAAGAGTTTTTGTTTTTTGGTAACTTTGTAGAAACTAAAGTGAAACCAATGAACCCCTCCAACCTCCTAGACACCCTTCCATCTTACTCTCTGGGATATTCTCTTAGATGAGTCGTTTCCCTCAGGCAATGGACTTAAACTATGTTTGCAAATGGTTTCTGTCCTGGTCCTATCTACAGCCTTGCTACTCCATGGGAGTAGCAAGTTTTCTTTGCCAAGAAGGAAGGTCTAAGGACAGGAGATGCTCTGGGACAATTAATCATTTGTCTGTTTGCTGTTGGCTAATCTGCTTTGGCATTTTTGACTGTTTCTGGCTTTCTATTACTATTACTGTTTGCTAAATCAACATTCTTGTGAAATCTTCAGAGGTGACTGTTGTTGTGGTTTTGGGCTCTTCAAAAAAGAAAAGTCTTAACTGATCAATGTCTCGATCTTGCCTTGGTCTCCACTCTCAGTGGTCTTTGTCTTGTCTTAGTCTTAGAATTAGTGGGGACTTGACTTGCACTCATTGTCTAACTAGATATAGTAATGATAAAATATCAAAAATCAGAATGTTCAAGCTTTATTTCTATATTCTAAAAGTTGTACATATCTATAGTCCAATTAAAACTTTAGTCACCAGCTATTCTGTTTTATATAAGATCTAACAGAAGTTGTTTGTGTGTATTACTTTCTTGCCATAGCAGTAATTATCACTTAGAAAACTCATCTCATGTAGAATAAACATTCCCAGCTGCAAATATTTACATAATATGTCAGCAATCTTGTGAAGCAGCATTCGGAGGAAGAGGTGAGAGACCAGACAAGCTCAAATTGGGATGGCTTAAAAACTAATAACATTCTAAAACAGTACGGCTCAAAGTAAGGCTATTTGGAGAAGCTATGAAGTTATTAAGAAGTTTTGCTGAATTTTAAGTTATAGACTGAAAACAACTGTGCTATGGATTTTTGTTAGCACATACATTTTAAATTCTTAATATTTGAATTTTTCCAAATCCCTATGGGAGTTTACTGAGGTACTGGGCATCCAGTTTCTGGGCGATCTTCCACTGTTGAGCTTCATTTTTGGTCAAATTCCATTAAAATCTTACACTTACAGTTGCACAGATAATTGATTAATCAGTAGAAACAATCAAAGAAGTGATTTATAATACGTCACCTTAAAGGCATAGTTCCTTGCTCACTTGTGACCCAGACAGTGGTGAAAAACGGAGCCTGTAAAACTTTGGACAGAGGCCTCAGCGCTGCAAAGGCAAACATTATAAAACACAGTCGCTTCAATAACAGAAGCCAAATCTAGTTTCCAGAAAGAAAAATTCCACATTCGCTTGTATTCACCGAGATGAGAAATGCTTTATACACAGCCAGCATACAGCAGTCGATTTGATTTTCTTTTAAAGATACAAAATGTAAGCCTCGGAGACAGGCGCATGCATCTTCAGCAGTGTTCGTTATCTGAATCTTCTGCCCCTCGGCCTTCTGGGAAACACAAGAGACTTGCTGACTAGGAGAAAGTGCGATAATAAAAGCGCATCAGAAGACAGCGTGCAGCTTGTGTAGTCATGTTTACATGATAAATGAGCACGGCACTAGGAGCCTGACACTAGCGCACTTTTTACAAGACTTCAAATGAAAGGGAGCCAGTTTATTGTGCTGTGGCAGAGTTTGGAGCAAATAGTTCACACAGGTGCTTAGAATTCTTTGAAATGTTTGAACTATTTTAACGGTTGGGAAAGTCCTGTATTATATAACTATTAAACTCAAAAATGTACACTTGTATTTGCTGGAGGATTTTAGCAGTAAACATGCAGTTTAGGTTTTTACATTAATGGTTCAAGTTTTTGGATCATTTTGATTACTGACAAAACAACTAATTTAGCATTTGAGAATTGGTAAAAAGCACATTCTATTACAGTCTGTATTATGTAGAGTTAATTGATTTTAAACATACCTTTGCTTGGCACCAACAAAAAATTGTTTAGTTCATGTGGTTCAAATTTAGTTAGGATTACATACACATCAAAGTCACAATAAGCAACAAAAGTATAATATCAATAAATGATTACTTGATATTTGCCTATTTGACTTAGAGCTTGAATATGAATCAAATGTTAATGTAGTTGTAGACTGTATGTTGTTTTACTTAAATAGTCTACAGTCTACAAGAAAAATGTTTTACTGAAAGATGTTTGCATTTTTCACAGAGTGTATTGCGAAAGCAGCACCTCAAGAAAAAACAAGACAGATTTGTGCTGTAATCTTTTAAAACAGAACTAGAATACAATGAAATTACGTTTGGAGTGAGCCCCCGGGCGCTGCACCTTTTGCGCGCCGGCACTCGCTCTTTCGATCATGAAACGCAAAAAAAAACACACAAATAAAAAAATAACAAAACATGTACACATGTCACGTGATGAGATTTTTATGAGGAGTGGTCGGGGATAGAAAAGACGTCAAGACGGGAGGGGCCACAAAAACAAAGTATTCAAGTGAAAATAGTTTGGGATAACTAAGTGCTGAGAATCATTTTTTGTTTGCTCAATAGTTCTGCAGAAATATGGAATGTTTTTCCATGTATTTTTTCAGAAGACTGTATGCTACGTAAAGGTGGGTTAGCTGATTTTACACTGCAAACACGATTTAGGTTTTAAATCTCTGATAAATTCTTCAACACATGGTTAATATCGACATGTATTCGTTTTGGTTGGATTTATGACCTATAAACTTCTCTTTACAAACAAAAAAGTGAAACTGGAGAGGACCACCCCAGCTCAACCAATCAGAGCGCTGCATTCAGCTCCTGATTAGAAAGTTCTTTATTATTCAATTCAGACAGTACTCAGAGGTCTAATTTTTTTTAAAAAGTGCTATATTTACTATATACCTTTTAGTGGAAAGCACAAAGTATACTAATTTACAACTAAAAATGTTAGCTACCCCACCTTTAATCATAAAATTGTATTTGTTTATTTATTTTATTTGTCAGTTTTATCGCATGTTTATCATGTTAACGCAAAACTATTTTAACGGCGATATTTTTTTTTTACGTAAATGAATCACATGCTCTGTTGGTTCACTTTGGTAGACTTTGGCAACTTTTCCACTCGGTCACACCGACCGTATGCAGGTGGAGCAACCTGATGAGGAGGCAGTTCCTTTGAGACTCAGTACAAGTTTCCAACTTCCCGTGTGTCGCTAAAGTTGCGGCCCTTGTCACTAAATGTGATGTTTGTCCACTCAAGTTGTTAAAAAATATCCAGTATCCAGAATAGTCTTTCAAAACTCCGGCAAAAACTTTTGAAGTTCTACTTTTTGCTCCGTTAGTTAGCGGTAAGGCTCTGTTAGTTCTAACTAACACTTCCTGTGTTTCCTTCACAATAAAAGCCGTATAATCTCCAGTACAGAAAGAACTTTATTGGGAAAGAGTAGTGTAATAAATGCTTAGAATGAGTGAACATAAGAGTAATACTGGTACTTTCCACAATAAATACATAATAAACAGAATGAAAGCTAATATGTATTGCAAAATACATTGTAAAAATATAAAATAAAAACATTAATTAAATGCGATGATTGTGAGTAAACTCAGTCTAGACAATCGTGTGATTAAAATTTTAATCGCTTGACAGCCCTAATTATTTAATTTAACCATAGTTGAAAGCCCTCATCATAATTTTTCATCCAGTGTCTAAAAATGATCTGTTTTGCTATTGTGGAGCTAAAACAGTCCATCTCTTGTCAGAAAGCGAGAAGTGAGAGGGTGGATTTTTAGTAAAATTTCATCAAAATCTCACATTGATTAGCCTTTTGCAAAATAATCAACTCATCGAAAAAATAACTGCAGCCCTAGTTTTATGCAACGGCGCTTTTGTTTTAGTACGAAGCAGATGCAGTGGACAGATTTAGTGAGGGTTTGTGTTCTCCTTACTGCTCTTTTCCATGACACAGCCTCAGAGGTGGAGCTCCTCTTCAGTCCACACAGTCACATCATGTAAGCCACAGTCAGCCGCCGGAGCCAAAGCACGCCCTTCTCTTTCATGACTTCATTTTCCACTGCTGACACAAAACACATTTCGATTTATTCTTGCTGAACTCACTCTCGCTCGGCTCTTAACTAATTACTTCCAGACTTGAGTGAGTGTGCATAATTTGACTGCTCAATATTACGAGTGTGTCACAGAGGGTGAGTAAAAAAAAAAAAAACAATGACAGCAGCACAAAGCACAAATCATTTTTGTGAAGAGTTTTAACAAGTTGATCATTATGGGTTACGACTGCGTGTGATCGGACTTGTTTTTACACTGTTTGCGCAAAAACAGACTCTAGGCTTATTCAAAACTATGAAGTCAGCCTCCACTTGGGATGATATAAAACATGTCCAATCTGTATAAAAGTACGATTTACTATATTTACAGAAATGATCTCAGAGATTTACCTATGACAAATTACAAATCTGGAAATTACAAATTAAGGCTCATAGGAAAAAGACAGATTTGTTTTTGTATAAAAAATATATATTTATCATTTCCTTATTGTAGATAAGTTCGGGTGGCGTTATCTTGATTTTATTATATTTTACTGTCTGAAAATATGGTTTGATCTAGTGTATTTTTCTTGTTTCTATTCTAGTTGCATTTCTGAAAAAATTTAAAACAATCACTTTGTTCTTGTTCCATTAGAAGGTTGTTAAAACATAGATAAATATGACTTGAATTAAGCGTTTGTTCACTAATTTTTCAATTTAAATGGTCACTTTTTTACAGTGTATAATCTGAATAGTTAGTTCTGGTTTGGATCTGGTTTAATGTTGAGATGCTGCAGTTCAATTTGGTTGCATAGTTTAATGCTTTTTGAACATTTGTAGACTAAAAATGTCTGTGAATTTGGTTCTTTCTCTTGTCAAAGCGGTGACATATGTGCGACTACCGGCCTATGGATCTATGTAATTGCTGCATTCCAGTGCATTTGGGTTTATAGTCACATTCATTAATAAAAGCTTTATAATTATATAGCTTATTTCCATTTTGGCCTATTTTGCTCCTTGTTGCCTTTTACACAATGGGCCACTACAATATACAGAAATCATCTTTTTTTTGAGCACTAAATCATCTCAAGGCCGATTTGCCTCCAGTCGCATGTTGACACGCCTGTTTAGGTGGTAGGCCTACAATCCTTCACCTTATATTTATATTAGGAATGTATCAAGTGTTTGTCCACTAGTCCATGTTAAGAACTACTTTCTCAAAGGCACAGAGCAACTCATTTTAACATAGGTTAAACCTGGAATCTTGTTAAATCCACAATATTAAACTATTTACATTTCAACATTTCTTAACCGTCTCAAGTCTTACATAATCTACACATTAAGCTTTACTTTTTACCATGTACTTCTCAACTCTGTGCCTACTAGACTTATTTAAAAAACCCAACACGTAAAGTGAAGAGAATCTGCCTGTTGTCTGTGGGGGACGTGCTGGGTGCAGACAGATGATGAGCCCTCATTCCCCTGAGTGTTCATTAGAGCGGCTCTTTGAAGCTCTTTGAACTGAGCTGTCATCTGAGACACAGGAGACCCACACAGACCCCGAGTCTCCACACAGCACAGACCCGGCTGCAGTTTACAGCGGCCCCGGAGCAGGTGGACACGGGAAGTCTCCAAATTACACACGGTAACAGGCAGGACTCCGCATGTTTGACTCGAAACGCAACTGTCTAATTAAATACTACAGTCTATTAGGATCAAAGCTGAATACATTAGATTAGGCTACATCTAATGTGGGTCTTTGACTATGTTCATAACTGGGAATAACTGGTGACTCAAACTGAAAGGGAGAAGTGGGACTCAGATAGTTTAGTGTTCAGTGCTACAAAGTCAGAAGGAATTCAGTCTCCTAGCTGCGTTACTTAAAACAGGACAGTGTAACTTTTGGACCAATTATAGACTAGACAGTAGTAGTCAAGAATCGAGACCAAGATCTTTCCAAGACCACAAGATCAAGACAGAACCAAGCCCTGCACAAAAAGCGCATAGACACTTACTATTTGAAATGTGGTCTCGGTGTTCAAGACAAGAATGAGTCCAAGACTAAGTCCAAAATAAGACTGAGTCCAAGCACCCTCGAGACCAAGACAAGAGCGAGTCCAAATGTCCATAACGAGACTAAGACCTTAAAAAAGCAGTCTCAAGACTAGTCTTCAGACCAAGACTACACCACTAGATAGAATCAAATAGTCCTTAATTTGAACCCTGTGTCTCCCATGTTCCAGCAAATAAATCCAAAACCATTGATTTGTTCCAGTTTTCCACAAAACATGTCCCAGTTGTGGCTGTTTTAGATCATTTTGACAGCCAGCAGTAATAATCACACAAAGAATTGTAATTTAGTCAAAACTGAATAAAACACTGGCAGAAGTCTCTGCATAGATTTTTGATTGAAAGCAATTTGAGAGCCTTAAAAGGTATCTAAAAGCTTTATATAAAAACAGAACATTTACCATGAAAGAGATGAATGTGCAATGAACTGATCAACTGCAGGGTAATAGGCCTATATACTGTAGAGCCTTTTCGCTATTTTGTTATGATTTCCAGTCTCCATCCGAGTGTGTTCTAATATTTAGTTATTAAAATGGTCAACCTAGAACAGGGGTGTAACACTCAAATGAGCTGGGGCCAAAACAAACGCAGACAGAGCTGGTCGAGGGCAGCAGCTTGGGCTTTAAAAGGTTGCTTGACCAACCAGCCCTTGCCTCAAAGTGTGTAACACAACGGTCAAATATTGAAACACAACGGTTCCCAAACTTTTTTTTTTTTTTTTGTAAGGACCTGCACAGCCACAATATTCTTTTCCAATAATCGGTTGAAAATGGGTAATGCCAATAACATCAACGTAAAATGCATACAACTGATTATTGTGTATATTTAACTTTGGTGTTTTTTTGGTTAAGTGGTGCTATATTTTCATAGTAAAGCACAAGAACGTAGTGGTAGACTAAAAATAAAACTAAAATACATTTTAAAAGATCTTCTGGGACTCTGTAGCAGATGGCCTGTGACCTGATTTAAGCCCCGTCCCGGTGGTTGGAGAACCCTGTTGTATTATAGCCTACTATATTGTACATACTGTCATTCCAAAAATAAATGTATGCAACTTATTGCATTCAAGTGCATTTTAGTTTTTATAGTCATCTCAGTAATAGTCCTTATAGTTTTCTTGCCTATGTGGCTATAGGCTGCAGTGTATTCTGGGATCACTATCAATAATAATCAGAATCATCCCAGGGGCGACCTGAAATCATCTTGGGGCCTCCACTTTGACACCCCAGCTGTAAAATGAAAGCAAGTTTTGGGCTATTATTTGTTTTGTTGCACAAAATAATAGGTCCTTACTTTAAGAGGGGATGCAGGCTACAAAATGGATAATTACTTTGCCTGGAAGAGCATACTGTTTCTTTTCATAGAAAAGTTTTTTTTTTTTTTTTTTTTCACAATTTGGCACAAACAAGCATCACACAAAAAAAAAATTCAAAGTGTAGTTTTAACTTTCTATTTCAACTAAATTGTGCAGTTGAGTTTTCACCTCCAAAAAGTTACGCAGGTCACCTTTCAAATGTAGCCTACAAATGCTTCTGTTTGCTAAATTGTTGTAGTTCATTATGTTATTGTAGGTACAAATGGATGTACTTTCTTCTATCACAAACTGAAAGATTTGTGATGTCTTAAAAACACTCGTGTAAGCAGTTTTATGTCTAAAATCAAATGACCCCCTGCCTGCTTCTCTTCTCCTTTGACAGCGGGCTCTGAACAGCCTGCTCTGCCCTCTGCGTCTCGCTCAATGGAGCCTTCAGTGACGGAGAGCTGTAACCCGAGAAGAGGAGGCATCCGCGGCGTTATTATTAGCCAAAACTCCAGCGCGCCACTTGAGTCTTCCAGATGTTCCGACGGAAGCAACGAGAGAAGACGAGCGGACTCAGTTTGGACGCTGTTTCACGTTTTTTCACCTTAAAGATGCTTCCTTGACGCTGTTAGGTGGAAAAGACAGGATTAAACAACACATTTTAATCGTTTTTTCACGCTGTTATTATGAACAAGCTTACCGTGAACAAGTTGGCAAGTTTTGCGTATGTGCGTGGCGCGCGTGCTTTTAAAACTTTCTGACATGTCACTCCGCCAGTCTGGAATAAAATAGTGCGTTTTTTTGGTGTTAAAAAGTAGCTACGCGGCTGTTTTGAAGTAGCTACAATCTTTGTTTTGTCTTTGAAGAGGACAAGAGGACACCATGGCGTTTTTTCACTTGCTCGTCTGCGTGGGAATGTTGTCAGTGCCCATGTGCGAGGCTTTCTACCGCGGACCGCTTCACCCGGAGATGTCCAATGGCACTTTCCATCACTACTTCGTACCTGACGGAGACTACGAGGAGAACGACGACCCGGAGAAATGTCAAATGCTTTTCAAAATGATGGACGAACGCAAATGTGGTCTAGACGAGGACCAGGACTCGGTGATACGGGACGATTTCACCATCATCAAGCGGCAGATAGAGGACTCGGCCCGGGTGATTGAGGGGATCGGGAAGAGCATCTCGTTTGACCTGGATGGGGAAGACAGTTATGGCAAGTAGAGTTTATTTTTTTGGTCGACTAAAGACACGCGCTGTGCCTCGGTTAGTCGACTACAAGTCACGTGGCAGAAGCTCTATCCATTCATTATCTTTTCACAACAATTATCATGACTAGTATCGTTTATTATAGAAAAAATCCAACAAGAAAAAGCTTTTATTTTTGTAAACAAATTGAGAAATCTACATATAGCCTACTGTATGTTCTAATAACTTTATATAGTGATTTTTTAGTCAGTTGATTGCTCTGTGTTTTATTAGTTAGAAAGCACATTGCAACTTTATTCAGATTATTTTCATGTTTTGTTTTTTTTTAGCAGTTTTGAGTAGGCGTAGTTGATTTTCACTCTGCAAACACAATTTAGGTTTTAAATCTGACTACTTTCTTTTATAAATCTTTTGACACGTGGTTGACATTGACATTTATTCATTTTTGTTGCAATTACGGCCTACAGACTTCTTTTTACAAACAACAAAGTGAAACTAAACTGACCACCCAAGCACAGCCAATCAGAGCGCAGCATTCAGCTCCCGATCAGAGCCAAAATTCTTTATTAAATTCAGACAGGACTCAGAGGTCTAATTTTTTCACTAATTGTTGCATTTGTGAAAAAAAAAAAGTTTACTAATATGCAACCAAAAAAGTTAGTTATCCCAACTTTAATAAACATCTGAGAATTTAGTCTTGTGAATGCAGTTTGGGTCAGATATTTGGTTAGATCCATAGGACACTTGCTAGTTTCACTTTTAGTTGACTAATGTCTTAAGTCGCTTAATTAGTCTCTTTTTGCTAATAAATAATTGCTAATAAACAACTGATGCATTTAAAGACATAGTTGATGCTTCGTTTGTAATAATATCATCTGAATATCGAAATCGAGATATGTCAAAAAAAATTATGGAGATGTTCATTTTTGTCAATAACTGATAAGGTATCACTTTGTTAATTTCAAACCGCAACATTTATTTAAAATGACTTGTTTATTAGAAACATTGACTTCCTGTTCAAAAATGCTGAACGGAGAAGTCCCACTTTTAAATGTGATTTTGACAAATGTCACATTTAGGGCTGTAGTTCTTTAGTCGTTTAGTCGATTAGGCTAATCGGTCGAAGAAGTCTTTGTCGACCAAAGTTTTATTAGTCGACTAATTCTTTTATTTAGATTATATGGAATTTGAGTTCCACAGTATCAGAATCATTGGTCTGAGCTGCCGTTTTACTGTATATAAACACACTGTTTATTATTCATTATTTGCATAAACTCTATTTTTGCATGAACTACAGAATATTATGTAGTTATGTAATCTTATTATTAGTCTTTTTGAGTAAAGTTTCTTGCAGAGTTGTCACAAGACTAAAATTTCCAACCTGATTTTGATACTAAGGAATAAACTTGATTCTCGATACCACAATGAGAATTAGAATGCCCTTTAAGAAAGTCAGATTTTTATACAATGGACTGACATTTTCAACTCAAAATGCAACTTTATGATCAAACTTTTATTTACAAACCAGTTTTGATGAAACTCAAAATTTAAAACTTCTGAAAATTTGACTTTTTTTGTGTGTGTGCAAAAAATATTAAAATTTTGTCCCGCAAATGTTATGGGTATTTGTTCAAGTGTTTGTCCTCTTAATGTCTGTATGTGTTTCTAATGAGTTTTTAATTTCGACACCAGTTTAGCATTGATTTGTAATATTTTTGACAACTCTACTTTTAGCTTCAGAGTTTTTGCCACGCCCCCTTTTTAGTTGATTAATCGGTCGATGAGACATGTTTTTAGTCGACCACAGCCCTAGTCACATTTTAGATCCCAACATCACCCAAATCACAGCAATTACTGGGGTCTGGTTAGGTCAAAGTGGTAGGTGAAAACAGGGCTTTTCTGAGTGCTAAAGCCTCAATTGCAATTGGCTTTGTGTACGGAACATCAGTTGGGTTGTTTATATTCGAAATAACAAATGTCTGTACGAGCATTTCCTGTTCAGTTCATTTCTATGAGGTTTTCACTATATCAGTTTAACACAAATAAATACTCGGAAGATCAGACAGTGACAGTGAGTTGTGGTGAATGTTACAGAAAACACGTTAGACGTCACAAACTAGAGGAGGATGTGTTTGTGTATAAACGCTAACGCTAACAGGAAATCCTCATAAGTACAGAAGCTAACCATTTTGAATATGCACAAGCTAACTGACCTTACATGCACAGAGCCAATAGTTTGGTTCTACAGGTCAATGTTATGTCAATCAATTAGTGGGCAGGTGAAATGAAGAATGTTTTAAGGCAGTTTATTTTTCTAAGTTTAATGGGTCTAATCACCCCAGAAATCAAGACTTTTTAAATGAGTGAAACCGTTTTTAAATATTTCATGGCAAAGTACGTGTTAACAGGAAAAAGTGCCTCTTGCCCTCCACCTGGCCCTGAAGTCTAGAATGTGAAACCATTAGTCAAACAGGCAGGAAACACAGTTGTAACAAAGTTAAAAGGTCAATTTAGTTGATTTATTATGTCCCCCTATTTTGTGTATTTTTTTTCTAGACGGCTTCAGTCACTAAGTCTTAGTTGCCTATTAAAAAATAATAATTATAATCATTGACCAGTTGATTATTTGATATTTTGGCTACTTCATCTTTTATTGTGTCCGTTTATTGTGCTATTTTTAAGAACAAGAGATCTTCCATTGTCAAGTCAAGCAATTTAAAGAAAGAGGGATACTAATTCTTCTCCAAAAAATTGTTGTGGCCAGATTATGTTAAATAGACATGTACATGCACATTAAGCACAATGGCCCCAGGAGTCAGGACGACATCTAATTTTCATCTGTTCTCCTGAAAACTGACTGAAGGCCGCATATGGCCCTGGGCTGCAGTTTGTCCATGTCTGGTACAGATCGATGAAAAATGCAGGACTAATAACAACTGGGCTGCATTAGTGCACTGTCAACAGATTATTTGGCTAAACAGACAAAAGTTTACAGCTCTACTCAGCAGTACACATTAGTAAAAATAAATAATTCAAAGTAAACACGTAGCCCCTTTTGGAAGAGGAACAGCTGTAGAAAGAATGCTCACAGTCTTTCCCGTTAATAGAAGAGACTATGGGCCCAGTCAAAAACAAACAGTGAAGTGTGGATTGCTTGTAACATCATAGCCTCAGTGTAAACCTGCATATTATGCTGGATGAACTTTTTAAACACATGTTTGTATACTTGCAGAAGTAAAGTAATAATTTACATCAGTTAAACTTGTTCAATAAAATATAGTATATATGGGCCATCTTTCGAAACCTCAGTGTCACTTTTCTAATCTACATAGGTTTTATTTAAGCTATTACTGATTTTTTTATGTTCTCTACAGGGTCATTTTGATAATATACTGTACATAATTGTGATTTCAATTATAAGCCAAACTGTTAACAATATAATGTATTACTTCAGCAATCCTAAGTGCATTTGTAAATGAGTTTTGTTTTAATAAGGTCAATGTATATTGATTTTCAGCAGCATTTTCAACATAAATATATGATATTTCGCACAGTAATTCAATAACTTGACAACACATATAAATTGTTACAAACAGAGCTGATCAAAGGTGGGGTAGCTAACTTTTTTAGTTGTAAATTAGTAAACTTTGTGCTCTTCACTAAAAAGTATGTAAATACAGCACTTTGTGAAAAAATGAGACCCGAGTCCTGTCTGAACTGAATAATAAAGAATTCTTGCTCTAATCAGTTGATAAATGCTGCTCTCTGATTGGCTGTGCTGGGGTGGTCCTTTCCAGTGTCACTTTGTTAAAAAGTAAAAAGAAGTTTATAAGTCATAAATGTAACCAAAATGAATACATGTTGACATTACCTACTGTATGTGTCGAAGGATTTATGAGAGGAAGATGTCAGATTTAAAACCTAAATTGTGTTTGCGATGTGAATAAAGATACATTTGAACTGGGCCCGTGAGAAAAACCGAATTGTGAGCTCATCTTTGTAACAATCTGCTTTTTTGATGAAATCGTCATACTGGGATTTCTCTGTTTGATGCAACTTTTACTCCTCTTATAGATCGGCTTCAAAATTGCCAAGTCCACTTTTTATTAGCAAATTTACATTTTCTTTTTTTGGAAAGTCGTTTTTGAATTTTGATGATTGCGAGTTGTATTTTGGGGGCTTGCTTCTGGGCTGCACTTTCAGGTGGTAGAATTGCTGATTTTAGTTATTTTTCTGGTTCTGGTTTGCCCACGAAGATACATTCATTTATGACTGAAGTGTGAATTTTTAGCATATTTCCATGTCTAAGATTGTTTTTATTACTGTTAAAATATTCTAGAATCACTGACACTTGTTTTGTGATGACACACAATGTTCTTTTATTGCTTGCTTGTTTTGGGCTTTTTTAAATGCTTGGTTGCTTGTTTCTTTCTGAAAATCTAGCAACGCTGATTGTGAGTGACAGCAGGAATAAACTTTCTAAAAAAGCAGATAATTTTATTCACCTTAAAGGCAATTCGAAAAGACAAGCTAAACAGCCCTAAATTGAAAACTTTCTAGTTCGATTGACATAATATTATCCGAAGATCGTAACTGAGATCTGCCAAAAACTTACCAGCATATATACGTATTTTTGCCAGTATCGCCCAGGCCTAACCTTACGACATGCTCTCGTCCTATAGGCAAGTACCTGCGCCGGGAGACCACCCAGATCTCCGAGGCCTTCAGCAGCTCGGAGAAGTCTCTGCTGGAGCTGGAGGTGAAGTTCAAGCAGAGCCAGGAGGGCGAGCTGAAGGAGGAGCAGCGCCTGAGCGAGGACTTCCTGCAGATGGTGGTTCACACGCGGGACGTCCTCAAGGAGACGCTGGACATCTCCCTGGGGCTTCGGGACAAACACGAACTGCTCTCGCTCATCATCCGCAGCCACGGCACCCGACTCAGCCGCCTCAAGAACGAATACATTAAGTTTTGAACGATCCGGTGCTGTGTTACGGATTTTGAACGTTCAGGGAATTACGCACGTCATGTTCACATTCACGCCTACCTAGCTAACAGATGAAACTTTTGTCTTGCGCTACATTTTGGGACGTATATGTGTAGTTTTTTTTCCATCACAACCAGTCATATTTCAATTTTTTTGGAGAAATCCGTAGTGGGACAAGAGTGTGATTCACTCGCTACGTTTACATGCACAAAGACTTCTGAATCTCATATTGTCTTTGTTCCATTTGGACTCTAGTGTTTAGCAAACAGTGGGTTTGTGAAAAATATCCAGAACACTAGATTGGTTTGAAAGCTGAATTATAGGACTAAACCAAGAGCACGCCAGATCAAATATAGTAATTCAAAAAGAAGTCAACAAACAAGATAAGAAAAAAGAAGATTAATTAGCCCTGCTACTATTGCTAAATAAAAAAGGCTATCAACATATTTTGGCTAGTATAAATAAAGAACAACTAATTTTCATAGAATATTTGATTGTCAGACATATTTTAAATCTAACTCATAAGTTATCATCTCTGATCTAAAACAAGTGAGTACACATCAAAGTATATCGCCCTGTTTTGTCTCTCATTAAATTATTATCATAGGAAATAGGACTACAGCAAAAACAGGACAATGAACATGCTTCCCTCATGTGTACATGGAATCTTTGAGATTTGGTTCAAGACATTTCCTAGGTTTACATGCCTCGGTTTTAATTGGATTTGACCACTTTTTACAAATGTTAACATAGTGACTACACTTCTCTGAAACTTCCTTTAAGAAGTCTTTTGATAGTAAAATGATTCCAAAAGCTATTTTGAAAAATTGTTAGCGCAAAAGAAGTAGGGGTGTCGAATTAGTGCATTAATTAAAATTAATTAATTACAGACATGGGGGTGCACGGTCGCCAAGTGGTTAGATCTCTGGCTTCCCAATAAGGAGGTCGTGGGTTCGACTCCCGGGTCGGACCATATCAACATCTCACAATCTCTCTGGGTGGAGTTTGCATGTTCTCCCCGTGTCACCTTGGGGTTTGTTTGTAGATGTCGAGTGAATGCCAACTATTCACTTTCCTGGTGGCGAGGCACTTTGATGAGATGGCTCCTTACTCAGCTGAGGGCACATTACGGCTGTAAATGATTTAGTAACATTACATATTGTAATTACATTTGCATTATCAAAGACTTTTCCATTCACGATTCAGTTCCCTGTGTAGAATTTAAAAAGAGTATCTGCTTTTTAAATGATAGTGTGTGAGTGAGGTTGGATCAGGACAAGCCAGACTGTTCCCCAGACTGTTTTTTAATCTCACCTAAAAATTACTGAGAAAAACACTCAGCTAAAGTGTTTTTGTTTTGGTTTTTTTCCAATTTAATCAATTACATTATTGTTGCAGATAGGAAATATTAATTAATATATTGCAAAAAGAGATTTTAGGAAGTATTTGAACATAAAATTCCCGTTCATCAGTCCAATAACTTTCGCTGCTTCTTTATTTTTGTCTCGTTGCTACTTGTCACCAGTTAAAGATTTCAAAATAGATTAATGCGATTAAAAAAATTAACTCGATGAATATGTCTGTAATTAATTAATCTAAATGAATGCACTAATTTGACACCCCTATATATCGTATATCAAGATATGTACTAAACAAGATATACATTTGGCCATATTGTACATATCGAGATATTGTATCTTTGGTGAAAAAAAAAAACTTCTAAACTGATGAAAAGCATTTCCTAGTTAAGTTACATAGAAAAGTGACAGTGAAGAAGATCAGTTCTATTTTCTTTTTGTTGTAATTGTTAAATTATAAACTTGTGCTATGTATAGAATAGAGTTTTACTTACCGAAAGGCACAACTAAAACTTATGTATTCAATGAAAATTTACATTTCTACTTTCTAATTAGCAGACTATAGGCTTAGAAAAACATTTTCACTTAAAAAATGTCATTCCAAAGATACAGAGATACGAACAAAATATATTGAGGTTTCTTCCATTTGTCAATACTACGTCGCACATCTGTATAATGTCCAAGTTTAATCATCCTAATCACATCAGAGATTAGTGACTTCTACAAAGGAATTGAAAGAGAATCATTACTTTTTCTAGCTGTCAATAATAATGAATCATCTTTGGATTTTCTGACAGTAGAATTCATTTTTAAAGTCTTTCTTTCATGTAAAAATATTGAGAAATTTCTGAACGGAATGATCCACAAAATGTTAAAGAAACTGTATGTAAGATTTTGATGTCAGATTTCATAAACATGAATTATATGTGTCAAAAGATACATTTTACATTTTACTGAAAGTCAATGTAATTCTGAGTTATTCTTTGTTAAAAAAGCAATGGACATGATGTCCCTTTGTTGATGTTTACATTTATCATCCAATCAGAAAGCAGACGGAGCCTCACATGACTCTCTCAGTTGCGTTGCCAGTTTGGTTTCTTAGAACCTGAAGTTAATTTTGAAGCATGAGTCAGGAACATGTTTGAGTTTGAGCTGATGTTGCACCAGGACACAGACACAACTGTCTGTGATTGACTCATGCACTTGGTTCTACACAGTTCTCATTAGGCTCCTCCCACATTGTGTTAAAAAGCAATATTTGGGAACAAACCATGACAAAGAGTCTGGTGTCTGGGAAAGTGCCTTTCTGACTATTACCCATGATTCATAGCTTGTTCCTGATTGGTCAGCAGCACACATTGATGATGGTCGTGTTCAAGATGATCAAGGCGGTGCAGTCGGCTCAAGGCGTTAAGGGGGGTCGGGTCAGATGACAGCGCAAGAGATCAATCAGCGCTATGGACAGTGCTGTCG
Organism: Mugilogobius chulae; assembly: GCA_038363315.1. NCBI lineage: Eukaryota > Metazoa > Chordata > Actinopteri > Gobiiformes > Gobiidae > Mugilogobius > Mugilogobius chulae. Next base: position 20,423,843 of record CM076403.1, on the reverse strand, counting down.
TCAGACCCGACCCCCCTTAACGCCTCGAGCCGACTGCACCGCCATGACCATCTTGAACACGACTAATGTATGGGCCATTTCACATTCTGGCAACCCAAGTTAATTTGTGATTGTAATACCTTTTTAAAACCACTAGTTGTGCATCTTACATACGGTTCCTTTAAAGTTAAGTTAAACTTTTCCTCCTAAGCTGCCTCTTGATTGGTGTAAAACTGAAGTCAAGTTTCACACATTCTTTCAAATTTTTATACAGAATTAACAAAAACAGCTAAGATTTTGTAACTTCTCCTTTTGGCGTGGATATTCGTTACCGTTTAGCAGCGCTGTAACCATAACAACACGGGTCCTAACTCGCTTTGTTTAATTTGATAGAGAGACAGATGTTTTATGTTTGGATCTTTTACAAAAGCAGGGATGACGTACCGCTCTGGAAACTTTAAACATTTGGTTTGGCTCTTCGGGCTAAATTCTCCTTCGGTTACATAAGACACAGTAGCATCGTTTATCAAGTCATCAGCAAAAATCTAAACGGATTCATGTCCTGCGGTTATTATACGATGGAAAACGCCTGCACGGCAATCAAATCAGACTTAAATGACTTTGTTTCTCTGTCAGATTTTATTTATTCTGTCTAAAAGCTGTAGTTTAAGCCTCTACAATCTACATCTGATATGCATTTGATTCTTGGATAGTTTGAGTTAGCTTAGCATTTTTAAATCTTCATATTCTTTGTGTTAAAATGTGTAAATACAAACTTGAGTTGTATTCAGAGCAGGCAGACTTTGCACAGTTCCACTACAGACAGACATATTTAGCTTAATTATCAGTCATGTACAGTTGTTTTATGTCCTAATGATAAGTAAATACTGTGAGCTTCAATATCTACAGACAACGGTTGTATTCATGTTTATATTTGTTTACTGTATATTTGAATCAAGACTGCGGGCAGCTCTATATAGTATATACTGAGCAGTTAACAGTGTTATTTTATGTGTGCCATCTTAAATAAAAGGCCGATAAGGTACAGATATTGTGGGTGTTTATTGTTTGTTTTTACAATAGATTCTCAAGGCAACATTTACAGTGCAACATGCTATATTACTTTTACCATTCATTCAGAATTGGAGAGTGTGGAGCTGTTGCCGTGGCAGTTGCAGTGGCCATCTTGCGAGGTGATTGGCAGCAAAATTCTAATTGAAAATAATCTAAAGCTTTACTAACTTGTTTGGTAACAGTGCAAATAATGTCTTCATCAAACAGGCTCAAAAACTATAGCTGAAGTCTTGTTGATTATCTGCTTTTCTGCATTGTTTACCTGAGTTTCTATTTTTACATGTCAGTTACAACCCAGTATCAGTAGAGTTAAATCCAGGTTTTAAGACACAGAATTGCATAAAAAATTGTTAGAAATTTTGACGTTTTTGGCAATTTTCACTTGTCAGCACAGCAGGTCTGCAATGGTAAAAAAAATAAAAATAAAAAGTTTAAGAAGTAACTAACCCGAGTTTTAAAGATGTAGGAAGTAGAAAGTATAGATACGGCTTGAAAAATGTAAGGAGTAAAAGTAAACAGTCACCAGATTTTGTAATACTAATAAGTTCATACTTAATAAAACTACTTAAGGATAGTACTTGAGTAAAAATACTTTGTTACTTGTCATCGCAGCTAAAATTAGACACTTGTTTCTTTAGTAATTCAGTGTATTGGGTCTTATCAGCCCTAAAATGTTAACATGAGAATCTGGTTTGGAACAGTTGTTGCCAAAAAAAATACAATTTATGTTTTTTTGGAACAGCTTACTTCGTGGAAAGAACTGGACAAACTGTAACAACACTTCTTCTTATCCAGTTCGCTCTGTGGAGAAGTTTGAAATGATTTGGAGAAAAATGTCAAACTTGGCCCTAAAGCTTATCTGGTATGAGTTTCTCTGAATGTGCACCAACTGGCATCAACATTCGCCATGAAAAGACAAAGACTCAAAACATTCATTGGGTCAATCTGCAGATTTTAAGTGGCACTTCAAAGGCTATATCTTCTGGTCATAATTAACACTGTGTACAAGCCGACATCGTCTCCGAATGACACGGTTGCCCTCTGTGTTTGCCGTACAAGCTTTTAAAGTCCTTGTGTGAATTACAGGCCCAGCTAGCGCTCCTTCATTACGAACACTCTGAAGAAAGACGTGGTATTTACAAGGCAGTCGTAATTGAGACGCCGCGGTGATGAGAGGAAAAGGCCCGTTGTAAACATGCCAGAGTCCACGTGTGACGACAAATTCAATGGAATACGATGAATTATGCAAGACGGCAAAGTGCAGGAGGTTTACTAATACAGAGAATGCACTTTGAACAGTCTAATTATAGAGCCATTCGACACTACAAAACTTAAGACATGTGAGTCTGCACCTTTGGCCCACATGGAGCAGACTGAGGCACAGACAGGAACGGACTGATCAGTACAAGCAACTAAATGTGAGGAACTTAGGAGAAGGCTGGGCGATAATGACTGAATGAAAAATGAATATCTCGATAATTATTTGGCGAATCTCTGTAATGATATTTGGAGGATATTCTATCAGTTTGACATAAATGTGTTAAAAATCTGTGTTCAAATTAGTTACACTGGTAACACGAAAACCTTAAATATTCTAAGTTCAAAATTGATTGAATGACGTTGTGTTTATCGTGATTTTAACATGTTTGACTGTCTTAGAAGTAGAACAAGTAAATTTGGTACGACTTTATAATAACTACACCAGATTTAGTCTTAGTAAAGCCTTAATAAAGCACGAATAAAAAGTTAATAATCCATCAATAAATCATCAATTAATGGATGAAAAAGTTTATTATGGCTTAGTTACTGCTCACTTAAGGAGCTAAGATTAGGGTTGAGGGTTGGGCTATTAGTAATTAAGTGGTTACTAAGCATTCGTAAATACTTTAGTCCATTAATTTATCATTTGTTCATGATGAATTCACTCATTATGCATGCTTTATTAAGAGTTTATTAAGGCTAATCAAGGTGTAGTTAATATAAAGTGCTACCGTAAATGTTGTTATTATCTCAAGAACACACGAATTTATTTCAAATTAGTGTTTGTTTTTCTAAAAGTAAAATTAGATATTTTATTCTTATTCTGTTGGAAATCAGGTTGAAACCAATCAAAATCTACTCAAACATGTAAAATATACTAATTCTAGGCACACATTGTTCCTTGTTTTCTCATTCAAGATGACATTTTTACTAGTGTTTAACTATCAAACAAATATTTGTCAAATTAATCACAAAAGTGCAGCAATCTCTCATTATAAATACATTTTTCTGTTTTACAAAGCTTTTAGAATTGTTTAATATTCAAATTCAGATACAATATATATTTAAACTTGCCTTTTCTTTAAAGGACTATACCTGATTTTTGCATTCTTAAAATGTAAACAAACAGAAATAATTCATTTTAAGCTTCTTACTTCAGTCTACATGATTTGCTCACTTAGCTAATGCATTCTGAGCTTCAGAATTGTTCATCATGATGTGTTTTATGATTTTTCACAACTGTTAGTGGCGAGGTGAGTCTCCATGCTAACAACAGTTAGCCACAATGCTAAAAACAAAAACAGAAAAAGTTGGCGACAAATGGTATTTTTTTAGACATAGACCGGACATGACGGACTAATTTCCACCTGAATAGATACATTAACAAGATATTAGTGCTAGGGGGAAACTGTTTCTAAGTTATCTTGTTGTAAAAAAATCGAGTATAGTCCCTTTAAGAAAGTACAGTATCGCTTATTTAATTTATTGTAAATGAGCTCTTCTGTAGCATGATTTTGCTGCACGATATACTCGATATTGGATTTTTGCATATCATATATCCAAAATGCGATATATTGCCCAGCTCTACTTAGAAGTCACAGATCCAGCAGTTTTAGTCCCAAATGTAATCGCTACATAGATTGTGAGAGTCTGCTGAGTAGGTCTGCAACTAACTATTATTTAGGTCATTGATTAGTTGGGTGATTATTCTTTCGATTAATCGATTAGTTGTTTAGAATGTAAGAGTCATTTAAATGGAAGATGTTTGTACTTTTGAGGTTATAGACGTTTGAGATTTAAAACGTTCTAGAGATGCAGATTTACAGGTAAATTAGTGTTAACATTGTAAGCACTAAACATACACAGTTTCATCAGTGCTGTTCAGTATGAACCTTTTCTCACCTCTGTTTTGAAGTCTATGTAAAAAGGATTGTAGGTCTATCAAAAATCTCATATGAATTGATACTAAAGTTAGTATTGAATCTACATACTCATTTGAGCAAAAGATCATTTAAGAAAACACAGTTTGGTCAGTTCTGAACAGTTTTAGAATGATCTACCAAAACAAAACAACTAGAACAAAATGCCAGTCTTAAACAACCAAAAAAACAACCAAAAATCACTTTGTTATATTTTTTTGGTTGGAGGTGTTGGAAGCAGTTGTAGTACTGACAGTGCCATCAAGAATGAAGCACTTTACTTGGTATTGAATCACGTTTGAAATATTATAATAGTAATTTAGACATCTGACAACACTAGAATAAAGACCAGTTAGCAAAAAATGGTTACTAAATTATAGTTGAACATTTTTTTGCGATTAATTGATTAACTTGTTGCAGCCCTACTGCTGAGCCTGACACTCAATCGTTTTATAATCAGTTTAAGCAGTGCAAAGAGAGAACAGAATGTGAGCAATCCAGACTGATCTATACATATTATTCTATATATCATAGCATTATGTTTCTATAGCACTGTAAAAGAAACTTGTGTTTGGTGTCACCAGTGCTATGTGAGTCTATTAGCAGTTTTTGAGCTTCACTCATTCAAAGTTTACAGACTGAAAGGTCTGCATGGATCTGATTATTGACACTCTTTTTGTTTTCAGGATAACTGTTCAACTTTCTTTATGTGGCATTATACTGCCTATACTCCCAGTAAGAGTGTGAATCTCAAAAACTGGATCTGTAGGGGCATTTCTAATTACCTGTTTTTTCTAGTCCCAGCACAGAACAGTGTTGATGAGCAGATGCAAGAATGTCTCTGACAATGCCTACATTTCACATGCGTCATACACAACATCATTTCATGTTGTGAGGTTTCATAAGGTTATTCCAATTTTAGTACCAGAAGAAACATGGCTGTCTAAACCTAATGAAAGGATTTTGTGGTGTCAATAAATATAGGAAAAAAAAAATCAAATACAGAGAGTAAAAAACGTAGATTTATTGCAGTAACAACCAGCTCTTTGATGATGATGCAAATATGGCTCAAAAGGAGTTTGAAACCCCCTGGTTTCACTTTTCACTTGTTCCACTGATCACACAGTAGGTATTGTTATCGGTTTTATAAGTTGCTTACACATTCATTCAAATCATAATGGCTGTTCTTTTAACCTGCTCCACCTGAGCCTGCTGTGAATGATCTTGGAAGTAGGTAGATACTATATACTAAACTACTACAAGATAATAGGCCTATTAATGTGGCATTGTGTGTGATAAAGAACAATGTGTTTTTATTTTGGCTATCTGCTGTGCAATCAGATAAAATGACACATGATGATTTATCTTAGCAAAGGAGAAATACACTGTTTATGACAGATTTTGTGAGCACTGTTTTCCTACCTAAGTTATCAACTCATAAATTAGAGCAAAACAAAAGTGTTGCGTTTATTTTTGTAGGCCTGTGGAATTATTTTGTAGCTGCAGCACATTATTCCACTAAAATGCCAGTTATAGAAATGTTACGATACAAATTGATAAGATAGTGCACAGTCTATTCTTACATTTAGTAAGCTAACCTTGGTCCAGTACCTTGTGTACAGTTTTGTGACTATAAACGGACAGTAAACTCATTTTATCAGTTTGTGTCGTGTGTTCGCCTTCAGTTCCGTTCCGCTGCGTTCCGTTCCGCTCGCTGCTGCGCCGCGTTCACCTTTCACCCACTTCCTCCACTTCACAGACAGCTGCGGTAGCTCGGACTGAAACACCGGCATAGCACGCAACGAGGAGGCTTCTGTTTACCGCCAAAGGTACGTGTGTCCGGCTAGATTTAACGTGAAGAGATAGACATGCAGTTATTACTCTGGAAAACACTGTAAAAGCTGTTACGTAAGTTTAGCTAACAGAAAGTACAAACGCTATGTTGGCTAGCAAAGCGTCACGGCGTGCGTCAGATGTTGTCAAACAAGTGCAGTCTTGCTTTCCATTCATAGCTTTCGTTTTATTATGCTAACTTATATTCTTTACTTTTGGAAGGGGCGCTTGTAGATACACCAGTTTCACAGCTATTTGCACGTGGAGTGTGGAAACAGTATTATTTACGCTTATCTCGTTTATTTACTTTCACTGTTGTTCCCTTGGTGTTCATGAGTGTTTTTCTTCCACAATAATCTAAACATACAAGAATACTTATGGATGCAACGTTTGAAAGTACAACTAGAACTTGCTGTTAGTTTATTACTGCTTATTACCCATCTATTCTAATTTGTGCATTCTGTTTTTGTTTGCAGTACAATGAAAGCCTCGCTGACTTGTGATCTATTTACCGAATCAAACCATAAATTCAACAACTTTATATAATATGTGGTACATAACAACTGGCTCTAATCCAGCCATCATCTATTTAGGTGAAAGGCCATTTCATAACACTTGCTACGTCACGTCAGTCTATTGTGATTTATGTCACAGTTATTGAGCTGCACTAGTTCAAAGTTTACTCCTGGAAGGTCCACATAGATCTATTTATTGTCAACCTTCAATCTTTGAGTGGCAGTCCATACTACCAGATGCCCACAACTAGATTGTGAATCTGAAGAATTAGACCATTTCCATATTGTTCATTACTTGTTTTTTCCAGTCCCAGCCCAGAACAATGTGGATGAGCAGATGCAGTCGTATAGTCCTGCCGGCCCTGCGTAAGAGCTCGTCGGGCCTGTCGTCCAGTGTGTGAGGCGCTGTTGTGGACCTCCTCAGCTCGTTCTGTCCGCGCTCTCCTCCCGGAAGCAGCAGAGATCCGGGCAGCACACCCAGGCTCAGCATCTTTCTTAAAGCTGAGCCCAAGTGTGCGCTACGTTGAAGCTCTACACGGAGAGCGCCTCCTGCAGGTGGAGTGGGAGGATGGTGGCACAGCCTGTACCCTTTCACATGGCTCCGGGACAACTGCCAGTGCCCCAGGTGCACGCTACAGTCAGCCCAAGCCCGTAAATTGCTCGTAGGGGACCTGGATGTGAACATCGGTTTGGATTCTGTGGAACTCACCACAGACAACAAGGTAGGCTACACACTCACTCTGGGGTGTCTGGGTTTCACGAACTTGAAGCTGTGTCATGTCTCATTATGATGTCTGATGAAGGGTAAGCACAAGAAACGTCATACAGTGTATCAAATATATGCTCTGGGATTACAATTGTTGTGAGAACCTTCTTTTACTTAAGCACATGAAAGTACCAAGAACAAGTCCCCACATTCCTTAGCCTTCAAGCAGTTATTTTAGGAGCTACTGCTTACAAGTATTTTTTTTAAGATTTGTCTCAGTGTCAGAATATAGAAAACATGTTTCCAAACAAATATAGTCTTGTAAATGTGTTTGTGTTACCAGAAGGTTCCTGGCCTGACTGAAAGTACCTGCCCCAGAACAGAAGCTAAAAATGTCCCTAAAGTGTGGCCCCAGTCCATAATTCTTGCTTTTTGTGAACACGGCTAAAATGAGAACTGGAACTAAAAAAGTTTCAAAAAAAAGTTTCTACAGTGGTAAAAGGCCTTTATTCATGTCTTTCTGCTGACTTTAGAACTTTGTTTTCAGACTTAATTTCTCATATAAACTTTTAAAAAAATATTCAAATAATTATTTGCTGAAAGAGAAGGCGGGGCACCAGCAGGCCTTTTATGAAGAGAATGAACTCATACAGTTGAATAAAGAGTGTGCAGTAGTTCACAGAAATAAACTGCTGGAAAGGTACTTTAGGGGAACTTTTCCACTTAAAGAAACATATGTGCACATTAATTATATACACAGTAATGCATCACAGACACTGCATTCACGAGTGCTGTATCAGGAGCTTTTTCAGTAGTACCAAGCTGAATCAATGTTTCAGGTTGAAGTGTGACACATGCTAAGGAGGTTGAGCTTGTCTTGTGGTCCAGCCAGTGCCCAGTCTCAACATTCATTCATAAACATTATGTAGGTTTTACTATCACCCAAGGTGACTGTTTAAATGTCCAATAAACTTCATTGGCTTCCCCAACATACACTTGCACCATTTAGACTGTCTTTTACAATCCACAGGAAGGCAATAACTGGCACTTCAGTGTGCTCAGCTTTCATTTTACTGTGAGGAAATGAATAAATGGTTCAATTCAAATTTTAGTATACAGTATGTCTGAATTTGAGTCTATTAAAATGTGCAATGGTAATTACACATTAATTGTGGCTGTGTGGGAGAAATGTATCCAGACTAGTGCTGCAGCGTGATGAAAAAAAAAAAAGAAAGAAAAAGGCAGTTATAAAAGATAGGATCTGTTCATAAAGCAAACAATATCAGGACAGTCCGGACCACTAAAAAATGATCACTGTACTCACAAAACAAAATGTAAATGCAGGATTGGATTGTGTATTTGTCCGCATGACTCTGACCTTACATGCCTCTGCCCAGGTGTCAGTGTTGTGGCAGGACCAGCACTCCAGCACGTTTGACTGTGATTGGTTGAAAAGGCGCTGTTTCTCTGCTGCTGCCAGACGAGCTGTACAGGAGGAGTTCTTCCTCAATGGTAAGCCGTTACACACCGTACACTGTGTCTGACTTCTTCTGTTCAGTCAACGCTCTAATTCACTTGGAGTAGGTTTGCAGTCATTGCTTTTTAAGCTGTTTAACTTGTCAATTTGAGTCCTTGCACTTTTTATGCTTAAAATCAGGGTCACGTTTGTGCTCCAAACATACAAAGCGCCTGTAGTTAAGGCCCTTTTACATTGCGACCTCAAAATTGTGCCAGACATGCCTAGATGGACGCCTGTGCTTCAGATTCTAGATTCAAGCAACTTTGATGTTCAGTCTTGATGTGTGTTTGTCTCAAATATCACAGCTACTAGGTGTGTAACGGTGCATTGTATCATGATGCATCACAATGCTTAAAATCTACACAAGACATGTGCACTTGTGTCAACGTGCCTCGATGCAGGCCGATTTCATATTTTTAGCCTAGTAAAATAACACTATAGATGTGCCCTGTTGGTCCGAGTGCTACACTTTTTCACTACACACAAAATGTTCTCAAAAGAAGAAGATGCTTATGTGCCCTTGACATGCTTTGGTTCGTGTTGTGTGGTGTCAGAAACGATTTCTTTGCTCCTCAAACTACCTCCATTTGTCCTTAGACCCTCCTTTTCGACAAGAAAAAAAAACAGCGAGATAAAGAGAACCCTCAAGGCTCCACAGTGAAGGAGAACTCTCATGAATAGACTATAGCTGTGACCACCAGAACTGATGTGTATCCAATGCAATTACAACATTAAGTCAGTGGAGCTGTAGAGAAAATGATTCATCTAGCAGGACGAGGACGGCCAATCCAAGAGAGAGAGAGTTGGGGCATTTTTAGTGTTGAAATGACTGTCTAAAGATACCAAACAAAAAAACTTGGTTGGCGCTTCTTTCTTTTATCTTTTTTCATTTGAACCTATTAATCTGAGGACAGTACGAGAAGGATTTCTTTGTGTATTAATGCTTCAGCATCAACATATATGTACCCTGTTTGTGCAATATGAATGTGAAATACTGCGTGTACCATTTATGACCCCGCTGGCAAAATGGAGAGCTTTTCTAACTTGCATGAGTGACGGCTGCACTGATACTCGGCTGAAGCATTGTCCAAACAAAACGCACAACACACTATTGATGCTACAATCTATTCAGCCTTAATCGTTTAAAATGTCTCCTAACTAGACCGAATGTGAAGAGATTTCGTTGCACACATGACAGACTCATTGCAGGAGCGTTTTCATTTTACAAACTGTTGATGTCGATGTCAAAATCCCAGTTTGAAGTCTTTAAAATTAATCATATTCTGTTCTCGGGGAAAAAGCGGTGATATAATCTTTTTCTTTCCACGCATTTGTCATGATCACATCGCTGCCGTTAAAGTGGAGCGCGGTGATTTTCCAGTACATTAACAATAGTCCCGGCTGCTTTATGGTGTGCCAGACAAGCAGAAGAAGGTCGGTCTTAGAACAAGGTAAGGCTCTGTGGAGGGAGGGGAGAGGGGAGGGGAGAGGGCGACGAGGGGTCCTGCAGGAGCCATGGGTCTGTGCGGCTCTGCTCTCATTAACAGAGCGCTGCCAGAGAGAGAGAGAGAGAGAGAGGCAATGGAAAGTATGGAATATGACTGCAGTGTGTTCCAGCTCTGGGAAGAGGAAACAAGATATGGAAAAAACATTTACATCTACTGACTTCAGACAGGCTGCCCTTTTCTAATTCCAAGTTTAGTTTAGTCTTGTTATTACTGTACACATTTTAACACTTGTACTGTATTAACAAATCCTACCATAACACCCTGCTCAAAGTTGGATTGGGACTGATTCCTGCATGTTTGAGTAACCTTATAATGTATTGTTTAAAGAAGCAGCATTTTGACCTTTCCGCCCCTGCAGAAACCTTTTGTCCTGCAGCTGACGTTTAAGTGCTTTTTGATGACATTTAGAATGGTCTTTTGTCCAGTAGAGTGACAATGACATACTGTAATAAAGGTAATTCCACAACTGTTACCTATTAGTAATGACATTGTATATGGCTCAAAATCCACATAAATGACATATCTTGTTACATTTTCAGTGCTTCCCCTGGGTGGGTTTAATGACTTAGCGGGCTGCTTTAGTTGCATATGCGCACTGATGTAAAAACATAGGTTTACGTTAATAATTTTTTTACGGCTTTAAAAAAAAAAAAAATTGCCAATGAAACAATCATAAAAATGTATTATTTTTGCTAAAAGGACAAACAGCAAAATAGCTATGGTACTTGAAATAATCACATGAATATACAGTTGTATTGGTCAATTTCATTCATAGAATTTTCAGAATCACTCGACTTCAGTCACCTTTCCTCAAATCAAAATCAAATTTGTGTTCACTAGTTACACTGACTTAATTAAGACTGTTTTTTTGTAAAAGCAGCAAATTTACACATTCCTATGTCGTTGCTACCCAGTTGGAGTCATAAAATGTTTTGTTTGGGAACCTATAAAGACCGGTTAACGATTATTCAATTACTAAATAAACAATTAATTCAATAACCAATTAGTTTTGATAATAGATTAACTAAATACATACAGCGCTCACGTGTATCTCAAACCAGAACTAAACAGAACAGAGTCTGAATAAACATGTTCCAAAGAAGAACAACTAATACAAATCAAACCAGACACACCCTGTTGAAGTCTGCATTCTACCGTTTGAGAAGCACTTTTAGCTAGTGTCCCCGAGTGTAGCTTCCATCATGCTAGCTCAGTGAAGCGCAGCCCAGTTTGTCCGCACCTCGCTTTTTACAGGCCCACCTCAGCTTGTTAAAGCGTTCACATCAGTAAGGAGCAGTGAGCACGAGGATGTCTGAGGGCCGGATCATAATAACTGCAGCTTTGGGAATATTAGGCAGCCCAATGAAGAACGGCTCTATTACTTGCTGCGGAATTTTGTGACATGTGTAGCCGTAAGTGTTTTGTGTGTGTGTGTTAAAAAAATTAAAGCTGGGGTACCTTGGAAATTAAAGCTGGGGTACCTGATTTTCACACTGCAAAACAGTCCCATTTGTCTTCAGCTCTCACATATCATTTGGCACGTGATAAATATCCACATTTTTGGCTGCAAATGTGGCTTAACACACACTTCTCTTTTTTCTTTTTACGGACAGCAAAGTGAAACTAGAGAAGACCGCTCAAGTACAGCCAATCAGAGCACTGCTTTTGAGACATAAAATATTGTATTATTTGATTCAGACAGTATATAGTGGGCTGATGTTGTCAGTGTTACCTTTAAGAGATCACGATTCAGTAATTTTATGTTTTTTTGTTTGTTTGGATTTTTGAATCGAGAGCTCCACAAACGCCATAAATGGGTTTGGAGCAAAGGTCATATTTTAACCCTCAGGTAACCTCGGGACCATTTATGGTCCTTTTGAGCTTTTTTTTTTTTTCAAACTTTTAGATCTCGGACAGTTTTTATGTCAGACCTGTGAAAATGTCACAGATTCATGAATCGAGTCAAATTTTAAAATGCCACCAAAATTTTTTTTCTGACACTTTCAGTTAAAGAGCTAGAACAAAAGGGTACGTTCGTCACCTCGGGGACCATTAATGGTCCCCATTTTTAAACGGCCATAAAATCCACATAGATTAATATTTTTTGTACTTTCAAAACTCAGATCTTCATCTACTTCTCCTCTGCTCATACATGTGTAACTTTTATATGTGAGATGTGTATTTTTTATTTTACAAGGCTTTTTGTCACAAAAGTACACTCCAAGTGACCTATAAAAAATTAAAAAATGGCATATTTCCAAAATTAAAACAGTGAAGTGGAAAACTTGAGCTATTTTTATTAGAGCCTGTATATGTCAATAATTTATGGTGAAAAAATTTTTTGTGCATTTTTGTATTTTGAATGGGAGAGGTTTTAGCCAAAAAGTTACGTTCGTCACCTCGGGGACCATTAATGGTCCCCATTTTTAAACAGCCATAAAATCCACATAGATTAATATTTTTTTTACTTTCAAAACTCAGATCTCTTTGTCTACTTCTCCTCTGTTCATACATGTGTAACTTTCATATGTGTGATGTATATTTTTTATTTTACAAGGCCTTTTTGTCACAAAAGTACACTCCAAGTGAACTATAAAAAAAATTAAAATGGCATATTTCCAAAATTAAAATAGTGAAGTGGAAAACTTGAGCTATTTTTATTAGAGCCTAGTATATGTCAATAATTTATGGTGAAAAAAATTTGCTGCATTTTTGTGTTTTGAATGGGAGAGGTTCATGTACAAAAAAAGCATATTCTCCATTGACTTCCATTATAAACGCATGTTTTGACTAAATTAGTAGAAAAAGATGAATTTCAATCAAAAGTTGATCAAAAATGGTTTGATTGTGTTGGTCTGAAGTTAACGACTGTGTGTGAGTCCAGCACAGACACTGTGACCCTGTGACTGCCCCCCTGTGGCACCTGTGGGGAACACAACTCTGCACACAGAAACAGAGACAAAACAAGAGCAGCTCAAAGAAGCACATCTCTGCTCTGATCACAAAGTCTCACTGCTGGATCATGTTTGTGGACGTGTCACAGTGTAAAGAAACACAATGAGCTGCTCTGGACATTCTCACTGTGGATATTCTGTGTAATAAAATAAGTAGACATTGTGGTATAGACAAGGTACTTAGTTGTTTTAGAGTTGCAGAAAAAGAGGATTTTCAGAACCGAAGATGAGGAGAAGGATTATGAACTGAAATAAAACTAAAACTACAGAAACACACCTGACAGGTGACAGGGCACAGCTGACACGGGACTAGACCACAAGTGAAAGGTCAAAGGTTAAACACTTCAGAGTTAACCTGTGTCACAGACACAAAGTAGTTTCACTCACTGCAGAGAAACTTTTCACAAACAAGCTGAGTCCTGTGGAGCCAATTAGGTGGAACAGAAGAAATATCCAAACTCTTCCACATCAGACAAGATGAACCATCTGTGACTGAAGCAGAAGGTCTTAGACAAGATGAACCTCTGTGACTGAAGCAAGATCTTGGGTCAGACAAGATGGGGAGGTTGTCCATCTTGGAGAGTCAGGAATGGAAAGGGTAAGATTCTCCTCTTCACTATTTTCATAATTACTTTCATTCTATACTTTTATTTATCATCATGATTACTTTGCTTCTTCACAATGCTTCTCTTCATTACCATGCTCTTCTCTCTCCTTTCTTCATCACCATACTCTTCTGTCTCCTGTTCATTGCCCTACTTCCCTTCCTTCTCTCTCTTTTTCCTCCTCTCTGTTTATTACATTGTTGAACTTCTAATCTTCCAAAGTCTTTTCCTTTACGTTCTCCTTTTCTCCTCTCTCCTCCTACATAGACTCTAACCTATCTATTTCCTCCTCTGACACCTTCTCCACACTGCTGCTCTGATCTTCTGAGGTTTCTCCACATCTGGAGCTCTCTTCTCCTCTTCATCTTGGCTGCTGAATTCCTCTTGTCCGATCAGCTGCATAACAGCCTCCAAAGCCTGATCTTTACCACAATGTCTCTTATTTTATTACACAGAATATCCACAATGAGAATGTCCAGACAGCTCATTGTGTTTGTTTACACTGTGACACGTCCAAAAACATGATCCAGCAGTGAGACTTTGTGATCAGAGCAGAGATGTGCTTCTTTGAGCTGCTCTTGTTTTGTCTCTGTTTCTGTGTGCAGAGTTGTGTTCCCCACAGGTGCCACAGGGGGGCAGTCACAGGGTCACAGTGTCTGTGCTGGACTCACACACTGTCGTTAACTTCAGACCAACACAATCAAACCATTTTTGATCAACTTTCGATTGAAATTAATCTTTTTCTAATAATTTAGTCAAAACATGCGTTTATAATGGAAGTCAATGGAGAATATGCTTTTTTTTGTACATGAACCTCTCCCATTCAAAACATAAAAATGCAGCAAAATTTTTTTCACCATAAATTATTCACATATACTAGGCTCTAATAAAAATAGCTCAAGTTTTCCACTTCACTATTTTAATTTTGGAAATATGCCATTTAAATTTTTTTTATAGTTCACTTGGAGTGTATTTTGTGACAAAAAGGCCTTGTAAAATAAAAATATACATAGCACATGTAAAAGTTACACATGTATGAACAGAGGAGAAGTAGAAAGAGATCTGAGTTTTGAAAGTACGAAAAAATATTAATCTATGTGGATTTTATGGCCGTTTAAAAATGGGGACCATTAATGGTCCCCGAGGTGACGAACGTAACTTTTTGGCTAAAACCTCTCCCATTCAAAACACAAAAATGCACCAATTTTTTTTTCACCATAAATTATTGACATATACTAGGCTCTAATAAAATAGCTCAATTTTCCACTTCACTGTTTAATTTTGGAAATATGACATTTTTTATTTTTTATGATTCATTTAAGTGCACTTTTGTGACAAAAAAGCCTTGTAAAATAAAAAATATACATCACACATGTAAAAGTTACACATGTATGAGCAGAAGAGAAGTAGATGAAGAGATGAGTTTTGAAAGTACAAAAAAATATTAATCTATGTGGATTTTATGGCCGTTTAAAAATGGGGACCATTAATGGTCCCCGAGGTGACGAACGTAACTTTTTGGCTAAAACCTCACCCATTCAAAATACAAAAATGCACAAAAAAATTTCACCATAAATTATTGACATATACAAGGTCTAATAAAAATAGTTCAAATTTTCCACTTCACTGTTTTAATTTTGGAAATATGCCATTTTTTAATTTTTTATAGGTCACTTGGAGTGTACTTTTGTGACAAAAAGCCTTGTAAAATAAAAAATACACATCTCACATATGAAAGTTACACATGTATGAGCAGAGGAGAAGTAGATGAAGAGATCTGAGTTTTGAAAGTAAAAAAAATATTAATCTATGTGGATTTTATGGCCGTTTAAAAATGGGGACCATTAATGGTCCCCGAGGTGACGAACGTAACCTTTTTTTGCAGGTTACCAGAGGGTTAAAGAAAAAAAAATCCTTTCCAAAAAAAAAAAAAAAAAAAAAAAGTTCTTATTTTGAGGTAAAAATGTCTTTCAAGTGAAATAATCTTGATAAGATTGTTAGGCAAATCTATTCTTGATTCCAGCAATTCAGCTTAAAACAGATACAGACTTGCTTAAAGGTGCACTGTGTAACTTTTTGCCAAAAAAATAAACTTGATTAAAGCATGTTTTTCTAGTTTTGATATCGTTGTGACACTAAATAACTAATAAAAATGTGTAATTTTGCTATGAGTGGGATTGCATGGCCACAAAAGTAACGATTATTTGACCAAGAGGAGGGCCTCCTCTTGTTTATTTCAAAGGAAAAGCAGTGCTTTCTGCTTTTAGCTATATTTTCTCACATTATGGTATACAACTTACATATCCCCAGTAAGAATGTTCTAAAAAATGTTTTTATCTTCCTATTTGGTTTGAATTGTGAAGTTTAATTTTCACCTTCAGAAAGTTACACGGTGGGTGCACCTTTAAAATACATTTTTATATCTAGATCAGGTAAATCAGGATAGAATATCTTAAAACAAGTCAAATAATCTTAGTAAACTTGATCTTATTAAGTGAAAAAATTAGTCTTTTAAGATGAATATGCTTAATTCAAGTCATTTGACCTAAGTTAGATTTTCCTTTTTTACAGTGTAGCGTTGGCAGAAGTATCAGAAATCAGATATGAGCGCTTTAAACGTAATTATCTTAAGCAATTCAGCCTGAGATTACGTGTGATTAGTTTTTGTGTTGTCTCTTTTTTTTACCACCCAAGCAACTTTAATGTGACAGTTTTAACCAGGACAAGCAAAATTCATAAATTTGTATTTTGGCAAATTTTTATACATAATTACCATGTAATTATGTATATTTTTATACATAATTACCATGTAATTATGTTTATACATAATTACCATGTTTCTTATTCGTTTTGTGTATAAATTGTGAGACATACCTTTAATCGACCAAGAATTTGATTGGTCGACTACAGCCTTAATGCAAAACAGGAAGTATAGCCATTTAAAGCCGTCCAATACTTCTTAGCTCACACAATTCCTTTAACAGATGGTTAATATCCTGTATGGATTCATTTTTTGCTGCACTTATGGCCAATCAGAGCGCTGCTTTCGGCTAAATGAAATACTTTATTATTAGATATACATAGACAGTACACAGGTCTGATTTAGTCACAAAGTGCTCCATTTACAATATACTTTTGGGTGGAAAAGACAAAATGTACGAATTTTACCAAAATACGTCAGCTACCCCATTTTAATGTTTCGTGCCATCTACTTTTCACCGACTGCTATTATAGACTCACATTGGGCAGTACAGTGGATGCATTCTGAAGAAGTATTATCTAAATGAAGTGTGCACGTCGTGGCCTCGCAATTTGCTGAAGTCAGTTTAAATTTGAGAGCCGCACACTGCAGATGGAAAAGTCATTCACAGCGGTGCACATGTTCTGTCTAACACTGGCTCTCTGTGTGAGGTCACTGTTTCCTCCTCTGTGCAGGCCCCCGGACCAGCAGCGTTTGGGCCCGACATGTTTTTACACGTTATTAGGCTTTGGAGTGGCTGTCAGGGTTGATCATTTGTCTTGGTGCATTGATGAAGTGCTTGTTATGAGAAGAAGCTGTTTGTTATTGTAATTCATAGCTTCACTGCCAGGTTAAACTGCTCATCTTATAAGACAATAAGCAAACATTATGCAATATTTTTGGGGGTTTTAATCATCTTCCAATATTGTTTCTTCATCAAAAACACACTTCATTCTTTTTCCCTCTGAGCCTCAGAAAAAACTGTTCCAAATTTCTCAAATGTGTGACGTCAATGGTAGAAGTCTACAAATCCTCCAGACTTGTTTTGAGCATTTCTGCAGCATTAGCATATCAGGTAAGATCAATTTGTTTAGTTCCACTATTGCAGCTAGTACGTGGACCTCAAACTCAATTCCTGATGTGGAAAACACATCGTTTTATTGTGTATCAAGAACTGTAGAACAATAACAGGATTACTACTGGTAAATGTATCACTCCAGTATGCTTCACTAGATGATGTCGCCGAGTAACTGTGACGTCCAAATATGGGTATAAGTAAGTAAGTAAGTAAGTAAGTAATCTTTATTTGTATAGCGCATTTCACAGATACAGAGTCACAAAGCGCTCTCAGTGAGATGAACCCCTCTCCACTCAGTGACAGTAAACTTCCCCGGGGCAGCTCAGCAGAGGCAATTCACCTAAACACCTGGCACCTCAACCTCTGACTATCACCAAGTGTTCCCTAACCTGCATGTTATTGGTTGGTGGGGAAACCGGAGTGCCCGGAGGAAACCACCCAGACATGGGGAGAAACATACAAACTCCACACAGAAAGGTCCCAGGCCGAACTGAACCCGCGACCTTCTTGCTGTGAGTGCCGCCAATGGCTGGAAGAAGCAAAACTAGCTGTCATTGTAATTGCTAAAATTCAAAGCTTTCTTTTTAATGTAGGCTTTTTACGAACACAGTAGAAACTCTTTGAATTGCTCTTATAAAAGCTTTAAGCAAACCCAGTCACGCAGCAAGATACAATTGTTTTTTTTTTGTTTGTTTGTTCAATGTACGCCAGTTATGTTTTCAATGTTTTGCCAACCAAAGCATCACATGACAAGCATTCCTATAGTAAAATTTTAAGCTCAATTTTGATATTAACAAATGCACTTAGTATTAAATACTAATTTTGATACGATGAAAACAAACAGCTTGTGAAATAAAAAAATGTGTACACTTTTTTTTAAAGTTGTCATTTTTTGTTACAATATGTTGTGTTTACTAATTTACTACTGTAGCAGTCAAAAATAAATGTCATTCTGATTGAACAAAGCAAAATTGTTGCTTTTTCCCCTAGTTATCTTCTTGAAATTGTATTTATGTGACACAGTGCAGTCCTTTTTGTCACCATGAGGTCTTGTGCTCAAATGAGTACAGATTAGTTTTAGTATCGCTTATGATGTGCTTTTCGATACTTTTGACCAGCCTACAAAAAGTATGTTTTAATGAATAGTAATTTCAGTATTTTAACTGCATTTTTACATAGTTTTAGCTTTAGGCTAATTAAAAACTATTAACTATGTGTGATGTCATGATCCTGAGCTCTATTTGTCTAATTTAGTAGGCTGTCAACTGTACCCTTGGATATTAACAAAAAAGTCAAAAACCTCATTTGTCATTAGATTAATCTTAAAATTTGCCATACGAAAGAAAGTCCAATATCTTGTACAACGGCCAGTGTAATTAGTCTTTCCCTACGGTCTAAAGCCCTTGTCCTGCTTGCCCTTAAATTCAGTCCCAACACATGTTATCAGCCTTATCTTAATTGTCATTAGTGATGTTACGCCCTTATCTCCTCTCGTTTATCTGCGTGTTGTTAATCCAGGTGCGGTGATAACAGAAAACCCCAGTGTAGCGGCGCTCTGTGGACCTCTCTCAGCCACGGCACAGTCATCGGGAACAATATTACAGCATGTTTACTCTGTCGGCGCGATAAGGCTGCCTGTCATTCACCTTGTCCCGCCCTGCCTTTGAACTGTCACACACATCCAGCCTCACAGCCTCACTCTTGTCCCATTTGTTTAGCTGCAGAGGAAAGCAGGATGGAAATACAGAGTCATTCTCGAGAACAACATGGATTCGTGTATAATTATAAGTAATTCAAATTGTAAAAATGTAAAGTAAATTTATGTTTGAAACAGCAGTGTGCTTTAAAAAATACATTCTAAATTCCAGGTTGAAGGCAACGGAAGATTAAAGTAAAGTAGAAAATAATGTTTACATCAGTAATTGAGTTTGATCTCTATACACTTGCTGCAATAACTAAACAAATTAGTACTTAGAAATCGTCTGATGTCAGCATTACAGCTTATTTGTTCTATGGTAGTCAGGTTTTTTTATTCCCATTAACCAATCATGCAGTTTGTTTGTTACTGGTCATTATATATGTACTGCAACCAACACATCAGTTGTAATCTGGGCAGTACAGCATAAAACATGGAAGTTAGTCATCGTTGCTGTTTCCACAGAGTGAAATAAAACTAGCTGAAAAAAAATTTGAATCTAAATATTCGGCAGCTACTACTGGACAACTGGAACTACAAACAGACGCTTGAATTTGATATTGCGGCTTAATTTCTGTTTGCTGATTGGTCAATTGTCTCTCAAGCTTAATTCAAGCAGCAACAAACACTGACATTCCTGACCTAGTTGTTGGAGTGTGTGTTTCCCACATGATCTATTGTATTATCTGAATACAGTATTGCTAGCTTGTAGCTGTTGTAAATCAGCCCCAGTGGCCGTTCCATTGGTACTGCAGCAGGAAAATCCCTCTACAGACTAGAAAGGATTTTTCCCTAGAGCGCACGCAATGCAAATACAAACTGTTCGTGTTCAACACAAACAGCAACTACAGCTTTGAAAACTGTCGGCTTTAGCGACGATTTTTACCTAGTTTCACATCATAAACTTTTTTCCGGTTTAAAAGGTTTTAGTTTCGTATAAAACGGCTTTTTAACCTTTAGCTTTGGCTACCGCTGCTCACACTGTAACTCCCGCTCTGATTGGTCTGAATTGTCAAGCGTGAGCTTTTGGCTTCTTTCGGATTCACTCGGCTCGAGCTCATTCCGCTCCTCGCGCAAAGAATTTTGGGGGATACACAACTGCGCATGTTCCATAGCCTGTAGCGCAGCTAGCAAAAGGCCAAAGCTAATGGCCATGATGGGAACGAACGCCAGTGAGCAAAAGCCATTGACGAACAGCGCCCGCCATCTTTGATCACCGGGCTTGGGAAACCATGGCAGGAACTGAATGAGAGTTCATCTACTGTCTGCAAAGGAAATGACAGAAAAAAAATCAAACTTATTCTAGCTTGATGCAGTATGCTGCCGAAATGCTCAAGATGAATTTAGATGATTTACCTATGACATCACCAATCTGGTAAAGCGTTTTCTGAGGCTCAGAAAGGAGAGAATATTATCTCACAGACAGAACTCCAGCTGTGTTTTGACGAGGAAGCAATGTTAGAACAAGATTAAAATGTTAAAAAAGTAGCCTACATATTGTGTCTTTTAAGTATTTGAATCTGTTATGACAATCAATAAAAAAATATTTAGCCATTAATGTGTCTTTTTAAGTTTAAAGATGTGTATTCTTTTAGTGCTGCTGAGTGACTAATCCAAATCTTTATTGACCTGTGCCTGTTACCTGTGTACTTACTTGTCGGTTTATTGAATGTCCCGTGTCTCTAGGGCCTCGCGGTGCAGACAAACCTCCGTCCGCCCGCTCTAAGTGAGTAATGGCAGAAGTAGATCTAATATTCTGTAATGGGGCCTGATAACTGGACTGAGAGGGACTTCAGCGCAGTGTGAAAGTGACAGCTGTTACACCGGCCCTGTTATAGAGCTCCGGCCTCAGGAGCAGCGGCACTAATGGAGATGAAACTACGGTAACTACTTTTGACCTCCTGACTGGAATACACAGAGAGAACAAGTCTAGATCCAACTGTGAAACAAGAATACCAATATTGTAGAAGTTTAGTAGAGGTAAGACCAAATGGAAAAGAGCATCAGTGGTGTAGTAGAGCTTTCTTATTTATTGCCATTTTGTTACATACAAGTTGACACAAAAATTGTTTTTGTGCTTTCATTTTTATTTTGTTGGGGAAAATAATAGTGATATAGAACTAGTGCTGTAGTTCTTTAGTTTAGCTTAGTGGTCACCAACCTTTTTCAGCTCGTGAGCTACTTTTAGTATGAGCACAGCCCGAAGATCTACCTACAGATTTACATTAGTTTATTTAATTAACGATGTTGAAACTTTTAGACTAGTCTTTAGTCTATTGAAACATTGTCGGCCTAGACTTTCTTTAATATTTAGTAATAATATTTCATAAAAATGTAAGTTATATCTAAACCTGCTTCAATGTAACACAGTAGGCTGTATTTAAAAAAAAAATTATTGTGGCTACAAAAAAAAAGTTATAATAGAGTTGAAGCTGTGATCACCTCACTTGTTGCGCTTTAAACCACTGTATTATGAGTGATTGGTGATTTCCATGGTAACATTGGGGAGAGGGGCTTGAGAAAGTCAACTTTCCTTTGACTCACATCAACAACAAACAAGCGCTGAATTAAACAACCCGGCATGAGCAGGTAGGATTCTGCGACACTACCTGTCTCCCCGACCTGCTCCCTCCCTCTCTCTTTCTTTATCTCTTTAGCTGACAGTGGAGAATTCTTGCGCTTGTATTTTGTGCGTGTACGTCGCGCGTGTAGTTCGACTGTAGACTTTGCGTGTGTAATTTGCGTGTAGTTCGACCCTATATCGCCGTGTAGTTCGATTGTATGCATCGCAAGCAGTTCGCGTTGTTCGTGTGTAGCTTGCGGTTAAAGTTCCTATAAACAGGCAGGGCTTTGGGATCTACACCCACTGCCTCAAAGATCGACTAGTAGATCGCGATCGACTACACTACAGGAGTTTTGGCCCGATTTTAAGCCCGATGTGACCCTCTACAAGTTTGGGGAGGTGTGACCAGAGTAAGGATTTAGGAAGAGAATTTTGTCGTTTTTCTCCTGTGACTCTGTTACGACTAATGACAAATGTGGAGTCAAGAACACCACGACGCGCAGCAGACGCTGTTTTGAGATCGCTCCTCTCTCCTGAAGAGAAGATGGAGGAGGAGACGGTCTCTCAGTTTTCAAAGCCTGTGGGCGATGTATTCCGGCCATTTTGTGTCTCTGTGTTAAAATCACGGTCCACGTTCACAAAACGTGATGTCTATCCTCTCGTGTTGTTTAAAATATCCAATACATGAGTCTGTCAAAAAACACTAGTCAAGATGTCAAGACTCCGCCAGTTAAAAATGTCACTTCTGAGTGTCCTAAACAATAAAAGCCTCAACATAATTCCTCTGAAAGTAGATTTTATTATGAAAGAGTCAGACAGCGACAGAGCACCAGAGACTTTTGCTCTTGAATCTCGGGCTGTTCATTGGATTTGCTCAGTTGTTGTGTGTTGCTGTGGAGACGTCTTCAGTGCATTGATAGGTGATTTAACTTGTCAAACTACGTGTACATAATGCACGCCTGCTGGAATTCCCACCGACCATGGTATAAATCGATTTTAGATAATAGCATGGATGTTGTCTTGAAGATATGCACAAACAGGACATTGGGTATATCGTTGGGTTGATCGTTTGTGTAAAAAGGCTACCAAAAGACAAAACAACAACAAGATAAGAAAATTACATATTTGGTCAGATCATTGAGACACTTGCTAGTATTGCTTTTAGTTGACTAGTTCAAGAATGTCTATAGTAAACCCAGTCAAACCCAATTTTGCTGTTCATTAAACTTTTTTTGATGGAATAGATGAATGCTCAGTTGCTGTATATATTGCGTTATTTTGTTAATTTATTCGGCCTTTCATGATTGCAGCAAAAAACATAATTATATCTTAAGAAGCCCTCTGGAAAAGCAGCTGCATTGTGAAATATTATAGGTCACGACTCGCAAATAAGTCTTCATTTGTACGTTTTGTGGTCTTAATAAGGTCTTATAAAGTGCTAAATTTGACCTCCTGATCCCTGCAGAAACCCTGATAATTACTTTGATGTTGATTACAGTGCTACAGTTATGAAGATATTTCAGGTTGTGTTTAGTTTGGGGACAAAAATTTGATCATACAAGGCCAACGTTGTCCCTTCTATTCATGAGAAACACTGTGTGACAAGAAATAATGTTATTTTATCTGTGTGTGAGTATTGTGTTAACATTTTGACATTTTCTACCCGGTATTTATCTGTAAACTATGGGGAAAAAAAAGTGAACTGTAGTTTTCAAAATAGAAATAGCATTGCACCAGGTATTGCCCCAGGCTCGGACTCCACACAGTGCAGCGGCCCCACACATTCTGTGTAATTGACAGTACAAGAGCTCAGACCACGTGCTGGGCTGTACAGTTGTGTCGGCAGAGGTGCCAACTTTCTGTTGGATTGGAATTTTTGCCAAAAAGTTCAGCCCTTTTATGTGTAGTTGCCACGTGAATCTGAGGTCTTGTGAGTGTTGGGATCAGAGTTGCCAAGTCCACTTCTTTAGGCTTCTTTGGTTTTTTCTTTTTTGTTTTGAAAGTTGCATGTGAATTTTGACAATCATAAGTTGGGTTGTTTTTGGCTTGCTCCAGGGCAGTATTTTGCTGTAAAAATCAACAAAAGCCTATCTTTTGCATATTTTCATATGTTAAAAAGGGCTACGAATGTTAAAAATGTTTTCAAAAATGTCAAAAATAATTAGCACTTGCTCTGCAGTGGCAGCACACACTGTTTTAGTTAACTGATTATTTTATTAACTTTTATTAAAGAGCTGAGGTCGCTTGTTTATTTATTATTTTTTTAAAGACTTGGCTACTTGTTGCTCTCTGAAAATCCGTCAACATGCACGAGACAAAGATCTATGCTGAGGCAGAGGAGAAATGTTGAAATTTGTTAAAGTTTTGTGTAGGGCTGCAACTAACGATTATTTTGGTAATGGATTTGATTGGCGATTACTGTTTTGATTAATTGATTAGTTGTTTAGACTATACTTAAGTGACTTGAATACAAGATTTGAGCTGCTTAAGGACGTTCTGGAGAGACACAGTGAAAATCAGACACTAATCACCACTAAAACAACAACTTGAACAAGTAAAAAAAAAAAGAAAATCACATTACCAGGACACATTTTGATATTTTAGAAAAATCTTGAGTTTTATTAAAACTGGTTAAAAACCAAAAGGTTTATAAAAAAAATAAAAAACACTTTTACACAAAATTACACAATTCATGTTATTTCTGTTCAATCTGAGGCTTTTGCACAGCTCATGCAGACAACAATAGAGAGGAAGCAGACAACAATGGATGTCTGGAACCAATAGAGGGATTTTTTGTTTATCTACACGGGCGATGTGCACGCATCACTTGCAGAAAGAGCCACCGCTCATAGTCACAAACAGTGGAAACAAATCAGCTAAGAACAGCTAAGAAATTCAACCCTATGACCCTTAAAAGTTACATTCAGGTGAGTGAAAACAACGACGAGAAAAACACTGTCTCAAGCTTCAGGAGACAGACGTCTGTCATACTTATACCTGATCCTAACAGCTGCTCTTAACCTGTTTTGTTTTTTTAGTCAAAGACGTTTCCCCAGCTAAGCAGATGGAGAGCAGCTCTATTGCATGAAGCATGCGCAGTAGGGTGGAAAGTGACGACGACCGAAAATCCCTTTACACATAGACCAGTTAATGATTATCCGATTACGAAATAGTAGGCGATTATTTCAATAATCGATTAGTTGCGATTACTGTAATTGATTAACTTTGCAACTCCAGTTTTGTTTTGTATGTACACACTCAGTAGGAATTCTACGCCATCTACCCAAATACCATATTTTAAACAGTGTAGAAGAACAAACAAAGCTTTGAAAAGGCTCAATGGAGCGGAGAGGCTTGTCTTCCCTCTTGCACCTGTCTCTTTTATTGTGTCCTCTGTTCAGCCTGTCTTGTCCCCTGTTTCCAATCCAAGCCAATTGTGTGACTGCTCCATTGAAGGTGTCCCCTGCTGCCTCGCCTCCTTTGCCCGGTGCAGTGTGTCTGAAGTGTCCTCATGATGGAGAGAGATGTGCTCCACGCTGTCAGCTCAGAACAGCCACAGCTCAGGAGAATAGCTTCCCTCAGAGACATCGCTAACGGTTTCCTCACTCACTCAACTGGCCCACTCGCTTTGGAAATCTTCATTAGGGCCGCATGACCTTTGCTCAGGCCATTTGGAAGACGGAATGCTGCCATGTTTAGCAAAAATGTTATGCCTTTGATTGTGTGAATTTGCAATTTTTACAGATGCAATTAGCAAACCGCAAAGGCTATAGTTTTTGAAGCATTATAATTTTGTTAAAAAAAACAAACAAAAAAAACCCCACTGTATATCAAGACATTTTAACACTCATCCAAAAGTCATTTTCAATCTGTTGGAAATCACCTGAGACTGGTTGTATTTATACTAAACTTACTGGAGTGCTTAGCAGCATTTTTAACCCTGGTCTAAAGGGAATGAGATCTAGAATATTAGTACAGTCTCAGTGGCTTATTACTGGGACCAGTTCAGTTGTTTATCACTCTAGTTTGTTCACCAGAGCAATTAGAATGTGAATACTTAAGGGAGCTTAAAACAGTCCAGACAGGCTCAGTCAGAACAATAGGGCCCCAGAAAAACAATAGAGAGGAAGCAGATAACAATAGAGAGTAAGCAGACAAAAATAGAGAGGAAGCAGACAACAATAGAGAGGAAGCTGACAGCAATAGAGAGGAAGCTGACAACAATAAAGAGGAAGCTGACAACAACAAGAAGACACATACAACAATAGAGAGGAAGCAGAAAACAATAGAAGGCAAGCAGACAACAATAGAGGGCAAGCGGGCAGAAATAGAGAGGACGCGGACTACAATAGAGCAGAAGCAGACAACAATAGAAGGGAAGCAGGCAACAATAAAGAAGAAGCAGACAACAATAGAGAGGACGCAGACAACAATAGAGAGGAAGGAGATAACTATTCAGTGGGGCATACAATATGGAAGAATACAACAAAGAAGAATACAACAATAGATGGGACGCAGACAACAATATAGAGGAAGAATACAACAATAGATGGGATGCAGACAGCAATAGAGAGGAAACAGACAACAATAGATGGGAAGCATACAACAATAGAAAAGAAGCATACAGCAGTAGAGTGGAAGCAGACAACAATAGAGAGAAGCAGACAACAACATAGAGGATGCAGACAACAATAGAGGGGAAGCAGACAACAATAGAGAGGAAGCATAGGACCCACTTAACCAGTTTATGAACAGGTTTTAGGGCTTAACTTTGTTAGTATAAATACAGCCAGTCTCAGGTGACTTCCATCAGATTAAAAATGACTTTCAGATGAGAGTCAAAACTTCTTTGAATACGCTGTCAGTTGACATTTTTGAAACCTTTCTACTATGGATCATTCCTGGGATTACACTGACTTCATTTTCTTTTTTTTTTTTCTTTTTTTTTTTTTTTTTACTTTTTTCAGCATAAACATCTAAGGCCCAATTTATCAAGTCAGGTGCTAAATTGTGGTGCAAACTGAAAAAAGAAAAAATGGGTGCACTGAATTTAATATTGGAACATGCACATACAACATATTGCACAAAATAAATATGTAGCACCTCAAAATTTGAATTACTAGTAGCTTAGTAATACTTGGGACCAGTTTTGGCCTTGAGAGGCCTCATGAGCTTTTTCAAGGTCTTGGTCTCGTCTCAGACTCGAAAGGCATTTGGAATCCGCCTCGTCTTAGTCTCGATTTTGTCTTGGCCTCAGGATCTGAAATCAAGACCACATTTCATTATCACCATGTTCACCATCACCATGTTTGATAAATGAGGCCCTTAATCCTGAAGTTGTGTCTGACTAACCAGCCCCTTCCCTTTTATAAAGTTGTCGGTCAAAGGGTGTAGGAACTGGCTCCTCGGGCAACAAACTTATTCCAAAATATGTGATTATTTTTAATTTGTCAAGTAGAAATAAGTAACTGAACATGTTTAAATTTCAACTTAGAACAGAAATCTATAATAGAAAATCTGATCACAATTGCAGAACAGTTCAGAAAAGGGAACAAACAATATCTCACAGACAAAACATCAGCTGTGTTTTTTGATGACAAAGCACTGTTAGAACATGATTTAAAAACTCCAAAAAGTCCATTTTGCATAATGTGTTCATAATGTGTGTTAATGTGTTAGATTTGGCACATGTTACACCTTAAATTTCTCAGCTTCTTACTACATATTCCACCATGTGCCACTGCTGTGGATTAGGCGCTGTGTACTGCTGTTTGACAGTTGTGAGGCCTCCTGGAATCTTTTCTGCATCAATATAAAAACTTTTTCCTGATCCACAACTTCTTTCCACTCACAAGTGTGAATGCTGTGCAATCATCCCCAACAGTATCTGCGGAATCTACAGACGCAAGCACAACTGGCCTGTCAGAGATGCCATGGAATTGGGGCTGTGTGCAGTTGATTTTAATGTTGTTAATCCTACTTTTAGCATTGAAGCACAAACTTACCCTTTATAAACACACAGGTGTTCTTTGGTGAAGTGTTCTCCTGATTTGTCTTATATTCAGAGACATCCAGCCACAAGTCACCTTTTACTGCCTCATGTTAGATTATTTATTCATTCTAGATTGACTTAGTAAAAATCACATAATTAATTAAACTAATTTATTTAACAAAACATGTCCTGTATCTATTTAAGTATAAGTAAGCTGGACACCTTTTGCAAAAATATTTTGTTGAACGTTGTGAAATGTGAAAACAATCACAAGATGAAAGTAACTCTGGCACTACCGTATTGTAGGGGAGATTGACTTTGCACTATGTCATTCTTCTGTGTCTGGTGGAACCTTTGCTGCTTGCTCTGATATATAATTCCATCTGTTTTGGTTTTGTTTTAAGTCTTTTTATCTGTTAGGTGTTCCCACATTAGTATTTGGTTTGGAGTCAGAGAAAATTAACGTATATAGTTAAACAAACAAACCTACAAGTTGATTACTCCAGACATACTAATGTAAGTTGCAGTCACAGCTTATGGTAAGGTAATGTTTATTAAGGACACAATGCAGGGCCGGTTCTAGCCCACTGGGCTTGGGTGGGCAAGCAGAAATTTTGAGTGGGCAAATATAAAATTAACACGTCCCAATTTTTTGTGGAAAAAGCAACTTGTATCAATCAAACAGCACAACAGTAGGTATTACTATTCTTTACACAAATGTTAAAAGTAAATTGGATGTTACTTGTTAAGATTGTGCACTTACACTACAGTTTTTCTCAATGACTCTGACACACTTGTCCAGTCAATTTACAAAACAGCTCACAAACAAAACTAAACGAAGCTTCATTTTTTTTTAAATTAAATTTTTTTATTAAGGTACATTTTTTTGCATCAAAACTCTCACACATTCTTCAGGTGTTTGGTGTGTTTTCTTAATCATATGACTTTACAGCTCACAAGCTTTAGTTCTGATCTCAGAGATAAAGTGACCAAAGTTCAGTTCAGTCATTGGGATTCACACTTTACAAAAAATAATCTGAATCTGGATAAGTTGTGCTTTTTATCTACAGTAAATTCAGACAAATTTGTACAAAGCAAAAACAAACAAACATGAATTAATCTACATTTAGGAAAACTTTCTGATTTGTGTTGATATTTTAGCCAACTCTTTACAGTTTGCACCTGTGTGACTGACAAACCATTTAAACAAACACCACACTATATATTTAGTTTATATTTGATGCATTTCTACAGTCTGTGTTTTCTGCTCAGGCCGTCTCTGTTTGATCTTTCTGCTCATGGGATTTAGAAGTCCTTTTCCACACTGAACATGTTAGTTTGTGAATGAGAGCTGTGTGAGCTGTGAAAAATGTTGTAAATGACAAGACCACCTCAGTGTTTGATAAATGTTGGAATCAAGTGATCAAACCAAATAAAGTTTTAAAAATGTGTCAAAGAGATGGAGGAAAAACTGTAAAATGCATGGTAAGTTACTACAGGTAAATGTTTAAATCAAGGTTTAAGACTGTCCTTTTTAAAGTGCCTATGACTAAATTTGTTTTTATTTATACAGTATCTTAAAGATTTTGCACTATTTCTATGTATGTACTTCTATGGTTATATAATTTTATAGTAGCATTTAATGTACTTTATTGCTGGAAAGCTTATGGGTTGTATTGTAGGAAAAGTACTTTTATTATTATGATTATGGCTAGTGATTATTTCACATAACATCTGCAGATATGAGATAAGGTTTTCATTTAGGCTTTATTATTGCTTTCACTATTGTAGCTTGCACTTTTAAATGCAGCCTAATATAGGCTACAATACCAAAGTGATAAAACAAGATTCGTCATTCCAGTGGAATGTGTCTTTTGGCGTGACGCTGGCCTTTGTTTTTCTATCACGTTGCGCGCGCTTGAAAAGTTTTCCTATTTGATCCACGGAATAATGCGGACATAACCCAACGCGAAGAGCCCATCGAGGCAGCGTCAGGAGAGACGAGGTTTGGACTTCAGTGCGGGGAGTGACACTCACGGTACACACACACGCCTACACACTCCTCTGCCCTCTGCGTGAATCTGCATATAAAGAGGACGATTCCTGTGGCGTTTTTTTAACCCAAATCGGTCTTTACACCGGTGCGCAATGACGCGCTGGCCTGACATTTTACAGCACTGACCCGGCACTTTTATGAATGACATGATACGGACTGATAGTCATATTTACACAGCAATGTGAGAAAGTAAAAATACACATGATAAAAGTGTGGACTGCAGTCGAACAGTGCCATGCTTGTTGTGTTGACGCTCCTCACTCACGCGCCTGAACGACGGACAGACCGGTTTGTCGCTGACCAATCTGATATGGGTTGCGGCAGAGGGCGATTGGGTGGGCAGACCATCTGTCTGGGTGGGCACTGCCCACCCTTGTCTATGGCTAAAGCCGGCCCCGACACAATGTACAATTACATTAAGCACAAAGGCAGAGATGCTTGTACCAGATTGTAGCTCACATTGGACATGTTTTTAGTTGTAGGAGGAAACCGGAGTACCTGGAGGAAACCTATGCAGACACGGGGAGAACATGCAAACTCCACATACAAAGGCCCAGGCGGCCCGTGTGGTCGAACCTAGGACCTTCTTGCAGTGAGGCCAGAGTGCTAACCGCTGTGCCACCGTGTCACCCTGTCGAGTTGTAATGCTCATGAGAGAGCCTAGGATGATAAAATAGACTTGTGCAGAAGAACATCCTTAGACCTTTGACATCACTCTTGAAAGTTGAAAGCCTCTTTGTGAGGTTCAGCAAAGGTACAGAGAAGACTGACGGCACCCAGTGCTTTAATTTCATTTCACTCCAGCTACTGTCAGCATTCACAAGACTATAGAAGCCCTGTTAGGATCTACTGCACACAGCGACCCATTCTGCCCCACTCCATGGGTCTAAAGTGAGCTGTGAATGGCCCTGCTTTCACAGTGGACCGTGGAGCAGGCCCACTCAGGGCTTACTTCACTCCCCCCTTTAAGCATGATGATTGGACAAAACCACCATATTCCAGCGGTGAGAGTTTAATTGTTGCTCCAATAGACTTAGCAAAATCGAGCTAGAATCAGCTGTTTCCTTTTTGTTGAGAGAAAACACTGTACAAAAAAAATAATCCTATGCATAATGCATCCAACATAATAATATTTAATGCATTGAATAAAATAATTGGGAAATATGCAGCATAGAGTCTCAGAGGCCTTTGTCACAGAGTCATAGACATGAAATAATTACACCTCTCAGATCAATGCCTGGAAGAAAAAGTATAATTCAGGTGCAATTTAGCAGTAGAAACACTCACTATCATTAACATAAGTGGCTCAAACTTGTCTGAGTCATCCAGGCTAATGGAAACATGGCCATGGCTAATGTTCTAATATACTTACCAATCACCAGTTTGGATGTTATGTGTTCTTTTGTTGTACCATTTGACACTCAAGTCTAGTTTCTTCCTACCACATCTGAACTGGCCAGGAAGGATTGGAATAGACACCAAATGGATTCATAATACATCCAGTTCTAAACTATCACAAGAACATGTTGGCCCTGTGGAGATGAAACATTAAGTTCTCTTTGCAGACAACTCCATATTCCCAGAATAATTCCTGCCTTTGAGCTTTGCCAATTGCAGACAATCTAATTGCAATTTGAGTTTGATTTGTGATGGATCTCTCAGCATTAGTGTTCAGTTTAATGCACTGGGATTCAAACTTCTCTCATAGTGTTTATTCATTTCACACTTAGGTCATAATCCTCTTTCTCGTTCTGGTTGTTTCGCTGCTGCTTTGGAAAGCTTTGGTGATTTGTGATTGGATTTTTGCTCATTTTCCTGGCACACAGACCCCCTGCCTGTGTGCGCGTGCGTGTGAGTGAGTGAGGCTCTGGCAGAGAAGCCTGTGTAAGCGCAGGAGATGTGAGCTGTGTGAGAGAGAGGGCTGAACAGTGTGTGCTCTGTGCTGAGGGCTGGGCTCTGTCTTCACCTTCACTGCACAAAGAAACTTGTGTTTGTGTGAATGAGCTGCTCAAGACAGATCTGCTTTTGCATTGACTTTGTACTTCAGATGTAAGATTAGCAATTAAGGTATAGGTGTATTTTAGTTAGACTTGTACGTTTATGCAGTTCTTGTATTTGTTCACCAGTTCCTAAATGTAAATGACACTACTAGTAAAATTGACTTCAGCTGTAGCAGAAAGAGAATTTGACCTTTTATACTTCCAGCTGTGAGCTCCCTGGCAGTCTGATTGTGTTTCTAGCCTTTATGGTTGCGGAGAAACAGGTTGAATTAGTTTAGTTTGAAGTCAATGGATCAACAAATGTCATGCCTTTACCTCCAGATTGTCACTAATTGTACTTTTAGTAATCTTCATTTAATTTTATTTATCACAGTCAGAGAAAGAAATTCAGCTGAGAGCTGTGCCCTGCTCTTTCTCGGCACACATAAGCCCCGCCTCCTCCTTCTGCAGAAGCTGCACTCAACCTGAACTGTACTATATAATATACATACTTATACAGCAAAAGTGTCTTATGATGGAACATAGCCCAGTAGTAATGTACTAATGCTCAATTAAATACTATTAATTATAAGAAAAACAACATTTAAAACAAATACAGAAAAAAGTAAAAACTCTATGATAATTTTTTGTGAAAAAGTTGGTACTGTGGAGTCAAATCTGATTATTTTTTAAGTATCAAATCAAGTTTGAAATGTTAGTATCGTGAAACATTAGTCCTGGCGAACCTGACCACCCCATCGTAGGCCAGATTAGACCCCTGGAGGACCAAGGCTGGTCAAGCATTTACATTTTTTATGTTCAGTACATGTTTTTGTGGTGTTCCGACATCCTTCATCAATCTTTCCATTATTTCTCTGTAAAACAAGCCAACAGGTTTGTCCTTACCACAGAAATCCAATCAAAACAGAAAGCCACAGGTGAATTCTGAAGCAACACAGAGGTAAGTTTGAAACCCCAGCAGACAGAAGAATCCTTCACATTTGTCCTACACTCTTCTCTTTGACTCCGTTAGCAGATTTTCACTGTCACCTCTTTCCTGGGTGTTCCTTTTGAGAAACCCTGCCTGATTCTTGAGTGACAGCGCCTGAAGTAAAGCCGAAAGCCGGAGCTCCTGAGAGAGGGTCTTGTCAGGCTGCGGAGGTGTTCCCTGAGGCCAGAGTCTGGACAAACACGCCGTCTTTTTACCCTGAACAGTGGACATCCCCCAGACGCAAGAACACTACTACAGCAATCGCCTTACCACAAGTGGAAAGTATGTGAGAGGAAGAAGGAGGAGAGACAGGACTTCTGAGGCACCTCCACACAACTGCTGTCTACTATTATTTAAACACAGCCGGGAAAAGTCGTTATAATGATCAAGTTTTCAATCAAGAGAGCAATTAATTATCAATTAGTGCTTTTAATAGAGTCATTTGGGTAAAGGTAATCATCATTATCATTTTGCCCAGAGTCATTCATTAACGTCATGTAAATTTAAAGGCACGAACTATACATTTTTTTTTTATTAAACTTAAAATCAAATTGTCGTCGACGTCCGCACTACTGCCCTGCTCATGACAAGGCACCGTCATCTGGTTAGCTGAAAAACTTCTTGATGAAACAACAACGACAGTGCTAGCTGCTACAAGTGCTTTTTTTTTTTCAATTGACTGCATCAGTTTACAATGCAAGTATTAATGCCTAAAAATGCATAGTTAAACATTTCAAAATATTAAGCAGTTATTTTAATATTTCCATGGTTAACATTTTACAACTGTTGCAAAATGGTATGCTCAACAGAAAAAAAATAACACAATTAATAAAAGCAAATATCAAACTGAAATCGCAATATCAAACAAAAAAAATCGCAATTAGATTTTTTGTCAATATCGTGCAGCCCTAGTCTGACTGATGTCTGGCTCCTGAAGCTTGAAAAAGTGTTTTTCTTGACATTTTTTTCACTCACCTGAACTGAACGTTTATCGTAGTCGTAGCGTCAAATTTCATTCATAAATGTCGAATTAGCAACATAACTTTTGTTTTTGAAAAGTGATAAACTCTTGTAGTTAGCTGACAGCAGCCCTGGCTCGAGTGGTTGCTTCAGTTTGGTCAATCAGTGGTAGCTCTTTCTGCATTTCAGAGGCTCAGAAAGTATTATTTAATTGAGCAAAACATGTGATTATGTAGAAAATTTCAAATGAATTATTTCTGTTTTTTACATTACAAAAGCAAAAATTGGCTAAAGGACCTTTAAGCACAATGGAAGCTTGTACCAGATTCTAACTTTACAACTAATTTCCACGCACAATGAACATGTTTTTGGTGGTAGGAGAATCCAGAGCACCTCGAGAAAACCTACGCAGACACGGGGAGACATGCAAACTCCACATTGAAAAGCCCCAGAGCCCCCAATAATCCAGAACCTGCCGGCCACCGTGTCATCATAGCTTTACATGTCTCAGAAGAGTCACGTGATGTGATGGTGACGTGTCTTGACAGCTGATTTACACACTCTGAACAGAACAACGAACTGACCACTGCAAAAGAGAAACCCATATTATGGATTGGGTTCAGGTCTGGGGGAGAGAACAACTACTTTCTAAAGAAGTGGGCCTGCGCTGTCGACCTTCTTCTCCCAGAAGGAAAACATAAATCAGCCGACAAGCCACGTTACAGCATCACATAACACTTCTGAAGATGACCACAGACAAGCAGTCAAAACATGTAAAGGTATGACTCCCAAACAATCACTGGTCTGACATAAGAAATACACAACAAAGTTTGCAAAGAAGATCAAATGAACTTTTTTGATGTAAGATGAAGCTCTAATTTTGGAGGGACTATGTCTCTTGACTGGTCTGGGAATGCCCAGAAGAGCTGGAGGAAGTGTGTGTGAAAAGGGAACTCCTGCTAAGACTGCTCCCCTGATTTTTCGATAAATCAGACAAAAATGAATGGATGAAAATGTTAAGTCGCGGTGGCTCCAAATTGTACCTCATTGGTCTCACAGTGAGAAAGGACAAAGATTAATCTTCGGACTGTCGGACGATCGAAGATGAGCTGCAGTTGATCTCAGACTTGTGTGATGTTTTAGGATCTTGGTCGCAGAGTGTGGTCTCTTGTTGCCATGACTATGATCAGTCTTTGTCAAAACATTAAACACAGCACTGCTCAAAGTAACGACAGAAGAACTCCACTGTCCAACCTTCCTGTCTTATAAGCTTCAGAACATTGAAGCATGTACCGCCAACCTCAACTAACAGATGAAACTATCACATGGAGCACTGACAAACAAATCACATTTTGCTGGACCATCTTTGATTACAGCACACATTTTCTGTGGCATTTTCAACAAGCTTCTGCTGATATCACAAGATAACCAGCCTCTCATTATTTTCAACACTTTGCTCCGTGTTAAGGTCAGTGCCATAAAACATGTATCAAAGTCCCGTTGGCGTTTTGTCATTGCCGATATAGATCATTTTAATAGTCATTTTATGGAGGTTTGATGGAGTACGGAGACTTTAATATTAAATACATTTATGCCGGGCTTGTCTGACATTTGTGAGTCCCATGTGCATCTTCAAATATACAATTTAGATTTCTTTCTCATGCCTTTTTCAGACTTGTGTTGTTTTTACCTCAAGGACATATACTACTATTGTGAAGTTTTGCTGAGTAATGAGGCTTCAGCAGAAATGTCTCCACCATATTTTTCTGCTATGACAGCTTTAGCTTTCTCTTTAAACAGACTCTCGTCAGAAGATATTCCCCAAAGTGACCTTGGCCCTCGAAATTGAACTTTTCCTTCACAATAATAAACTGTTTCACAGAACGAAGAATATAGATATTTTCTGTATAGCTGAGTAAATCTAGCTGTGGGCTTTGCATATTTACACATCAGACAGAAGCTGAGGTGGACAGAGCTGTTGAAACACGAGAGGTTCTCTTTCACAAGCTCCACAGTAGCACAGTGTGTGTATATGTATGTAAGTATATGTGTGTGTGTGTGATGCTGTCAGAACCCCAGACCCTCACAACTCCAGCTTTGAAACATGTTTACAATGCATGAAAACTTTCTGTTAGGTCAAGGTTTTTACAGAGAAAAGATGAAGATGTGTTGAGTTAGTTTCACTCACATAGAGGTGAAGGCCGTCTGCTCGGGTTCAGCTCCGGTCGTGGGCTTTTCTGTTTCTTACAGAGGTGCTTGAATGTTTTCCCTTCTCAAGAAACTTTCACCAGGCCGCCAGAACCGGATGAGAAGCCATTTTAGAACATAATTAAAACCTCAAAAAAATTAATTAATTAATTAATTAAGAACAATGTACAGTCACATTAAGCGCAATGGCAGACATGCTTGTTCCGAATTCTAGCGCTACGTCTGAATTCATCAAATGAAGCTCAACAGTGACCGCCCCCTTCCTGGTTCCACAATCTCTGACCCCATGTTAAATTGTCATAGGGATTAGATAAAAAATTATATTAGAACTTGGAACCGTCCTAGGGGCTAAGCAGCTATGTGGTGAGTCAGGAGCATAAGACCTACACAACCCGTTTTTCAGCTTTATAAACAACAAAGTTATTACGACATTTTGCCAAATTTTAGGTTCTGGATGTGCTTTTAAGACTCAAAACAACCACGCAGTGGATCTTAATTAGCACATAGCTGGCTAGCCCCGATATGTCTTTAAACTATTTTAATTTTTCGGCCTATGGCACTTTAACATGGGGCAAAATACTTCCGGAACCAGGGCGATCTTCCACTGTTGAGCTCCATTGTCTCAATAGCTCCTAGCTTCCTAAGCCAAAACCATGGAAGTATAATTAGAACTGGAAGATGAGTCCAAGATGGCGGCCCATTGTTTTCAATGGCTTCTGCTCAGTGGCGCATTGATGCCGAAAAAGATTTTTACTTCCTCGCTCTTTCCTGAATGCGGGCTAGTGCCTCCTACTACCTGTGGCGTCAGAAAAGTGACAGTGTGATCAGTTCTGACCAATCAGCGCGATGGTGACTGAGGGGGGGAGAGCAGCGGAGTAGCGGGGGCCCAACCGCTGCAGTACTGCGGAGCGGCCATATGCCATCGCACCAGGAAAGAGGGACGGAGCCCAATCCAGATAATATAATACATCCATGGCCAAAACTGGATGTGTGTCACCACACGCCATTGTCAGTTCAGTTAGGAAGGACTTAGGAGGAGCCTGTATGCTTCCTATGACAGCTCCTTTAGGATAGGAACCATAGAAGCTGAGGTTTATTGCTATTTTTATTAAACAGCAGCAGATTCATGTACAAATGCATTGTTTCTGTAACTTTCACGTCATTCAAATCAGCGCAGTGTGGTGCGTGTTTTGTTTTATATGTGTCATTAAAAGTACGTATGGCAGGTTTATACAGTTTTTATATTTTTTAGAATAATACCTGTTGTAAATATAAATGATAGTTTTAGGCTAACCAAGAGCAAGTTTTTGAAGAAAAAGACTGAAAATATGTTGAAAATACAGAAGTGGATTATAGTTCTAAACTGACGACAAGAACATTTCCACTTTGCTCGCGAGAAACACATTTCTGAAAACATAAATCTGACAAAATGACAGTGTTCTGGTGTGTTTTCTACTTAAGTAAAAAAGCCTGCTTCAGTAGAGTTTTTTTTTTTCATGGTTGCTAGTGTGATCTCATTATTCACATTTTTTATCTTAAAATGTGGCTAAACTTAGTAAAACTCTTAACTATAATGACTGTAACTTTGTTTTAGTTGTCATAAACACTTTCACTTTCATTCTGAAGCAGCTCTGGTTGTTAGTCGTCCATGTAAATGAATGGTTTTAGATGAATACTGGTGTAAGTCTCCAGAGTTTGATGTAATCATCCTAATGATCCTGTCACAAACCACTCCTCACACTGGCCTACATTCGGAGTCCCGCCGTGTGCATTGTGAAAAATATGAAATCCTCTCACGTCTCAGACATCTCTATTGTGATCCTAAGTGCGTGTGAATTATGCATGTCGGAGCTCCCCGCCGCGTCTCCTCTCTCTTTCAGCCTGTTAGCGCCGTGCTGTTTGAGAAATGCTAGCTGTTTTCACTGCTCAACACAGATGTGAGTTGTGGAACAGGCGGGGGAGACAGGTAGCACCAGCACGCTAACACACGCTCACGTCGTTAGCAGCTGCCGGCGGAGATGGACCGTGTGCAAACTTGTGCCGTGTGCAGAGCCAGCGGGATGCGGGATTCTGCCGTTTTCCACCGCTTTGTCAGGACACTCTGGAGCCTTCGTCACAAACTGTTCATCTTTTAGGTTTAGCTGGGATCAGCTGTGGATTTGTAGGACTTTGATGGAGAATGTGTGTGTAGGTGTAGACAGAGAAAACCACATTTTCCTTGCGTAGAATCAGACTTTAAGAAGATTCTAAAATTCAGTTTTAGGACACACCCATATTGGAGTTGGAACTAATAATCAAATACTGAAAAGCTGTATTTTATTATGCACTTGGACAGTTCATGGCTCATTCACATTTCTTTCAGGACTAACTTGTGAATCAGTTTGAAATCAGAGAATTCTGCTTGTGTTTTTCTCAATTTAGACTACAGGGTTTCTACAGGGTCTTAAAAAGTCTAAAAATTTATTTAAAGGGATCTATTATTGACTTTTAACCATGTTACAACTAGGGCCTGACCGATATATCGGTTAGCCGATATTTTTGGCCGATATGGGTGGTTTTTATATTTATGACATGTTGTACCTCATTTTGAAGCTTAGATCTTCCAGAATACAACCATTCCATTCAATCACCAATCAGATCGATATTTAGCAGGTTGTTACATTTTTGTGGAGGTGTTTTATTGTCGGACTGCACCTGAGGGCTGACGCCTCACTGCATTATCAGTGCGCTCTGAGACAGCGCTGGATTTAAACGCTCTCAACTTCACTACTACACAAGAAAAGGAAATAACTTCTTCATAGATGACGCCCGCAACAACAAAAATCATTTTTATGTTATCAAAGTGTCGATGTGGAGAAGAAGGACGATCCTGGTCAGAAAGGACACACAACTGCTGCTCAACAACAACAAGCTGAAGTTGGCTTTCTCACTACTTTGGATTAAAGGAATTATGTTTGGGAAGACTGGGATCTGAGAAGAGGTTTTTGAAACGTGTTCGCTTTAACTTTCATGTAACTTGTTACCTCACTGTAGTTAGCGGTTAGCTCATGATGCTACAACAATAACATGCCTCAGCTCGTTCTTTCTGGCGACTGTAAAGTGTTGTGTGTGTGTTGATGATACTGGAGATACATTGACATGTAAATTAGTCATGAAAAGAGGTGTTAATGGTTGACATTTACGCATTTTAATTACGGCGGCGTCATGCATATTAATGAGGCTAACTGGGGTCTTAAAAATGTCTCAAAAAGTCTTCAATTTGACCTTTCGAAATGTGGGGAAAAAACAACACAAATATTTCCGTATTTACTACAGTTGGGGATCAAAATAGTCTAAAACTGTGACAACTGGGACATATCTTGTGAAAACTGGATCAATGAGATGTTTACAATGACATGTAACACAATATAAGGACAGTCCCAGGTACACTTAAGCAACCTGTAAGTGTGTTGTGCTTGTGTGTTGCAGAGCGCGTGCTGTGGGACTCGTCTCTCCGCGTCCCCACCGCTCACTTCAGGAGGTGCTGGAGGACGACAGGGCGGCCCTGGCCTGGCTCCTGGCTCTGAGACGCATCGGTGTGGTGCTCCTGCGGGGGCGCCTGCAGAGACCGGACAGGTGGCTCGACTGGGAGAGCGCATCGGTTATCTGAGGCTTACTTTCTATGGGTAAGGCTCTAGAAAGGCTAAATACAGTCTGGTTACTGAGAAAAAAAAATAATAAAGTATCAAGCTCCTGGATGATTGTAACCCAGAAAAAAAAAAAAAAATTAGACAAGTTATCTTGTCTGTTTTGTGGGGCAATCACAAACAGATATGACAGTTAAAATAAACCCAACAACTGAATTGCACAGGCTAAGCGCATCTAAACAGGAAGTGCGCTGCCAACAAAAGTGGGTGGCAGAATAAGGTGAATATGAACTCTAACTAAACCTTTCTAACTTTACAAGTCTAGAAACACATTTTAAGATTAAATTACTTTCAATTTCCTAACTGACCAAACTAGTGTCATTCAGGCTCTAATCACAAACATCAGCTATACTGCGCTGCACATTTACCAATGAAAAGTCAGGCAGAAATTAATATCTGTTTTTCTTCTGTGCAGAGCTTGTTCTCACTGTCAGAGGCTAAAAGTACAGAGCCTCAGCTTCACAAAAAGTTCAGACAGAAACAGGTCAGTTGATTTTAGTAAGGCATTTTAGAAAGAGAGAGAAAAAACAAATAAAATGTATGTTTTACACATCAGATAGTATTGGACAAATTACAAAACTCAAAAGTGTTGGTTGCAAGTTTTTCAATTTCTCAAAAAAATATGGCCATTTTAGTTAGCATAGAGGGTGTATTTCTTTATCAACAAGGGGATACGCGCAACCGGACAGTAGAAAGAGCCTTGAGTGATTGACACAAGTTGTCAGTTAACTACAAGAGTTTATCACTGTGTGAAAACAACAGTTATGCAGCTAAATTCATCTTTATGACTCACACACGTTACATTCAGTAGAGTGAAAAAACAGTGAGAAAAACACAGTCTCAAGCTTTAGGAGCCAGACGTCTGTCACACCGGTTCAGACCTGATTCAAACAGCTAGCTTTCGGCAGGTGACATACGCAGTAGAGCGGAAAGTGGCGTCGACCGATAATACCTCTATACTAGGGCTGGGCAATACGGCAAAAAATTATATCACGATTTTCTTGGAGCCAGATCACGATTTCATCACAATTCTTGTAGACTTCCTTTTAGATAAATACAATGATCTGCTTTTTTCAGAAAGTTCCTTCTCTGTCAGTGGTTAAATCTGTCAAAGGCTGACCAGTGTTGCCAGATTTTCAGAGAGAAACCAGTGACTATGTCGTTGAAAAGAGTCCCCAAAAAAGTGATCTCAGCTCTTCAACAAAAAGCTACTTGAAAAAATCTATTAATTATAACATTGTGTCACTGCAAAACAGTTTTTAACAACTTCTTCTATTCAGACAACTTTTTAGTGAGTTGTATTTACCTTTTTGACATGTTTCGGCTGCTAGCTGCGAGCCATCTTCAGAAGCGTCAGGAGGTGCTGGAGGACGCTTGTGAAGATGGCTACTACAGTCCCACCAAACTACGTAAATCACTGCAGAGTTTCTGATGTCATCATAAGGCCAGTGTTATTTATGCAAATGGGGGTCAGGTACAGTGGATGTCGCTAAAATGCATTCATTCTTCTGATATATGAAGCTGAATGGATCACTTTCTAATAGTCAACTCAAACCTTTGTAATTCTGCTAAAATAGTCCGAAAATGTCTGTGATTGAGCTGCCTGACAATGATCGGTTGTGAACTGACTGTAGTAGTGGTTAGCTCACTGCAAAACTAAAGAACAACTGTTTACAACCATTATTTAGCTAAATGTGTTGATTGTTCCCAGACACACGTTCAAAGTCCAGGACAAGCCCATGGCCAACAACGTGGCGTACACAGCAGAGAAGTGCAGCTTCCACACGGACTACCCTGCACTCGACTACCCTCCTGGAGTGAGTCCTACACCGCACACAAAGCAGGCTATCAATCAAGGAAACTACTGATCAATATCAATGTAGCTCATTCTCCAGATGCATCCAAATATACAAATCTAAAATATGGCTTCTATAATTAATCACTGGAATATTTTATACTAGGGCCTCATTTATCAAGCTTTTGCTCATGTGCAAAACAGGTTTCGGCTGAGCAAACACCGCTGACATTTTTGTCTCACACACAAAGGGGCCCACACGTTCTGGAAAACCTATAAACCTGAAAAAAATTAATAAGCCAATTTTTCGGTAATAGAAAACACATGTAAAATAAAATGAGAAAAAACAGTCAAATGTCATGGAAATCATAATGTTATCCTGGTACGTGATTTAGTCCAGGAGTGTCAAACTGGTCGCCCCCAAGAGGATTTCATGTGGCCCCAGCGATGTTTTCTGATTATTACTGATAGTGGCCGGCTGATAAAAGCATGTAAAATTTGAACTACCTGTCCCACAATACACTGGGGCCTAAAGTAAAGTAAAATAAATGTGGACATGTATGTGTTAACGTTATATAGTAGTTATTTCCCATAGTCTCTGTTTGACATAGATAGTGCTGGGCAAGACTGATAAAAGTAGAAATCTTGATAATTTTTTGGAATATCTTGATTACGATATTCTGATGATATTATGTCAAACCACCATGAAAATGTTCAAACATGTCCTTAAATGTATTAATGGAAGTGAAATGATCACACTAATAAAGCTGCAGTCGACTTAAGAAAGACAATTGTTTCAATGATCCAACATTTGAGCCAAACCCACAACACCTCAGGCATTTTATTTAAATAACTGTTTGTAAAGAAAAAAAAGCAGCTAAATGAGATTGTCAAGTCTAAAAAGTCAGACTAATACACAATTTAGTCAAAGAAGGCCCAAATGAGTGAACAATTGACTAAATATCACATTTCTTCCCTTATTTGTAAGTGTAATGTAATTTCCTTCATTTGCACCGTTAAACAGCTCGTTTTGTAGCATTTTTTACTACAAAAGTTAACAATATACTCGATATTCAATGTTTGGATATCTTTAAAACAACAATCCAATATTAGCTAAAATTCGATGTATTGCACACCTCTAAACATAGATTACCACAAAGTTTGGCTGTTAACTTACAGGTTGATGTTACTTGTCTTCACTGAACATAGAATTGGTGTAATGCTACCTTAACTAAAACCTTATTGGTTATTGTTTAATCCACCAATATGTTGTCCACTTGGTCAGACTGCCAAAATTCATCAGAATGCAGGAAATTGGTTCAAATTTTCCTGAGGGAGGACCCCCAGACCCCCCACTTTTTTGTGTCCATCTATTATGGTGACTATTGTAACCCCATTGAGAAAGAAAAAAAAATCTTATTACTGGGTGTGTTATACCCTGATTGTCATAATTGGACCAATGAGCTGCCACTTTGCAAAACAATGTGAAAAGGCTATTGTAGATTTTGTGATTACATAAAATTTCCTTTTAAAATGTCCTAGAAAATATTTTTTTGTGCTATTATTGGCAATTCTGACACTATACATGCAAAACTTAAGGTGTTCATAATTGCATCATCTAATAGTAAATTTAGTGCAAAATGCTCACCTTTTTTTTCAATTTGCACTCACACTTTAGCACCTGGCTTGATAAATGAAGACCCATAATGCGTCACTACAGTAATCTATCTTGTTACATTCATCACTGTGAATGATTTAGCATGCTCAGACTGACTACAGACAAACACAAGAACGTGCTAAGAATACATAAATCTCTCCTAAAGCAGCTGCCTGTGTGTGATCAGGTCCAGTTCCTGCACTGCATCAGTCAGGCGGCTCGCGGAGGAGAGAACCTGCTCGTGGACGGTTTTAACATCGCACAGAAGCTACGAGCGAGGATCCCGAGGCCTTCCACAACCTGTCCAATCTCTCCGTAGACTTCACGGACACCGGCACGGACTACTGCTCCTTCAGACTGCAGGCCAAGCACCGGGTCATAGAGTGAGACAGCACACAAGTCATCATAAGGCCTGCTTTAGATCTGCTTACATTCATTCACTGACACCGACAGTACAGTATGTTTGAGGTGGGATATTCCTGATGCTGTGCTGCCCTCCACTGGTCTATATAGTTAAAGACATGTTTCAGGCTCATACAGAAAGATATATGTTGGCAATTTGTAACACAATTTGATATTTGTTTAAACTATTAGTACCTAAACTATCAGTATATCCGTGGACTGTATTAACTGTGACTTGGACTCCAATTGAGACTTGACATGAAATTAAAGGTCATTGACTTTGGACTCAACTTAAACTTAGAACTCTGATTTGGGATTTAACATGAACCTGAAAGTCACTGACTTTGACCTGACATGGTCTTGGAGTTCTGTGTCTTGGACTCGATTTGGGACTTGACTTGGACTTGAAGTTCAGTGACTTGGGACTTAACTTTCAAGTCAGTGACTTGGACTTGAAAGTTGGACTTAAAGGTTGGAGACTTGGACTTAAAGGTTGGAGACTTGGGATTTGACTTGGATTTGAAGGTCAGTGACTTGGGACTCAACTTGGACGTGAAAGTCAGTGTCTTGGGACTTGACTTTGGACCTGGTCAGTGACTTGGAACTTGACTTTGGACTTGAAGGTCAGTGACTTGGGACTTGACTTTGGACCTGGTCAGTGACTTGGAACTTGACTTTGGACTTAAAGGTTGGAGACTTGGGATTGACTTGGATTTGAAGGTCAGTGACTTGGGACTTGACTTTGGACCTGGTCAGTGACTTGGACTTGACTTTGGACCTGGTCAGTGACTTGGGACTTGACTTTGGACCTGGTCAGTGACTTGGAACTTGACTTTGGACTTGAAGGTCAGTGACTTGTTACTTGACTTAGACTTGAAGGTCAGTGACTTAACTTGGACTAAAGGTTGAAGACTTGGGACTTACTCGGACTTGAAGGTCAGTGACTTGGACTTGAAGGTTGGCAAGTTGTGATTGGACAGGACTTGAAGAGCAGGTTTTAGTCCTCAACTTGGACGTGAAAGTCAGTGACTTGGGACTTGACTTGGACTTGAAGGTCAGTGACTTGGACTTGACTTGGACTTGAAGGTTTACTTATGACTTGATTTGGACTT
Organism: Mugilogobius chulae; assembly: GCA_038363315.1. Lineage (NCBI taxonomy): Eukaryota > Metazoa > Chordata > Actinopteri > Gobiiformes > Gobiidae > Mugilogobius > Mugilogobius chulae. The sequence goes on along the minus strand of CM076403.1, from coordinate 20,379,056 downwards.
AAAGGTCAGAGACTTGGGACTTGACCTGACTTGGAGTTGAAAATCAATGACATAGAAATCAACTTGAAATTAAAGGACAGGCTTTGGACTTGAAGACCAGTTACTTGAAACTGACTTCAAGTAAGGTCAGTTACTTGAAACTGACTTGTTGCAACTACTTAAAACTTGACATGGATTTGGTTCTGTGTCTTGGAACTTGACTTAGACTTGAAGGTGAGTGACTTGGAACTCAATTTGGTCAGTGACTTAGGACTTGAGAACAAAACTTGAGATTTGCATAATGGTCCCACCTGCTATTATTATTATCATTCTACACTTTAATTGTTATAATGATCTTAGTGCCTCCTGGTAAAACTAGAGTAATATGAATGGTCAATAGAAGGTCTCCATGGCAACATAAACGACTATACATTTCTGATACAGTCTGTGAGTCTGTTTAGTCCTTTCCTGACACAATTCCTTTGCTTGTATACCGACAGCGTGAACAGCGAGGGAACAGTGACCCGGATAAACCTGAACAACGCCACCAGAGACTCGGTGCTGGACCTGCCTGTGGAGCACGTGCAGCCCTTCTACAGAGCACTGAAAGCTCTGGAGGACATGATGAACAGAGAGGAAAACATGGTGACCCTCAGGATGGAGCCAGGTTAGTACACATACTGTAAATCACGTCAAGAGTACATGACCAAAACAAATGTGGGTTTACATAGGTTACAGGCAAAGTGGATAACGCCTGGGGTTTTCAGGCAGTGTTATTCTTTATTTTGCAGAGGCACATGTACAGTCGGGCATTGTGTTGGATACCTAAACAAAACAGACAATAACATACCTATTTCCTACTTTGCCTGAAACACTCTCGACTCTATAGAATGCCTGGATATCAACATTGCCATATGGTCTTCTCTGAAAGTGGGACCGTAAAGTGTGACACCCAGGCTGAAAATTCAAACTGCAGCAATTGCTTTTTTTAGGTTAATTTCCCTCTTGAGAAGTGTACTGACAGGATCTATAATGGTCAAGAAAAATGCAGAACTATTTTTTCCAATATAGCCATTTCATTTCAATTGCTCTCAATGGAGCATATTTCCACATGTAGCATGGACACACTTGAACACATTTTTAGCTGAGAGAGTTACTATATACTAAATAAAATGTTGATTTTGAATATTATCTCTGAATACTCACATTAGTGCGTTTATCTGCTGCAATTTCCTGTGCGTTGAAAATCTTCATTGCTAATAAAACTGATCATGTCCGCGTGTAACTTTATGACACCAACAGTTACATACGGATACCCAGGAATCGGCTGTCATTTCACAAAACTGAATACAAAAAGTATAAAAATGAAATGCAAACATATTTCCACAATTCTTCATTTTATTGTGTTTCAATACAGTATTTTATCGAGTTACATGAGAAATTACATCATGTTTATTGCTGATAATATGTCACACTTTTGGTCATGATTTAGCTATTTTTTTTTAAAAAACGGTTGTAAAAAAAAGTTCCATCTTATCTCGGGCTGCAATTTTAAAATCTTTTAGAGCACATTAGTATATATTACAAAAAATTAAAACAAATTATTATTATTTACTTAATGAAAACCTGTCAAATAACCAATGGCAAAACGGTCCACTTTCAGAGAATGACCATATACATTTATGCTTATTCTAGAGTAGACATGAAAATAAGTAGTAAATCTAAAGCCAATTTATGATTCACTTGAATGGTCAACACTGCTTTTGTCTTAATCTAAAGCTTTAGATATTGGCCAATACTTAAAATGTTGATGTTTTTGGAGTGTCCTTTTAACAATAGTGTGAAAATATTGTGTTGCTGATGAGTCCTTCCTGAATACTCATGTAATACATGGAAGAACAAGGCTCTATTACTGTAGTTAACATTAAATTATTAGATAAATATGAAATGTGAATTAAGTGTTAAATACACCAAAAACTGGGCAATAACAACAAAAACAAATATCTCAACGTATTACCCTTTTGTTTATGCCAATGACAATGTTCAGGGTGGCAGAGAGGCACACGCTGCATGACAAACGTCAGTGTGAGCTCACTGCAGGTCAAAGTCACCTCTGTGAGCGCTCTGCTGCAGCCACACTCCACCTCTGTGACTGTCTGACAGGATTTATCACACTACAGTCTCCCCAAACCTCCTGTCCCTGTGAAGTCCATTTCCCTCATGATTAGTTTTCTTGTGCTAATTACAGGGACATCTTGACCTTTGATAACTGGCGCCTGCTGCACGCTCGCACAGCCTTTGAGAGCTTCCCGGACAGGCCGCGCTTTCTGGAGGCTGTTACCTGGACTGGACGAGGTCATGTCCGCCTCAGGATCCTGCGTCACCAGCTCCAGGGGACAAGGCTTAGACGGAGAACAGGCAGAGTACATCTCAGGGTGAAACCCATCAGCTGCACAATGTACAAAGTCACTTTGTCAGAATAGCTCATTTTCATCCAGAAACCAGAGCTGAAAGAAGAATTCAGGTGTATGATCTTAAAGTTCTATGGACTTTAACAATGCAAATATTTTTGTAGTTTTGTAAAATATATTTATTTTTTTAAGATAATCCCACTTCATCATTATTCTAAGGTAGTATTCTACATTCATATACACAAATGTACAGGACTTCACTTCACTGTAAATAACCTTCACTTTTAAAACTGTGCTGACTTGTTCAAGGCCAGGCCATTTCATTTGGACAGTTTAAGCACAAACACAGACAAAGCCACTATAGTGGCCAAAGGTGCCAAAGAACTAAAGTACATGACTAGAATACTTCAAGAGTTGGTGAATTTTTCTGTTATGCTCTTCTACTAAATTCCCTGTGAGAGGTTTTCACAAAGTCAAAGTTAATACATTCTTCAGGCTTCACATAGAGTCACAGATGGGTAATCATTTACAAAATAAAAACTCTCCAGAGGGCATTCTGTTTGTACTATATTGGTATGTGTCTCAAAGCTAATCAAATTTTAATTAGAATATAAAAATTATATTACTTACAATTCAGAATTAGCATTAGCAATAAAAGAGAAACTATCTTTTATAAACACAGATGTCCACAGGTAAGATCTACTTAGTTTTTACACAATATTTCTATGAGGTTTTGGCATAAAAATTAGCATCAGAATGTCTTAAAGCAAATCCTGAGTAACTGGATCTAGCAGGTACTACTGCGCAGAGCCAGTTACTGAAGTTCCTTTTTACTTCAAATCACTGATAGTTAACTAACTTAACAAATATGGTTCTAAACACCAAGGATGAATGAAATAATTACAGTGTGAACTAGGGCTTGTGAATGTAACTCTTAACTCTGCTATTTGAATGTTAAAAACATAGAACCAGTGCTTGAATGTGTGTGAATCACTCTGAAACTGTATGTACATCATGTTGTATGTTTATAATAAATAAAACAAGGAACCCAGACTTGATTTGGGCCAACTTTATTCTGTTCCCAAAGCTGTACATGTTCTATAAAGATCTCCTCAAACATGAAATACTTACACCTGACATCTTGTTTCATAGATTTCCCAGCAGTTGGCTCTCACAATGACAGCTCCACTTTGAGAAATGGCTACAGCGAACAAAGCACTGCGACTCGTTCATTTCTCACAGGTGGATTTCTCTGCACAGTTAAATGACTTAAATACAAGCAGGTTTGAAAATAAAACATCTTCCAGTGTTACAGCTGTAGTACCGATATTGCTGAATGTACAGTCAAACCCACATTCTCACCAGTGACGTGAACAGAACGACAGGAAAACCCTCCAAGGTAAACTCACACTCTGCACAACACACAAAATGGCCGCCACGATCAGAGAATGGAGCAAACGCCACTTTAAACCAAAGTGCAGCAGGGGAAAAAACGGCTTCTTATATGTTTGTGCTTAGATCCAATGCTCCAGCACAAAGAATAATAGAGTTCATTCTACTGGGATCAGCCTAATGAAGATTTTAGAACAATGCACTGATTAGTAATTAAACTCTTTGATTCAGCATGGAACTATAGCTTAAGTTAAGTGCAAGTTTTCGTCATTTACAAGTCTTTGTTGATGCACTAAATAAATAATAAAAATCTGTGTTTTCACTTTAAGCAGGCTTGCATTGCTACAAAATATACTGTTTTTTTGGCTTGTTTTGTTTCCATAGAAGAGTTGTAGATGTATATATTGTATATTTTTACGGCATAAAACATATAGAAACATTAAGAGAACGTCCCAAATTATGGCTTTAACTTTTGATTTCTACTGAACTGTGTGGTCGACTTTTCACCTCCAGAATGTTCCATTGTGCACCTTTAAAGCAGAACCAAGTAACTTCTGAGGTTAACATTATTCGTTTTCTCATTTTTTGTGTAACTTTAGGATTGAAATAAAGCAACAGAACTCACATTTTACTGCACTAAATTTAAAATCGTAGAATGTCTCAGGAAATTAATTCAGGTCCGAATGGGGGCGAGACAGAGAAGTTGCACGTGCCGTAATTATAGCGAGAGACAACTGAGAGAGGTCAAAATGTTAAGTGTTGTTGTGTGAATGCAAGAGACTGGGCAGTTTCTCTGACTAAACAGGGACTGGTGGTGTGAATTTAGTTCATGGTTCTTTAATGTTCTTTGCAACGTCACTTTAACAAATAGTTATTAAATGACTTTTATTTCTGGAAGGTGGATATCTGATATTTTAAGATATTTAAGCCGTCAGAAACCAAAAACTTTTAAATAATGACGTTAAGTATAAGATAAGTACTTAATGTGATGATTTTTCTTTTGTCCCCTTTAAGGTTATGTGTCTTATTCCACTGAAGAGCATTGATTGGTCCATGTATAAAGGAATGTACAGAAGAAACTTGGAAGTGAGCTGCACCATTCTCACGCAGACTCCATTTTGTGTAGTTCACAATGACATCATCATATTCACCCATCTATTTACACAACAAGTCTGGTACATTCTTCACCCTGTTAAAGCCAGTCTCTGGCATGGCTAACTACCTAGATATTGCACATCTAGCAAATCAATTTTCATCACAGAGAAATGTACAGTTAATATAGTCTTAAATTAAATAAATACTATATATAGAAATATATATATAATATTTATTGGTCTTGTCATAGTTACATGCAATAGAACAGCAGAGCACAGACAGTTTAACAGTAACGAGCCATTTGAGTGGAGCTCGGGCAGGAACACAGAACACTCACAGTACTGGTGGACACAGCTGAAGGAGCAGTGAACATGCCGTGCTGCTGGGACGTCCCAAACCAACGCAGGGCTCAGGACATGGACTGTACAGGGAGGGGCACAGAAGCACACGAGGAGGAAGAGGAGGAGGAAGAGGAGGGGAGGTCAGAGGAGCGGTGCACGGGACCTGCACACACCGCACGCCCCGGACCCGACACACAAGAGTCACTCATTTTACACAGCAGGCAACATGTAGGTTCACACAAGGCTCCGGGACCTGCCATGAATAACCTTTCGCTTACTTCCAAATATTCTTTTCGTGTGTTGTTTTTTAAATGCATTACAGTTACTTAATTCACATCACATATTTTGTCTTTGTAACATTTTTCGAGGAACCCCCAGCCAACTTAAGGGCACCTGAATTGACGTAGTGTAAAAACAACAAGCCTTGACATTAGAATTCTAGGTAATGCATCTAATCCAGAAATCGAGACACAATTTTCCATTTGTAGGACGGTGATTGGAAGCCTGCGGTCAGAAGATGCGGTCGGAGAGTTATGTACATGTCACAGCGCGGGTCCACACGACAAGAGAGCCGGGACAAAGTGTGCTTTTACAGATTGTCAAGAGTCTGTGTCCCGGAGAGAGGCACGTCCAGCTCACACACGGGACACACGAGGAGGGAAAGGGGGGACACTAGCTGGGCAGGGGCCTCGGGGACAGCATCTTGGGTTTGCCCTCTGCCTCCTTCCCCTTCACGGCAGCCACGTAGGAGAACAGACAGAGGACAGAGTAGCAGATCTGATGTGCCTGTGGATAATAGACGGTTTAGTCGACACACAACGACTGAGCTGGTTTTTCCGTTCTGACACTAGGACTATTTTAACCAAGGCTCTTTCTCACCAAGTCATCTCCCTAGTTTCTCGTGTCTTTGGACTTGCTCTGTGTGTAAGTCTTTTCCCACCAGCTTCACAATAAGAGAGAACTTTTCTAGGGCACAATTTTGGAAAAAAAAGTAGATGTTTTACCAGTCCTAAGTGCTGGCAGGGCGTAGCACCAAATTCTGGGCCCCAGGTACAAACTTTGTTGATGGGGCCCTAATACACAAGCTTGTGTTTTAATTATTTAGTCCACTTTCAATAATGTATTATTCATTTGTGTTATATTTCCTTCTAGAAGACTAATACTGTAAATGCTTTACAATACAACTTTCAAGATTTTTATTGCCATAACATTTATGTGTTGTTGTTTTATGTGTGTGTGTCAAAACTATTGGGTTGGAACCATCGCATTCACTCATAAAGACGAGAATTAAAAATAATGTATTTTAAACACACTTTTATTTTTTAGCTACCTTGTTTCAAGCAGTTAACTAGATTTTGCCAAAAAATATATATTTTGAAAATTATAATTAGTTATAATGTTACTGGATTAAGAAGTTGTAATATTTGGACAATATTTAAGTGAATATGCACATTTGAACTGATTATTTTGTGTCAAACTATATTTGTTCACTGATATCTACTAACTCTTGCTTTTTTATGATTTCTAGCTTTTATGTTTGTGAATAAGATGGCCAACTAATATTCTTCTTTGTTCAGCAATTTTCTTTTGTCAAAGTCCATTTGCTTCATTTTATAGAAGTGATGGAGGCTCTGATGTCATAAATAATTACATTTAGCGAAACAATCATATTTCAAGCATAAATGACCAGCTTTTGGGGGCCCTTTCCTGCCTTGGGCCCTGGGGAAAGTAGTACCAAATATGAATCTAAACTGGATTTGTTTGGACCTTTTATGCTAACTTCTATTATAAACACTTTTAGTTGTTGCTCTGAAACTACTCTATAAAACTTTGATAAAATAAGGCTCAAACTAAAAATGATTGAAATATTTTCAAAACTGTAGCAATGGTTGACAATTTAAAAGTGAAAAAATTCCGAGAGACACAATAGTTAAGTCTTCTTCTACAGTGTGCAGCTGAACAAAACAGTGGTCCATCTTAATAAACAAATAAATAATGAAAAGAGCCTGTGGCCGTCTAAGAACCATTTTGACGGCCTCCATCATCGGCTGCCAAAACTTGTCTGATCATTTTTAGTGATGGAGTGCTTATGTACTTTCAGTGTTAGAAATCAAACACAAAGCACTACAGTAGAAAACAGACATGTCATTTCTGAGCTGAATAAATTTGAAAACAGAGAACTTTTTAGGGAGAATCTCTTCAGTGTGAAAGAGCCTTGAGCAGTTAGCTTTAAACCAGAAAAATGAAACAAGCTAGTCTGAGTGACAGAGTAATTAGAAATTCCAACATGCAGAACTTCTGATCCTCAGCTGTGCTTATGTGATTTGGGTGTTTAAAGGCCAATTCATACTTCATAAGCAGTAAGAACTTTGTTCAGCCAGTTCTGGCTGTGTGGGACAAAAGGACGTCATATTGTTCGTACAACCTTTGTTCCGCAGTTTGTGCAGGTCGTTCTTAACACATCCACTGCGCTCGCCTCTGATTGGCTACTTTTTCCAAAGTAGGCAGGATTCCTCGTAGAATCTATTGCTGCTGAATCTTTTGACAGTTCTGTGCTACTCGTAGTATTTAGCAGCCGGACATGCCGCTTACTTGTCTCCACCGGTCAACTCAAAGTACGACCATCAACTGATAATGTTCCACAATTTGGCTGGCTGTTTGTTCCTCGCAGGACTGTCCCGAATTTCAGGAAGAGCCTGTTGTTAATAGAAACACTGAATATTCAACAAAATAAGGAGCTACTAACTAGGTCCAAACCACAAGTGAATTATCCAAACCTCAGGATCATTTCTCAAACTCCTTCGCTAACACATAATGATGAGTGCAGAGCAGGACTCAGGGTTCTGTGCCTGCTTCACGCAGAGGATGGACAGCACCAGTTTGAAGCAGTGGATTAGTTTTAAAGTTGTTATTCAGCTTCTTCGTGACAGAGGAGGATGATGGGACAACTTTTATGTCAAACTTTGGGATTGTGAGTCTGGAATGTATCAGATGAATTTAAGAGAGAAGCACATTTGTGTGGTGCTGACGTGAAGGAGTGGTGAGTAAACAAACGTGTTGCAAACATGGAAGCATTCTTCTGTCCAAGACAGTAGCAGATATCTGTTCTTTATTTATTTACGCTCATTTATTTGACAGGGACATTGCACAACGCAACAGACCAGCTAGTGTTTCATTGTAACTATACAGAGTGTGCATGCGCTCAGCGTGGAAAGTGGTCGTTAGGACTCACGGAGGCGGAGTTCGACTGCGGTACATCTGCTGAAGTATGAATGCTAGAGCCCAAGGTGCACAAACAAAGTTCATACTTCTTATCAAATATGAATCGGTCTTAAAACAAATCTTACTAGTTTTATCACTCTACTGTGGTATATTTGTCAGATGCCTTGCCTTTAACTAACGTGACTTGACTGGTGCTGTCACTGTTGCTGTTCGTGCACAGCTGTACTCACCATGGGCGTCTTGTACTTGTGGATCACCACTTCTTTAGTTTCAGGAACTATTTGATGCAAGAGACAGAACAGAAAATTCAAAGGCAGCAGAAACATGGGTGAGTCACAGGGTTAGCACAAGTGGGACGTAACGCACATGAGCCGTGAGACAGGACGCATCCACACCACTGCCCCCCCCAGACAACACTAGATACTTCAGTCCGCTCTGTTTGGACACTAGCGTTGAATCAAGGACAGTCCGCAAGGATGCTTTCTTGTCCCACTAATGTTTCTCACAAAAACACTCCTGCATTCACTTTAAGGTATCAGACCACAATCCTTTCACTCCGGACAGTACAGTAACGTCCTTTGAGCTACCACTGTAAGCACCCTCAGTGACTTTTCATTAGTAACCGTGAACCCAAAGCCCAGATGAGCGCTGGCCAGGGGGCAACACCAAACAGGAGACACAAAATGGCCGCCCCACTGACCGCGGCATCTGGGCTTTTTCCGTAAGAAGAAGATGACCGTGTGAGTGGAGAGAAGAGAAAGCAAGAAGGGTGGAGGGAACCAAAGTAAAGGTGGTGGTGATGGAAGGGTGAGTGTGCACGGAACAGAGGGAGCAGAAGTAGAAAGGTGGCGACACTTTACCTGCTGGAGAATGAAGGTTTTCATAGTGGCAAAGATGAGGGCAACATTACAAAAAGCAGCACAGAGACGCAGCAGTAACCCAGCCGGCCACTCCACTGCACTTGTGACTACGACTGAGGTAAACTAAGGCTGATACAAACTAGTCTGTGGGCTTTACACCCTCAGATGAAAACTAGAATTTTAAGTAATTCTATTTTTAAAAATCTCATCCCAAAAAATGCTAAATAATGTAAGGTGTTTATTCCATGTAAGACTAGACCATATGAAACATAATATTTTATAATTACAACTTTGACTTTTTTTTTTTAAGTGTACTGTATTGTTGCAGGAATACGTCATAATGAAATGAAGCTCACTGCATATCTGGACATTGTCTAGGGAAACAAACTGACTTCAGACATTACTTTTAACTAAACACAGAGGTGGGTAGTACAGTTGTTGTTCTTAAACTGACAAATTGGTTAGTTTTAGTTAACCAAAAATGTTAATTGTCCACTGAATATATCATTAAACCTAAAATGTACAGGATATTTTCAGTTAATATCTGACACAAGGTCGTTAAGAGAAAAGAGGAGTCTGCTATTTCAACGTTCATCAAATCACAGCTAATAGGGCTATTGCACTTCCTGGCTTCCTGGTTTTCATTTCATTTTAGGACAGATAATATTTTTTCCTCAAATGACATTAGTTAAAATGACCACAGTAACTGTCTATCTCAGAGGCTACCAGTAACTTGCCAAAGGATTTTGGATGATACATATCATTACTCAAAATGTATTTAATACATGCCTACTTCTATTGTAAATGTATCTTTAATGAATAATGGTGTTCACTTCTAAATGGATACTGGCCAGTGTGTCATATGAGCATTTAACTGTGCCCCATTTAACTTCAATGTTCACTAAAGGTAGTAGCTCACTGCCAGTTTTGTTTTGCAAAAGTAGCTCTCTGGAGGGAAAGTTTATAGATCCTGGTCTATACAGTTCACTGCTCTGTGTATAACATTAAAAAATTGACATCATTTTAGACATTCACAGCCCTGCTTTAATACCGCCATAATGGAGCAGTCTAATCACATTCTGTCCACTCCTATTTTGTGCAGAGCTCTCTTTTAATATTATTGTCTTTTCAATAAACAGTCAGCGCAAACTAAAAACTGGCCTATGTTGGACAGAGTAAATATCTGCCTAGTGCTGTTTCGGTTTAACTTAAAGGTGCATTGTGTAACTATTTTAATTTTTTTGTTGTTGCCAAAAATAGACAGGAGAAAAAGCATGTTTTTACCATGTTGCCCTAAATAAATAAAAATCTGTGTCTTTATTGAAGAAAAAAATTGCACGACCACATTATGGACTGATTTTTGCCCTCCAGTTTCTTTCTAATGAGTAAGTCTACAAGAAGCTTTTTTTCATTTCTTATTCGTGACGATGGTCTACAGTAACAGACATATTCGGAGTGTTTAGCGCCTCTACCCACCTCTGCCCTCGCTCTGACAATCAAACACGACAACTCGACCAGCTGCTCCAGCATACCTTCCACCGGCCCTGTCATAACACTAACAAAAGTGACTGAACCTCACTCCAGCCTCTGCCTTCCGGGATCCACAAGCCCCTGCTGCGTGCGCCCTGACCGACGGCTCTGAAGCTGAGTTACTGCTGTGCCGAGTACAGGCCTAGAATCAATAGATGGTTGTAATTACCAAATTCCTCCAGGACAAAGACTCCCTTCACTGTATTGCACTTTTTAATGTGACTCAGCTCTATGAAAACCTAAAAACAAACAAAAAACAAACAAAAACAGGACACAACATTATTAACTCAACAACAGCGATGAAAGAAAAAACAGTTCATCTTAACAAAGTAACCTGCGGTAAGTAACTGTTGAGATCTGAGTTGGAAAGGGAAATCAAAAGCACTTGACGTGAAATGCAAGCTCTAAGCAGCTAAAGGAGACAGGCTTCCATGGGCATACAAATGGGCGATACTACATGAGGAGGATGGTTCTACTGAGAGAGGGGGTGTCCTTTAGGTTTACAGTGCATTATGGCCCATGTGATGTGTTCATGGAATTACTAGTTTAGAATGTAAACAAAGAGGAAAAGAAGTTTGCATACAGCTAGAACTCAAACTAAATTCTACAAAGAAATAATGAAGAAGTGAAAAGTAAATGTAATAAGGAAATGAAAAGTAATCAAAGGAAACAGAAAGCAAAAAAGAGAGCAGAGTAAGATGTAAGAGCTAAAAAAAAAAAAGCAAACACAGCAGAGGTGGGTACCTTCCGCTCCTTGCAGGGGGAGAAAGCATGGGAGAGAAATGGTTTGGATTATTATCGGACACAAAGAGCAAAAACACTCCGACCCTCCAGAGGGCGTTCAAAGCACCTGAGCCTCAGACCCAAACAGCTGCCTGACCAATGAACATCCAGCAGGATCAAAAAGACCAGGGAGGGATGCTGCTTTCAACAACAGGTGAGTCCGAAGCAGTCACATGACAAGGAAACACGATCCAATAAACATTCACATCCGATGTGAGTTCTGTGTATGTCACGGCCTCTGCCAGATTCATGCATTTATGCGGTGCAAAGTAGGGCTAGTGATAAAAATCGAATCGTGAGCTCATCCCTGTGACATTTTGATTTTTGATGAAATCGTCTGATCGTGATTTGCATTTTCTCTATTTGATGCATCTGTCTGTTCAAATATAGACTGTTTTTTCCAACCTATTAGTCTCAGAGTGGCCAAATCCAAGTTTTTATTGTAACTTTGGGTTTCTTTTTTTGAACTGCGCTTTTAAGTCATAAAAGGAATGAAGCTTAGCATGTTTTCAAGTTTGATTTATTAAAGGGGTCCTATTGTGTTTTTTTTTATATTTAGTAAGAAACTAGAACATATGCAGATCAGTAATTTATCTTTTGTTCATTGTAAAACCCATTTTGATCTAAAACGACTTGAAAATAAAAACAGCTCTACTGACTTCCTGTTTCAAAACTGCAGATTTGATAAGCCCCGCCTCTTCACTTTAAAATGTAATTGTAAGAAGCAACAGACTTAAAATAACAAATATTATTGTTGGAAAGTGACTGTGGGACAGTTTTGAACCATGTATGCTTCACTTTGAGTATTATCTTTTGAAATATATCAACTAAATACAGACAAGTGGGAGGGGATAGGTGGTAGGTGAGAACGGGATTTCTGAGCACTTGAGCTTCAGCTGAAGAACAACACAAGATTACTTCAACATGCATGAATCAATTCAAATATAACTTTAAGTAAACTAATGGTGAAACATATAACAAGGTTAAAAACTTAAAAAAGTGATTTTGACATAATAGGTCCCCTTTAAAATATATGACTAAAACATGGATGTTTGCATGCTTTCATGTCTAAAGTCAATATTAATGTAAGAAAAACACATATGTCAAAATCCCTAACACTTGTTTTGCAGAAACACACAATTCCTTTTATTAACTTTTTATTGAAGGGCTGAGGTGTCTCATTTCTCTCTGAAAATCTGGAAACACTGGTCAGCTTTTGACAGCTGGATTTAGCTGTTGATAGTGAATTGTGTTTACCTCAAAGACAATGGGTAAATAAACGATCTACAAGAATTGTGATAAATCGAAATTGTGATCTGGCTCCAAGAAAATTGTGATTTTTTGCCATATTACCCAGCCTTAGTGCAAAGAAAGTGTTATTTACGGCAAAGGAAACCAAAGACTGACAGTTCAATCCTTTCACACGCCGTAGCCTAAAGCTCATATTTTTAATGTAGACTATACCAGGGTTTGCAAAGTGTTGATGGTGCCCTGATGACATGGAGCCTCACCAAGGGCAAGCATATAATGATTAGAGTGTAGTTCTTCATGATTCTTGAGAAGCTTTTAAAGCTTATAAAATGTAGATATCTATGACACTGTACATAGGGTTGGGCAATATTTAAATATTTAAAATTGTAGTTATTGTTTGTGAATGTGGTGTTGAACAAAATTGAATAGTGAGTATATGGTTTATTGTAAAAAAAAAAAAAAAAAAAATCTTCAAAAAGAGCAATTTAAAAATACAAATAAAAAATCTTGTATTGTAAACTTTCAAATAACTATAGAAGTCGATATTTTCATTCATTGTTATTTACAGATTTTGTCTTAAGTCTTTTACTCAACAGCTCAGTGGTGTTCAAAAGTTTTTTGAATAAGAAAGATGATCTTTCACATTTAAAAAAGTTTGTTTACTTTTTGCATTTTTTGCTGTCTAAATATTTATTTACTATACATGTTTTGTCAAATCATTAAGGTATTAATGATTAATTAGGGCCATTAAGGTATTACTAGCAGACTAATTGATCAGTAGAACATGTATCATATTTGATAATTCAACCTTTTCTAATTTGATCAAATACATATCATTTGAATATCGTCAAATCGAGATATCATCATATGAGGTCTAACTGTACATTTACTTAAAACTAGCTGAGTTATACAAAAATTGTCTTGTAAGTTGCTCAAGTTTCTAACATAGAAGTAAAGTACAGAAGTATACTGACAATCACTTCTCCATTAACCATTTACTGGACAAACAAGTTTGTTCATGAAGCTCAGCACAAGATGAAGAATGACCATGTAAGGCAGTGCACATAAGTGTACGATGGTTCACCCATTATATATACATTATTACATATTATATTCAATGACCCAGCAGCTGTTGAAAGCAGCATGTTCCCTGTCCTGAGGGTAACCTCCATGCCTCCTCCTCCTCCAGCAACAGCGCAGGCCCCAGTCACATCACACAGAGGGCAGGAGCTACGCTAAGATCTCTGTGGAGCTAAGCTAACTTTGTGGTGATTAACTACAATGTCAGGGGACAGAGGTATTTTTTCTTTTAGTAGACTATACATATTACAATTATCACAAATATGTAGGAGGACAGCTACTTTAGACATGGACTGGAGTTCCCTCCATCAAATGTATTAAAATCAGACGTAACATTCATGCAAAACTGTATGGGAGAGGTAATTATTAACAACTAAGAAAAAGGCTGACCTGCTTAATGTTACTGTATTTTTTTAGGGCTGCAACTAGTTAACCGATTAATCACAACAAATTGATTGTTCTAATAATCGTCAACTGGTTTTGTATTTGAATAATCATTCAATTACTACACACAGACTCCAAAAGCCTGTTATGTGCTGAGACAAGTTTAAGGAATCAGAGAGAAGATAATTACAACAAAATAACAACAGACAGACACATGCAGTTTTACGACAAAGAATAGGCAAGTTAAATGTCATGACTTATGGAACATTATTAGCTTAATTCTCTTAAATTTAGCACAGTTTACTTATTACAAACAATCTTCTGTTAGTGAAACAAGACTGGATGTTCTCCCCCTGTCTGCACAGGTTTCCTCCAGATGCTCCGGTTTCCCCTACCTCTAAAACACGTCCCCTTCCCTCTCCCATCCTGGAAATTAGCAGTAAAAGCTAGAATCTGATACAAGCATCTGCCATTGTGCTTAAAGTAATGTACATTGTCCTAATAAACAAACCTTGATCCACTGGCAGATCATTTTACTTGATAAACTAAATCTGCTCAAGATACTACGTATGAATTCAAGACATTTTAACTTGCCTAGTTATTAAATTTTGCAGCATTTGTCAGTTGTCATTGTCAGTTGTATCAAAGTGTCACACTGGCTTACTGTGACATAAATTACAAATAGTTATTTGAAAGAAATTATTGATTATTAAAATAACTGTTAGTTACAGCCCTATATTGTCTAAATTGTAATAATTTTCAAAAAGGAAACTGACATGGCTAGAATGTATACTCTTAATTTGTAGTTACTCTGGGAAAGTAATCATGTACCACAAAAGCAAACATAAGTGTAGAACAAATAAAAGATAAACCCTGATGAGTTGGACTGAATGCATAGCACACCTCTCCTTTTGCATCATCACATCACGAGCTCTGAGAACAAACTGAGAACTAACTATGCAGATGTGAGGACAACGCATGGCCATGTTGACGGGTCCAAACTTGGGAGTCAAAGTTGCTATGAGAAGCCAATTATTAATGAAAAGTCTTAGCTCAAGGTTTCAGGTCTTACCACCACAGCAGGCAGCACACACCCAGCTCCACGTCCTCCCACACAAGAAGAGACACGCCGAGCACCACAAATGTCCAACAGACAACATGTGTGTGGGGGCGGGGCATGCACGCGGACGCACACCAACTCAAAAAAGGCTGGTTTAAAAACAAAAAAAAAAAGCCAAAAGCCAAAGAAGAGGGGGAAATGTTCCTCTAAACTCTCGTCGGATGTGTCCCGGTTTAGAGGGATATTTCTGGACGTGGGCGGGAGGTGGTGAGACGGATGGAGATGGTCGGGTGACGAGAGGATGGATGAGTGCTCATGCCACGGTTGGAGGGGGGAGGAGTCTTACCTGGCTGTGCATAAACTTGAGGTTGATTCCCTCCAGAGTGACCTGCAGCAGACCGCCTTCTCCGGTCTTCATGTCCTGCACTGGGAACTCTCCTCCCAGCTCAGGGCCTGGGTGGGCAACACAAACAGCAACCGGTGTAAGTATTTGTATTTTATTAATGTTCATGATTTAAACCCATTCAGGACAAAACAACAGAAATAAGTCTATGAACGCACAAACTATTAAAAACACGTCTGAACCGATCTGAAGTCATACTGCTTTCACAGCTTGTCTTCTAAACGAAAAATTGGATTTTCACCATCAGAGGTTGCTTACAAACACTGCACCAAGCTGTGAACAATCGGAGAAATAGGAACTATAGAAGCAGCATGTAGTAGACGTTTGATAGGTGAACTATCTACAAGTAAGAAAGGTTGCAGAATAAGCAATAAGCTTTGACAAGTATCATATCAGAAGCATTTATGCAGTCTGTTTCATACCTACAACCAAAAGCTCATGATTGAGTCGGGTTTATGAGCTCTGCCTTCGGAGAAGCAGAACAGAAAATTTACTGTCATTGTCACAGAGTCCAACGAAATTACATTTTGGGGTTTTGCGCACCGCCACTCGCTCTTCCGAACATGAAAAAAATACATAGCAGGCACACATAAAGCACAAAATTCCTATTCAAACTACCTGACATGCTTGTGAAAGCAGCATAAGGACCAACTGTTTTTTGTGCAGTCACATGACATTTTGTCATTTGTGAAGCAAATTTACATTTTCGAATTGAATGAAGTACCTTCAAAGCCTTCTACCCTGTTTATTTATGTATACGAGTTCAGTAATTCTGTGTTGTCTTATGAAAGTTTGTTGTAAATGGAGTTTTGGGATCACAATCAGAGATGTACTGTCCGCACTTCTTATAAAGCAGTTTACTCTCCTGTTGACCTCAAAGTAAGGCAGGTGTGGTTTTAGAAGCTGGCTGTGACAATCACACTTTGATACCTAAAGTTTGTAAAATGAACTTTTTCAAAATCTTAAAAAATGCATATAGTGAAGAATGAGTTTGAACAAACAAATAAAGACCTTATTAATAATATTTATTAACACATGTTCTGCTTTAAGCTTAAAGCTTTATGTACTTAATACTTTTTACATGTTCTTGACTGACATATCTATTTGATTAAAAAGATCAACAGCATGATGTGTAAGACAGACCTGGTTTGATGCTCTGCTGTCTGGCTGCTGCTCTCTCCATACTGTCTTTGACGCAGTAGTAGAGTTCCCGACACTACAGACACAAAAACACCATCAGACTTGTTCCTTCCTCTGTAACCTCTGGAGTTTGAGGAGCACAGTGAACCTTTTTGGTGTAGAACTTGTTGAGCTGTGTCTCCTGACCGTTGCGTCTCCACAGACACAGGACCTTGGTCTTGGGGCAGTAGGTCATGTTGATGAGCTTCTCGTACCACCAGCGCTCGTACACTGTGCCGATGTTACTGCGCAGGACGATGCAGTCGTCACACACCTGAGAAATCACAGAACATGGGGTGTGTGAATTATTCTTTTAATTCAGGGATTAACATATTTAACATATTTAACAGGTTTGATGTTATTGATTTAATGTTGTGATAGAAAGTTAAAAGTATATAGTTTACTTGTTAGCAAAGCCTACCTCCATGAAAAAGATATCTCCTTTGTTGTCAGTGCCAGCATGAACCACAAAGGTTTGCTTTTTGATATGTCGGCTTCCACAAGGCCTGATGGACAGCTCCCGACCGTTCTGTAGATACACAATGAAATGATCAGAAGATGCTCATCTATAATGTACCAGAAGGATTTAGAAGTGTACCATTTGGCCCAGTTTGTCCAATATCTCGTTGATCTCTTGGCTGTATGTGAGGCCGATGTGGGACTTGCCCATTAAACGCCTCACCTTCTTCCTGATGTCATTTTTGTTCACCTGCAGACACACAGAGAACATAAGCACATGTAGAGGTCGACAGCAAACCCAGGAGAGTCATACGTACTTTGAGCATGAGCATGTATGCGATCATGTTGTGCAGCAGAGTGGCCAGGAGTCGGTCCTCATCATCCTCCAGACGCTTACGCTCGTGTTCTCCCAGAGACAGATACCTGTGAACAGCAAAGACTTCAGCTGCTGCAACTGGACTGACAAATAACCAGATTTCAGTGATTTAGGCAAATTCATGTGAGTGTATTTCAATAATCGACGTAGTGAGTGAATATTCTTTCAATTCGTAGACAGGTCAAATAATTGCTCAGATTGTAATATATGACAATATTTATGAACTATTATAAATGAACATCTGAATTTGTTAAATTTGTATGAGTTTGAATAAATGATACATGCCTTCACTCAGTCCAGTAATTGTTAAAATATATTTTTTTATATATAGTTGACTAGTTTCAATTACTCAGTTCACCATTGCAGACCTAGAAACTTTCTATTATTGCCACCAGAGGGCAATGCTCAAAATTCTTTGTACCAAAATAGACAGACTTTGCTTTGTCAGTATAATATTTGTAGTTTCTCTAGGTGTTGATGTTTTTGGAGTTTACCTCTCGATCATCTCGTGTGGGCCCTGGTCCATGCCCATGCCTTCTCGCTCCAACATGACAGCATCCAGGAAAGCATCCTCCCAGAACTGCATCTGGTCCCACAGAGTGGAGCGCTCTTTACCTGCACACCAGCCACACTAGGTTTTTAGCACTCAACATGTATTACAGATATTACTTTTTATAAATCCTAATAATGGAGACACATTCTATTTTCTAACAACAGCTGACTTAATCTGATTGTGGATTTTATTCCTTTGGAATATTTAACATGACTGCTTAAAGGTGGGGTAGTTGATTTTCATACTGCAAACACAAACACAATTTAGGTTTTAAATCTGGTAACTTCCTTTTATAAATCCTTTGATATATGGTTAATACCAACATGTATTCATTTTGGTTGCAATTAGGACTTAAAACTTTTTACAAACAACAAAGTGAAACTAGAGAGGACCACCTAAACACAGCCAATCAGAGAGATACATTAACCTCCTCAGTAGAACTAAAGTTCTTTATTATTCAATTCAGACAGAACACATGAGTCTAATTTTTTCACAAAGTGCAGCATTTATCATATCTTTCTCAGAAAAGCAGGGTTTAATAGTTTACATCTAATCAATCTGTGAGCTAAATATTCAATAATGATGTGTACACTGATGTGTAAATTCTTTTATGTTTAATGTTTTATGATTTAAATAAAATCTGACAATATTTCATAGATATTATATTCTTAAAACATGTGTAATTTTATTAGTGTTACTTATTGTTGCTGTAATTTTACGGTCTTGCGGTCTGTAAAGCCCTTTTTAATTTATGAAATACCCTAAACAAAGAGAACAGTTGTTTTAGCACAATATTGTTTTAACAATACTGATATAAGAATCAGTTTACTGTCTGTTTTCTAAAATCACTCCCATTTATTAAAAAACAAAGTTTTTATATTTAGCAATGCAAATATGTTGCCTACACCTTTATATCCTTTTGTTACCTTGTGTGGTCTTCTCCAAAACATTTCATAGTTAACAGAAAATACAGCTCTAGGACTGTCTTTTTAGGTTAAGCAGAGGCAAAGGCTAAAAGAGCCCAGTGAGGAGATGTTATGAGACAAACCACTGACATAGCGCCACACTACCCTCAGCGCACACACACACACCAACACACGCACAGGAAAAGGGCAAAGAGATTAGCCCTACTTAGAGAAAAGGTTTCCATGGCAGCATCCTCCAGTTGATCCCAAACGGAGCTCTTATCGCGGCCTGAAGCGGGTCCCGCAGGAGCAGTAGAGACGAGAGGCAGCGGAGCAGAGGGTTAGGTCAGCAGGGCCAGAGGGGTTTAGTAACAGCACACAAAACGTAAAACAGGGACAAATACAGCCACCCGCAGACCCAGGTTAATGAGACAAACACAACACAAAGCTCTTGTTACACAGGGTTAAGTCTTAGTTAGAGTTTTAACAAGAGAAGTTTCAATGTACCAGTAATGATAAGAAGAAATTGTATCTTCCTCCAATAATAATATTTTGAAATTGTATTATTGAATGCCATACCTCAATTTTTTAGGACAATGTAAATCCAGTACTACACTTTTACACTGAAATGTCTTTTTTCCCTGAATATATATAGATTTTTTTATTTTCTTGGTTGCCTGCAAATTTTCCTCTTTGCACATAAGCTTAATTCGATTTTAGACAAAATGCCGGTTCAGAGATGGTTGAGCACACATACCCAGCAGCCCCTCACACAGGTAGATTCTCATACTGAGGTCCTCCAGGGGCTGAGGAGGGCCCTTCCCCATGGCAGCCAAGTGTTCTCTGGCTCCGGGCTTCAGTGTGTGTGTTCTCCCCTGTGAGGAAAGAGAGACAAGGAGTTATATTATAGCCATGGACTCTAAAGTAGCTAATAATGCAGATTAAAGGAGCCTGTGTTTCTTTTGTCATAGAAAAAAAAAATTTTGTTTATTTGGACAATGTACAACTACATCAAGCACAAGAGCATAGAAGCTTTTACCAGATTCTAGTTTTTACAGCTAATTTCCATCTGTAGTCTTAGGTCAACAAAAAGCGCATATTACTTTGAGTCAGGTGTTTACCACTTCAAGAATTGTGTTAACCCTCCATCTACTGAATTTGAAAAGGGAGAATGGAAAAAAATGTTTGTCCTCCACATGCTAATATCCCTATTTGATCTCTATATACATATATATAGCGTTTTTCCACCTTTCAAAGCAGTCAAAGCGCTTTACAATTAAGGTTTCACTCACCCAGTGTACACAGATACTAAGGCAGGGTGAAGTGTCTTGCTCAAGGACAAAATTACACTTTGCTCTTGCCAGGACCTTATTTGCTTAACTTCTGAGATCTGACAGGATCAGGCTTTGACAAGCACACAAATGTACTGAACTTGATCTGATAGCTCTTACGTCGAGCTCCAAGATAATCAAAAGACTTGTTTTGATTATCTTGGAGCTCGACTTATGAAGCAAAAACTAGTAAATTGCATGTTTTTCTGTTTTTCAAACAATCTAAGATATTACAACATGGTTAAGGCCTTTTCCACACGAAGACAAAACTTTGATAATTACATTTTTTTAAATTATATATGTATCCTCTATAATATAAATGTGTCCTTGAATGTTTTGTAAAAAGCTACCTTGATGGTAGTGTGCAAACAGAAACTCACAAAGACAGCACTGGTGGCGGGGTTGGTCTCAATCTCGCTGTCTGAAAGCGTGCCTCTGGACTGGGTGAGATGAGCCGCGGTCCTGCCCAGCCCATCTCCTGCTGTGCTGCTCAAGTCACTGTCTGCTCCCAGAGTCTCCCCAGAGCTGTTACTGATCTACACAACACATTCAAGTTTAAAATGATGGAGTTCCTGGTGGGTTTACCTAGGTACGAGAATGCAAACAGAGCCTAAACGGAGCACAAGTTGGCTGTGCCCTACCACTGTGCTGGCCTCTGAGTCCTGGCTGGTGCTCCTGGTCAGGATGGGGGGCTCGGAGCTGGTCACAGACTCACTGTCACTCTTCTGCAAAAAGAATTCATTATGAGAGTAGAAAAGGGCAGAAACAGATCAGATTACAACTTTTTCTGCAATGAATTTTGATTCTATCAGCAAATGGTTAATCATAATTATCCATATTTAGGCCCTATATTGTGTTGAGATTGAATCAGTGGTACTTGGGGAGTCAATTATTATGTTTAAGAATCACTGATTTAGAGCTCTGGCTATGTTTAATTTGAGCAACTTTTGAGCTGATAGTTGTGTGGGGTTTGGTCGGAAAACAAAAGTGCAGCGCCCAAATGATCTACTACAAAAATGCCAAGAGACGCAATTCGGAACATTTTAGCCCTGACTATCTTGACTGTAAAAAAATGTGAATATAAAAGCACAATGTGCATTTGTGGAGGGCAAGATAACTGTACAATTTCAACTGGATTTAACAAAAAAATGTCTCGGCTTCTCTCACAGACTATCAGCTTCAAAAGTTCATCATGTTCATCAGTATGTGCAGACGGATCATTTAAAATATATTTTATTATGTTGCCCGACGATATTTGAGAGATACTTTTTCACTTCAGAACACATAAACTAGCCTACCATTTATTAAAAACAGGACAAACCTGAGATCCGGACATGACGCTGAGCCCACTGTCAGAACTCATCTGGGACTTCTTTTCCTCTGCGTCTGCCGCCAGGGGGCGCTGCTGCTTGCCTCCTTCTGACCCTGAGGGCACAAACATCTATTAGACTTGGTTTGGTAGCAGTTGTACTGTAGCTTACCTTACAGAGGTGCCTGAATCTGAGCAACAAAGCGCTGCACTAATGTCTAATAATTATTCAAGCTAAGCCCGTTCACCATCAATATTATGCTGACAGAAGCACGTCTTTCGCTGGACAAGTTCAAAAAATACAGATACCATTTGAAAACCAAACATAGAAGTGACACAGGGGCAAGCAGAGAGTGTGATAATAAGTGCCATCAGATCGAGGAGTTACAAATGAGACTGAGCAGGAGCGTGATACGTCTGAATCAAGGCTGCGTGTGGCCCAGGTAACACCAGAGAACACAGGACAACAGCACACAGGCAGTTAGGCATGCACACAAACTCAGGAGCACGTTTCAGTTTCAAGTGTTTCAAAGAGGATTTAAGTATTAATACGCTCGGTTTCCCCATTATTATGCAAACAACTCCCCCGGAACCAGGACAGAATCACCTTTGTAACCCTGGACAAGCCACTTGAAACAGGAAAAGATTCAGTCAGTCAAAAAGGGCAGCAGTTTTTGTGTTTGTTTTGAATTATTGAAAAGATGAAAACGAGCCATAGCAAGTGAGTTAGGCCAACATTGTGTCAAGTTTTCAAAAAATATATTAGGCTGTTCTTGTTCTACGCAAAAAAAATTATCAGCTATACACTACTTAAAAGAAAGTTTGTACATGGAGTGTGTTTTTTTTCTTCTTCTTATCCAATTATTATGTTGAGAAAAGGCAAAACTGTAAATGTCGAAGTAAAAAACGGGGTGGAGAGAAGCAAAAGAGTTACACCCCAAATTTTTACTTTCTTAGTGTGTGCAAAGTCTCTTACTCTGTGGTTTTTCCATAGCTTTTTGCTTATCCTGGTGCTTGCTCCACAATTCTACCCAAGATGCATTGCAAGCAAGGAGAGAAAGACAGAGAGAGAGTCAGAGAGCTGGTTGAAAAGGCATGTATGGTGGGTGAGCATTGAAATCATACAAAACAAACTGATTATTGAGAAACTTACTGAGGAGGAGAGATGTTGTGTAATGTCTTTGTGTGGCTGAGGTTCAATGGAGCTCAACAGTGGACGGCACTTCTGGGTCCAAAAGTTAAGCTGACGTTTGTTTTTCTCATAGACTTTGAAAAACGCTTAAAAAGTTAGATAAGGGCTAATCAGCTCTGGAGTAACTTGTGACCAAAATATAATTTAAAAGACATACATGAAACTATAAATATTAAAAAGATGAAACAATAAATTACAAATCTAACTACAGACGTACTTAATGTATCCTGGTGCAACACATATTTCTCAGATTCTGGTCAGGAAAATATAAATAGGTATAGAAGACAACATTTATTAACATATTTCAGCTTATGTGACTTAATATGACGTGTTTTTGTGGTCATTAGTAACCCCATAGTTACATAACCCCTATCAAGCCTTATCCTTGTCATATCCAAATGAAACAGAAAGTCTATGCTGAAACCAGAGGTGGGCGGGCACTGTTGAGCTCCATTTCAATTATAAGAACAACTGTAAGTAAACAAGCTGCTAAGGTAACATTATTACCCAGCCACACTGGCCAAAGCCCCGCAGAGTCACACAAGGTGCAAATGAAGTGTGTGTGGCTCTGCACTGCTGCGGCAGGAGGAGGTGATCGTTCAGAAAACAGCATGGGATGGCTTTGAGAGGCCGACCAGCCTGCCGTGGGTGAGATGGAGCAGTTGCAGAAGCTAGGATGCAAGTCTCACAGCATTCTGTAGAATTGAAGGTGCAATCTCTAAAGGGAGAGAAGGGTGCAAGGGGGTGGAGTCAGGGGGGGCGTACTTGAAGTGTCCCCTGTATACAGACCCAGAGTAGACAAGAAAAGAACTCGGATTTGACTCGACTGAATTGACAACCAAAAGTCTCAGAGATAGGTCTCTACTGGGCCTGTGTACTGGGGAGAGAAGCTTCCATCCTCCATGCTCAGAGCAAAGGGAGCTGCCATAGGACTAGAGCACGCCTGGCACAAACCTGCAGTAAAGGCACACAGCGCACACGCCTCAGGCTTCCCTTGTCCACTACTGCAGATTTAACAGTTTGGAGACGTACACATGCAAGTACAAGGCTGCAGGCTCAACACACATCCACAGGGGCGAACAGGGACATGTTAGAGAGGGACAGGGACACTGTCTAAGCTGCAACAGGCCAATATTACTCATACTTTAAACGTATTCTGTTTTCGAGTCTATTGTAGATGCAATGATGCAATAAATGCTATTTATACTTTAATGTTCATCAAGTATGTTCAATTTATCAAGTATGTGCATGATTATTGTAATTAAAAGTAGACAAAGTCAAAATTATAAAATGTTGTTTTGATGGGGTATGTTTATATTATAATTACAAAAAAAAAAAAAAAAATTAATCTGCACAATTCTTTGTCCAGAACATTTGCCTTATACTGTTAAAAATCTATGAGAATTATTTATTATTTTAAAACTTTTGTAATAATTACTTGTATCTGTACATTTAGATACCAATTATAAAATTTACAGCTAATCATTGACAATGCACTACAAGAGTTTGTAGGTTGGCTGTACAGTCAGTGTGAGGAATATTGGCGCTGTGAGGATTAGTATGAACCACAGTCTGGTGCAGAGGAGGGAATGGTCTGTTTCTGACAAGCAATTTGGGATGGGGAGCGGGATCTCAAACAGCACATGCCACAGGGCTGGAGCGGTGTACACACCAATGGATGCAATAAAGTTCTCTTCATTCAGGCTGCGAGTGTCAAAGTGGCGCGTGCCTCTGCCCGTGGTGTGATGGGGCAGCTGCAGGTGGGGCACGTTCAGGAGGGCCGCGGGTCGGGCTGCCTCCATGCGACCGGACGGGCTCTCTTTGCTCCCCGGGCTGCTAGAACTGTCTGTGGGGCTTCGCTTGTTTCGCTTTTCGGGGTCTAGCGGAGTTACCAGAGTTAGGAAGCCAGACACAGATTTTGTCAGCGTTACAAAACAGAGAAATGAAGAGGTTAGTCAAAGCAAGGAAGCAAAGGGTTAAGACGTACTCCCAGTGCTTTTGATTTTCATTACAGCAAATGTCTGACGTGCGGCTCAAAGCGCAGCACACAGTGTTAGTAGCAGAAACTCATTGCCGTTAAATGATGCAAGTGTTGATTGTATGAAAAACAGATACTGGGACATTATCTACGAGAGCTGCATTTGAAAACGGTACCTTTGGTCTGGTAGTGAGTGCGAGCGATCTCCAGCAGACTGAAGACACTGGCCATCCCTCCCAGGCCGGCGTTTGTGTACGAGTGCTCCAGGCTGGACACAGTGCACTTCAGAATGTCCAGCATGCCCTTGTAAACCTTTCTGTTCACCTCCTGTTACACACAATATGAAACAAGCAGTTCTATTAAAAAAAGTATGGAAAGCTTTTCATAAATAATGAAAAAAAACAATCTATATCTTATTAAAAAAAAAGTTATGGATAAGTCTTTTTTTTCATTAAGCATTACATGCACTTTGGGAGTAATTCTTTATATTTTTTTTGTTCTTCTTTGAACATAACATTTATGGCACATGGACTGGTCATTTGAAATATAATCCAGAAAACTTAAAGACATGCTATTTTGCCTTCCTGGCAACTTTAGCCTGATAACTGATATTTTTGTGTGATATTTTATTTTGTCACAGCGCAGTTCTACTTTGGTGCTTTGCTGCAAAGTAGGGCTGAAACTAACAATTATTTCTTAGATAATGCTACTGTCACAAACCAGAGAATGGAAAAAAAAAGTCTTACAAAAAAGTTGGATTTTACAAAAATAAGAAAATTATGATTATTTATTAATTTGAATAACTCTGAATGACTAGCTTTAAAATTAAGTCTGAAGTGATTTTAGTTAAATGTCACATACAATCCCAATTCCACTGGACTTTAAATTCTCACCACATCTCGTATGACTTCCTGCCTGGCGTCCTCCTCAGACTGAACAGCTCGGTTCAGTTTACTCAGCACAAAGACGCGCAGCTGCTCGTTCTCCAGCAGGCGGCGCACTTTCTTCATGTTGAGCCAGCCCACTCCCTGGCCATCTAAAACGCTCTGCACCACTTCCTTCAGAAACTGCTGGTTCTCACTGCAGAGTGCGCACACACAAAAATGAGACCATAATATCAGCATTTGTTTTAGAGTTGTGAATATTACAGAAGCCAAAAACATCAGAGAATCAGTCAAAACTGTTACTTCCATAGATTCAGGCATAGCTATGTCCATAAGTGTTTAATTATCCATTTTTAATTTTTTTTTCTATTGTTAGTGCAGGGGTCTCCAACCTGTATCTTGTAAAATCCCTTTTCCAATTAGCACCAAAAAGGATTCTGGAATTTTTCATAGTAAAATCTCATTTATAAATGCCTGTTACCACTGTAAATCTTACTGCAGATGACTTTGTGCACTAACAAACACATAATAAAGTAGCCCAATTAGGTATTTGTCTCTAAAATCTACTTAAAGGTTCTTCAAAATCAAAGTAAAAAAAAAAAAAAAAAAAAAACAGAGCTGTTAATTGCCTTCATGTAAGTAGCTCTTTGATTAAAAGATCGATCATATCAGTGATAAAGTTAAGTATTATTAAATACTTTTTACTTTTTACTTTGTTCTCATCAAAAACTCGCTTGAGTTCTGTTTGTGAAAACTATTTTTTTTCTTTGCAAGCATTTGTGACATCTTAAAGATCATGAAGTCGTTTCTCAGTTTCTTGTTCATAAACTATCCAAAATTTATCTATGTATATCCTTTGCAGCCAGTAAATGGAGCTGTAACTCAATGCCTGATGAGAAAAAAAACACATGACTGTCATGTGTGCTCAATACATTTTTACATCAAAAACAAAGGTTCTCGAGAGCATAATTAAAAGCAAGAAGAATGTAAAAGTACTTATATTTCATTAAATGGAAATACAGTCATTGTAAAGTGTCTGCTGACCTGTTGTTGTTGACTCGACCCTGAGGCGAGGGAGACTCTCGCTTCACAGTGGGGCTGTGTTTGATCACTGAGGACTTCTGGTCCACCAGAGCCCGGGGAGCACGGGCACCTGAAGCAGGGGAAGCAATAATGAGCTTAACACTGTTTAGTCAGACATCTGTACAAGAGCCTTGTTAAGAGTGAGAAGGATATACCATTTTTAATCATCTTTTAAGCAAACTATCACAATTCTTTAAATGCTAATACCGTGAAAAGAAATATAAATTAATTTTGCAAAACTTAGCATCTGTCTAGTTAAATAAAAGTACCTTCTTTTCTTATTTGGCCATAAAGGTGCACTACAAGGTCACTTGCTTGTCTGAAATGTTCCACAGTATGGCAATAGACTAATCAATCTTCTATTTATCTAATGACAAAGTGTGTGTGCCTTTTTTCTGATACTGTTTGTCCTATAAGAATTTTGTGACACTGACAAATGTGGGTATCTCTAGTCCAGCCTACAACAAAGTCAGCACAAAGCAAGAGAGGAAGGTGCACTACTTTCTAAAGCGTCCACATACAGTATTACAGTGATGAAGAGGTGACTCTGCGCTGCACGGTCAGGCTACACACGCATTGTTTATTAATAGAAAAGAGGACAGTCCCACACAGATCTGACACACATCCAAACCAAAACAAGAGCCAGCGTGACCAGTGACCTCACACCAACCGACTACAGTGCAGTTAGGAAAAAGATAGTAGTAGGAGTGAGAAACAAAAATGACAAACTCATGTCATGTATTAAAACTGGGCATCAATTTTAGCAAGCTCACTCTAAGAACATTTAATAACACTTAATTAACAACCTTTAGAAAGCTCTCTTGCATTATCTTCATTGTGTCGTGAGCTGAAAAGCCGTCGTTTTCAGCAGGCGTGGGATGGGTGCGACAACAGGCTCAACCTGTAAGACTTTATTATTGCTCCTTTTCATGTATCAGCGATTATAATAGTTCAGTCGTAATTAGCAATTCCACAAACAGGATTCCGTATACTCCTATTGGTCAAACTTGATTAACCTCTGACAGGCAGGTGAATGACAAACATCACGGATGCTTTATTTCACTAAGAATCTTAAAATCGGTGCCTTCTAAAAGGGCTTCCAAAATTTGCTTAGCCTGTCCCCTAATTTATCTCTATGGACATGTTTTTAAAATTATGAAGTTGACAACAACCAATAAAACTGGTAGCTCGCTGCAGTTTTTGCTTTTGTGATTGTAATTAGGGATACAACACGTTAACTTTCAGGTACAGTAGCTATTTTGCAACTGTACTTGAAACTTGAAAAAAAAAAAACACAATGCAATTTTATAGATGTTCCACTGGCAAAAAATTAATCAGTCTATTACAAATTCATAGTCAAATTTTAGACATTGTCTGAATCAAAATTTGTAAAAAAAATCTTGCTGTCATGTGACTTTTTCATTTTAAACAACTAATCGATTGAAAGAACAATCGCCTAACTAATTGATTAGCCAAATAATTGTTAGTTGCAGCCCTAATTGTAATGTATTTTTTTAAATTGTGTATCTATCCAAGCAGTTCCAACTCTAGAAATGACCATAGTCAACATCCCTAGAAAGAAAAATGGCCCAACACTCAGATGACATTGGTTGGAGCAGACGGTCACTATGAGTGGTGGCGTGACGAGACGATGCCCCAAACACAGTGAGTGAAATGAGCACAACAGATGCTGGTGGTGAAGGTGGGGGGGGACTGTTCTGGAGAGACATGCAGCTCACTGGTATAAAGGACAGGACCCACCTTCTCCGCTCCCCTGGCCGGCCTCTGTTATTATCTCCATTAGAGAATTTAGCCCAAAGACTGCACACAGAAGCCAGGATTAGTGCCGCGACGGGCAGGACAAAGAGGGACACGGCCCGGGCAGCAGCAGTAGTCCCGCATGAGCCCAGAACATGCACACTTAACATGGTTCGAGAAGAAAATAATACAACAAAATACAAGTGCAAGACATGGACAGATGATGGCGCCATGTGTTGAAGAGGATGACCGCAGCAATGTGTCGCCATAGTGACACATGTTGCTGAAAAGGCTCTGCTGAGGTTTTTCTTTCAAAGATAAAGAAATGCATATATTCAACAAAACAAACTGCAAGTAAACACTCTTTACAGATGAGCACTATTCTCCAGACTCAATACTTTATGATCGTTATTATGTTTGAATTACGTAAGAGCTAGGACTATTTTATTGGGATATGCTTATTTTTATTTATAGCAAGGCTGCAAGTTAAACAGCAATCCAGTTTTTTAGTGTTTCGTCATTTGGTCAATTAATAACTAAGCGGTGTCTCAGTCGACCAAAATGTCCATTGTTTGGTAACACTTTAGAATAACTAGAGAATAATTAGGCTTAATAAATCATTAATAATACCTTAATAAAGACTTATTTAAATATGAACAAATGATTAATTAATAGATGAAAAAGCTTATTAATGCTTTGCAACAACTTAATTACTACGAATCCTGCCCCCTTATCCCTAAATCCTAACCTTAGCTCCTTAGTTAAGTAGTTATTAAGCATTAATACACTTTTTCATTCATTAATTCACCATTAGTTCATGAATAATTAAGGCTTTATTTATGCTTTATTCATGGTTTACTAAGGCCAATTAAGGTGTAGTTAATATAAAGTGGTACACATTGTTTAACTGAAGATTTGAAACCACATTGCAAATTTATAACAACTTTTTAACATCTGAAAATCTTTACAAATGTAATTTCAACTTTTATGTTTAAAAAAAGTTTAAGATTTTTCCTGTTGGATTAATTTATAATCTTATATCTTTCTGCATTCAAAACACCAACTCCTAAATTAAGATCAGATTTTCAAAACCCTAAAATGCAAATCAATTAATATAATTTTTCCCAAGTGATGCAGCCTCAATGTCTAGAAAAGTCACATTTAACTGGCAAACTAATTGTGTATAGTTGTTTTTTTTTTGTCGTATCCGTTTAAGAATTCTAAAATCCAAATCATTACAACAAAACATCATCACAACTAAGCCAAAAGATGAATAATATCTTTCTGAAAAGTCTGGAGACAATGTCTGTAAAGGGCAAAAGAAACAAACACACAAACAAACAAACAGGTAAACAAGATGTAAGATTACCGTATATACTATTTATCTGCTGATAAAAAGTCGCACTAAAACTGAGCACTCTTGTAGCAGAAAAAGATGTGTAAACTCCACACTGACACACTTGTTATGTCACAGTATTGTTTGGGCCAACAATGTGTGAATCATAGTGTGACAAAAAGACAGTCAGTCCCACCACACAGCGCAGAGATGCACAGGAGCAGAAAAGGAGTGATTAATATGGACGGCACGGGACACTGTTAGAGAGAGCGAGGCTTAAAAGTTGAAAGGCTTAGAAGGTCAGTTTAAGGGGTCTTTTTGGAGAGCGGTAGGGCTAAGGCTAAGCTAGCACAGCACACGTGAACATACCCGGGCTGTCGGGATCATCTGAGTGACAAAGACAAGACACAGTAGCACAGGTTGAATGGCAGCTATTCCACATGGAGAGATGCCATGCTCAAAGGTTTTCTCTCTTTAAGTCCAAATCCAGCCTCACACAAAACATACGAGTCAAGTGTGGCCCGTGTAAGCATTTAAAGGCGACATATTATACTGTGAAAATGTAAGAAATTATTGACAATAATAACCACACTTAGGGCAGGGTGAAAAAAGTAATATCATAGTTTTCTTGGAGTTAGATCACGATTCTTGTAAACTGTCTATTTTCAAATTGCTTTTGAGGTAAACACAATTATCTGCTTTTTTAGAAATATAATCCTTCACAGTCAATGTCTAGATCCAGCCGGCAGTGTTGCCGGTTTGACCTCAACCCTTCAATAAAAAAATATTAAAATGAATCATTTAATTAGAACGTTGTGTATCTCTACAAAACAAGTTTAGCAATTCGTAACAATAATAACAACTTTTAGAGATGAAAACATGCTAAAAGTGGGACGATATACGATATTATCGCTAATCGCAATAATTAAGGGCTGCAGTTAAATAATCGTGGCGTTTTTTATAATCGTGATAATCGTACGTGACAATAATTGCAATTATAGCAGCAAGTCTGTGGCTTCTAAGAGCATCCAAAATCTGACGCTGTGAACCCAGTAAAAGCTGTTTTATGGTTAAACAAAGAAAAGGTTCATGTGTTAGAGTTAATTAATGACTCTAAGACAAAGTTAGTAGATTTTTGCTGAACATTGTAAACATTTGTTCACATTGAATCATTATTGATTGTACTTAGACCAAAATATAATAAGCCGTTGTTCAAACACATACATATTACATATTGTGCGCTAATAAATAGTTCACTGATTTAGAATCTGTGCACTTCTATGTTTAGTAAAATATTGTGATAATATCATTAATCGCGATTATTTTGGTCACAATAATCATGAGTGCAAATTTTAGTATCGTCCCATGCCTACTAATAATGTGTCTCCTTTAAATGCTTAAAGTTCAAATCATGGTTTAATAAATGAGGATGATTCACTATCAATGCACCACTGCATAAAAACACAAGGCTGCAATAAGAGAACATGGATTTTTTTCTATTAAATGATTAGAGAGAAAACACAAAAAGCCCTCCATATGCTGCATTACGCAGTGCCATTTTGGATAGGCAATCCAGTGGAATTACAATCGTGCTTTGTTTGGAAACCTTTACAAACCTGCTTGCTCCACTTCCTCCTCAATATCAATTTTAAAATATTCTTGAAAATTAAAAAAAATAATAATTCAAAGAAAAAGGCAGAGAATAGGAGATAGAAATCACAAAAATTACTGATTATTGAAAAAATAATTAGTTTCTAAAAATAAAAACAGAATGAAAAACAACAGCGTGTAATTAAGAATAGTGACAGCACTGAAAACAACAACATGACCTATGACTAACCTCAAACCAAACAAAAGAAAATAGATCAGAGTTGGAGTCGAGTGAGGTGAGTAGGAGTGGTACCTTTAAGGCTTGGGAAGGGCGTGGCTTTCTCCCTCGCTGCCTTGTTTGGAAGAGCAAGGTTGGAAAGACTAAAACTTGTGCCGTGGTTCTTGTATAGATTACCTGAAAAAGGAAAAAAAAAGATAAATATATTTCTGTGAGACGGAGCAAAGGAAGGGCTTATTTATTTACGATGTTCATTACAATTCAATATAATACGTATTATAATTCAACAAATATATTCCGGTAGATGTTTGCATAAAACTCAATGAAAGAGAAACCTATTTAATCCTTTTACTTGAGTATATTAACATAACGTGGCCACCTGGTTAAAAAATTGTTTACACCTCTGGGTTATTGAATCATGAAATTGTACCTCCCGAAAGAGAGTTGGTTTAGTGCGCATTAGGGATGTCAAGATTATTAGGTTCATCGATAATCGTGATTATTCAAGACCAAGTACAAATGAATAATAATCGTGACAATTTTAGAAGCAAAATGAGAAACTTTTTTAGTTTATTCTACAGAAACAGAAAAATATCAGTTCCAGCTTAAGGCAAAGATGTGTTATATATCAGATAAATACATAGTTTTTATGTATTTTTACTACAGTAACAAGTAAATTTGTGATTTATTCTTGTTATAGTTATTAGGGATGGGACGAGACAGAATTTTCACGAGACGAGACGAGCCACGAGATTGAGTCCACGAGATCGAGACGAGACAAGATTTTTAAATAATTTGCATTAATTGTTTCAATTTAGAATTTAAACAAGGCACATTACAAAATTTGATTTGTATTATTTATTATTGTTAGTTTATATTCTTTTAGTTTAGCTTTACCTTTCATTATGTGTATCACCTTGGATTTTTATTATTTGAACGATCTGTGTTTTGACTGAAATTGATCCACTCCTCCGTGTGTAGCTCAGGCTCCGCCCCCTTTACCCTGCTTCACAGCGCTGCCGCTGCTGCTGCAGGGACCAGATGCACACAGATGAGGAGACTTTCCTACTTTTTACATGACAGAGGCCAAAATATCTCTTTGTGGATCTATTTTAAACTATGTTAAGTGTGAAAAACACTGCGCTTTTCCCGCGATGTCCGCGCGTATATTTGACGATTATATATTTTTCGCGCTAACTTTTACAATGTTTAGGACTAATTATCTCTGTCAATATTGGTCCTATCTTTACTAAATGAAAACTGAGACGGAGTTTAGACTGTTTTCTGTCAGAATAAGTCCGCTACAAGTCTGTGTGTGGAGGAGAATATTTGCTACAGCTGCTCAAAGATACGAAACTTAATTTCATGACCATAGAAAAATCTCACGAGACAGATCAGTACGTGTGCGCACAGTATCGTGACAGTTTGATCTCGCGGCACGAGATCTCGTCCCATCCCTAATAGTTATATATTTCCAAATACCAACTATTATTTGTTTGCCACAGCAGAAGGTTAAATACAGATATCAGTATTGCTTCAACCCAATCTTATTAAATGTTGCCATTTAAGAAGCAAAATTTAGTTTTTTGATCATCTCTATTAAAGCAAAGGCTTCTAAATGTTTTTGCAACCTTTGATTTCATTAAACTGGTCAAAATTGTTAGACAGTGAGAATGCAAGAAAATTAAAAATGTCTTGGTCACAACAAGCGTAATCGTGAATAAGTGCCAAATCGTGATATTTTGTCTCACGATAATCGCGATGATACAATCTGATATTGTGACATCCCTAGTGTGCATCAGCCAATGAAAACAAAACATTTGATACACACACAAAAAAAGCTCTGAACACTGCACTGCGTTGCGTTGTTTGGCGGACATTTTCTTACTTGCAAAGGACATGAGCCCTCCCAGTCCATCGTTGCTGCTGTTGGAGATGGTCGAGTTGGGTGAGCTGTTGTGAGAGTCCTCTCCGTCAGACTCTCCGGGGAGTCTCAAGCTGCTGGGACGCAGTGGGCGCGCAACCCTGAGGTCAAATCAACAGAGACGCGTTAGTCTGAATCTACAGCACGTGTCAGGGCTGCACAATAAAGAATAAAACGTGTAATTTCAAAGTACATCTAAGTTTGTTTGAATAGTTTTCAAGTAGTTAGCAATTTGGCTAAAGGTAATGAAAGGATTGCACACATCTTCCTCATCTAGACATATTTATTTTACTTTACTAGATAGTATAAACACTAGAAAATTCCTAGATTTTTTAAATAATTTTAAATCTTAATATTTTCAAGAACTGTAAAAACCTTTTAGTGCATAAGGTATAGAGTTTGAACTGTATCATAAGAGTCAAAAATGTAAAATATCAAACACATTTTCCTACAAATGCACAGCCCCATAAGTCGTTTACAATTACATTTGACAGTAAGGCACACAATCACACCAAACATACCACCTTGATTCAAAACCACCATGGAATGAGCTGGGTGAATAGGTGTGCTTGGGTGTAAAAAAAAAAAAAACATTTCATGGTGGGTCAGAAAGCTCTTTGAATGATCACACAGTCATTCAAGCCACAAACAAGTTGAACACACTTGTTGCCATTGAGGTTCTGGTTGAATCGAGGGGTGTAGGATTCCACTTGCTCATCCGCCTCGGGGTCATCCTCAGTGGGGAAACCGTACTGAGGCTCAAAGTAGGGGTTGTCGTACTCTGGCTTTTTGTTTGCTGTGTCCACCACTCCACTGTCTGCTGGAGGCCGGAGAAACGGCTGGCTGGCCAGGCCTGGCACGGGGTTTTGCAGTGCTGCAGTGGCTGAAGCCTCCATCTCAGGTGGTTCTCCAGGTTCCTGAGAAAGGAATGCAAAAGGATTTACAAATCATCTGGCTTGTGGGTGAACAGGAGCCACTGCCTGCATCTCTTTGATCACTGGGTTACTTTAATTCTTCTGCTGTTGCATTATGCCTGGTGAGGTTAATGGTCTTTTGTTCTACATAGTAGGATTGGACAACAAAGTTTTAGTTTTCACAATTTAGTAATCTTAATTTTAGTTGGTGGGGAAGATTAAAGATCCAAACAAAAACTAGTCAAAACATGGATAGTATGCAAAGCTCTGGAAATCTGTACCTACTGTACGTACAATACAGTTCCTTCACTTAGTAGAAAGCACTCAAGTGACATAATGGTTATTGTAATAACTGGTGTGATATTAAAGATGCACATATCAATAGCTATATTACCACACTGAGAACTGTCTATTAAAGATGACCTACATGGTTGACTCCCTGGATGATGGTACTGGGGCTGGAGCTGGCCGTGGTGCTGGAGCTGGACCGGAGAGGCTGACCATCAGAGGGTTCAGTGGGAACGTCAGCACCTCCCGTGGGACCCTCCGAGTTCTGACTGTCTCTTAGATCCTGAAGATCCTGGAACTCCACTTCACTGGGGTCGCCAAGCGCTGCGTGTGTCGGTGGATCCAAATCTGAACACAATTTTTATTTTGATTAACTACGGGTGGTTTACAGATTTGATGTGTTCTGTGATATGAATCTCAATGTGCATGCCTTTTCTCCACGTCTGAGTGATTACATGCTCCGGGCTATTTAAGCATTTGAGTTTTTGTTTCTAATTAAGCATTCAATCAGTTACAATTGTGTGGTCAACTCTACTTAAACCATTCTGTCCATAACCCGAGGCTATCGAAATAAAAAAGAAAGATAATTTATGATGAAAGACCTACTAAACCATAAAAACCACAAAAGCAAATCTGTGGGGGGAAAAGAAAGGAATGCTTTCAGCTCTGAATGTCAAAGGCAGTATGTGAACAAACTAAACTGCAGTGTTAATCAAGTGCCAATAGTGTTTCATAGAATGCGATGTAAGGATTATTTCAAATTCTTGAAAATGGATTAGAGCCAATGTTGATGTAAGACAATTCCACTTCACAATAATGTTAAAAATATGAAAACGATAACTCACTTGTGGTCTCTCCTTGAATATCTCCTTGGATCATTTCACTCACAAGGTCTCCAAGTGAAGAGTAGGAGGAGCTGGAGCCATCATAAGCGTCACTGTCACTGCCACTGAAAAACAACACAGCAGATTTTTATCAGTTACTTTATGCCCATGCTAAGAGGAGCATCGCAGTTATAATTGCAACTGGAGAAAGAATGCAATTTCCTCCCTTAATGTGACCATGAATGCAAAACTAACTTTGGAAATTGAAAATGTGTGGTTGTTTGACTTTGAAGGTTTGCTAATATTAGAACATTATGTGCACATAATGAAAATACCTATAAAGCAGTAAAGTGTTCAGCAGGATCAGCAGCAGCTACTGTATGTGTATAAGTCCAGTGCTCTGAGGCATTAATAGCAGGCAGTCTTAGCACAGTGTAGGTGTTTTACAGTGAAGCCAAGTGATGTTCGCACCTGTCCGTGGGGTCAGACTCGTTGGCGTCGTCCTCCAGAGGGCTGGCCATGGCCTCCACCAGCTGTGAGCTGCCATCATACACTCGGTACAACACTGGCTGCAGCTGGTGGGCGTACCACTTGGGCTTATCTCCGATTAAAGACGGGTCAAATACATCTAAAGAAGAAGAAATGAAATAATCTTTTTTCAACACACTCATTATAAATATGTGGTTGATGTGACCCAGATAGCAGGCTTATCTTGTTAGCTGACAGCTCAATTAAAAAGAACTCAAGAACACCATAACAAACTTACTGTTGTGAATCCTCTGAAAAGCCAGGTTTGTTGGGTTCAGGGCCCATTCTCCGTAGAACTCCACAGCCTGAGTATGAGAGAGTTTATCTGCAAAACTAGAACGACGCGGCCGAGAGGCCAAAAACGAAGAGCACTGGAAGGCCACCACAGGTCGAGGGAACAGGCGCAGGGTACGCGTATGCATTTGGAACCCCTGGAGAACATTTGGGGAGTTGAAGAAACGCACCATGGCAACCCTGCAAAAAGATAAAAAAAAATTTAAATGTATTACGATTACCATTGTTTTTAAGGTTTTACTAAACATTTTGCTTGTTATCACCCAATTTAGCTATTTTGATGAGGTTTATAATTGTCTTTTGTCCATGATAATATGACATGTAGAAGTAATTCTACAACCTTTATCTAACAACCACATCTTAAATATCAGTGAATATTCAGATAAATGACACAGGTGTTATGATTTGACAAATGATAATAACTTGTAACAATTGCTGCTAAATGATGGCTGTTTGGAAAAGGAGCCGTTATATATTTTAGTGCTGGTCAGAAAGTCACCAAAGATACAAATCAAAGTGACTAATACTAACATCCCATAGGTTTGCTCAGGTTGCCATTATTAGTGAAGTGCAGGGCGTGAGAACACTTGCCTGGTGGCTACATCCACTGAATCCACATCGTTGCCATAAATGAGAGGGTTGAACTCAGTGGAGGACGGTGAGGCTTTATCTCGCCCAGGTGGAAGTAAGGGCAGCTCTTGACCTTCCTGAAACTTCTCCAGGTTCAGAATGGGTTGGGTGTTCAGGCTCATACTGGCTAAAGCCTAAAATAAGTCACAGCACAATCATTACAAACACAGTTCCAAATGAAAGGAGAGAGGGTAGTTAGGACAGGACTAGATTGGGACACTCCTGGCATCAACAAGCAGGAATTGTGTTGCTTTCTTTCCAAATTGATTTTTTTCATTCTATTGAAACAAATCAAGTTATAATGGATTATAGAAGTCCATAGCAAACTGAACATGCCGAACAGCTTCTGTGGATTTATATAAACTTTAGTTAATATCTTGCTCTCTTTTGTAGCTGCACAGACACTGTTGTCATCATTTCACTTTCTCTTGACTCCTCCAGTCATTTTATGGTGTGCAAAGATTTAAATCCATTGGTAGAATAATAAAAATGCACTCAAACTAACTGCTGACAATGTACCAGACATGTCGAGTTCAGAGAACAATAAGTTCTTTAATGTCCAGTGCCAGTAACCCTCGGGAAAAGTTACATAATGAGACATGTGAGTACGTTTTCTTGCAACTCACAGACCTGTGAGACAGACCTGTGGACATCAGACACATTCTAGTACTTATGTGAACAGCTGTAAGAGAGCACAAACTAATTCTAGCAATCTGTTTTTGTCAAGTTCTATATATTTAGTAGGGAGGGGACAATTCTGTTTGTCATAAATTCAAGTCTTGTCTTGATATTTAGGTCACAATTTTGATATATTTTTTATTTTATTGAGCCTCTGAAGAACAAAAATTACTTTGCTTAATTTGCTAAATAAAACATAGTTTTCCATACTATTGCAATGCAATCTATAGTGAAATAGGTCAGAAGTTTATTTAATTTGGAAGACAAAAAACACATTTTTTTAATTTGAAGCAAAACGCGAACCCAAACCTTTCAAAAGTTTATATTTTAGTTATTCACAACTTCACAAAAAACCTTTTCTAACTGCTCAAAAGTGACAACACAAAGCCTTGTAGGGCTGTGTATATAGATCAATTTGATAGTATTCTGAGATTGTCCCATCCCTGTTATTTTGATATTTCTTTCAGTGACAAATTTGTTTTACTTATTCTACACTTGAAATTTAATACAATCCATAACTGTGTTGGTTTCAAAAAGAATTGCATATTTTATTTCTGTTTTGTTCCTTCGTATCTCACCGTTTTGTCACCTACCAGCACATTCTCTTACTATTCTTAACCTGACCCCTTCCTGTAAATGTTGATGCCAGAGGTGGGCCTGTTACTTTGGACGAGGAACAGGAGGAGCTGGTCAGTGTGCATGGTCGCTGCAGACTCAAGAGTCAATGTTAAGCTTAGCAGAATGGAACATTTAGTCGGCCTGAGTGACTGGTTAAGTTCAGGGTGATTAATCGCTTTTTCGCATCGTCATGAAAATCGATTACATAAACACATATTGCTGCCAAAAACAGATGCACGCACATTCAGTCATGCTCAAGCCAGAGCTAAGCGGCGTATCCTTAAAAAAAAAAAAAAAAAACGGCTGTGGCACATTCTCACGCGTTTACTCAAGTCTGGAGAGAGGAGACAAATATTGACAGGCAGTTTGGTGTGAGGAAGGAGATATCCGTGCAGGGCTCATTTGCATTCCACACCAGGCAAACATGAGTAACCTTATTTTCAGCGGAGAAGAAGATCTGCTTTTGGGTGATGGCGCTGAGCCTAAGCAGACACTGAGGAGAGGGAGGAGAGTCACATGAGGCCAGCGGTGGAACGGCACATGACACAGGGGAGGACATGGACGTGAACCACTCTTTCTTTGTCTCCTTTGTCCACACTGCTCTGGGAAACTAGTCATGCTTTTTTTTTTACGTTCAGAGAAAAAAAAAATCTTCTTCATATGTGACAGTTTGTCTATAATCTTAAGCAACATATTTTGGGTTCATTTAGAAGATCTGATCTGGCAATCAAACCCAATTTGCAAATACTTAATTCGGGATTACTATGTTTGGGTTACTTCAGTTTTACGTTAGCTCACCTTTAGACTTTGCTTGATCCAGGTTTAGCTATGCTTTAGACCTTGTTTGGTCCTAGTATAAGCACTACTTTAGAGGATGCTGGTCCTGGTTTAATGCTGGGAAAATCCAGTTTCAGATTTGGTTAGTATTTGTCTAATTCTTGTTTAATTCTAGTTCAGACCCGTAGTCCAATAAAAATCAAGCATATACTATAGCAATAGTTAACATTGCTGAATTAGATTGAGTGCTGTGGATACTTGGTGCAGCCCCAAATTTGGTCAAAACTGGTAATGTATTGTGCAAGTACCCGTCCTAGAAGTCATAACCCTCTGAAAAATCTGTTCTCTTGAAAATTACGCTGAATAGCACTGATTTAGACTTTCTCACCGGCAAACAGCATAACGACAAAGTACAGGATCCTCCATTAAAATGGGCACCCAACACAATAAACATTTTAGAATTGAAATTATTAAACGTGGATATTCAGTTTGAAACTTTTTCAATTCACACATATTTTTTTATATTTCATAATTAAATTGTGATGTTAGTTTAAGAGGAAAAAGATTCCACCAAGTATTAAACAGATTTTAAGTCCAGAAAGATAAATCATGGTACTTTCAGCATAATAGAAGTGGTAAAGCTTTTTATCTGTTGCAACCCAAGACTTTTGTAAACACATGACAAAAGTACAGAGGAAAAGGAGGAAAGAAAACTGATGTGAAGACAGGACAATGGTGCAAGAGACGACAGACAAACAAAGAGCGCTCCTAACAAGTCAACTCCGCTACAGACGATTCATTGTAACCATCTGCTGCGCTGGTTACAAATGAATGGGGATGAACAAAGCAGATCCTGTGAAATAGTTTCAAATTATTCACTAATGTAGGCCTACTTTACTAAATAAAACTGGTACACCACAAGACAAGATGCACTGCATTAGTATAGGTTAGACAAAGAGAGAACAC
This sequence comes from Mugilogobius chulae, assembly GCA_038363315.1. Classification (NCBI taxonomy): domain Eukaryota; kingdom Metazoa; phylum Chordata; class Actinopteri; order Gobiiformes; family Gobiidae; genus Mugilogobius; species Mugilogobius chulae. The sequence continues at coordinate 20,338,653 of CM076403.1, read as the reverse complement.
ACATGTTTCAACACCATGACTAAGGCTTCCTTTTTTTGCTCCGACATCATTGTCTTAATGATGCAATCTTTTTAAAACCTATAATAATCTGACTTGGGATATGGATTAGAGTTAAACCCTCAAGATAGGTCTATGCTTGTGCAATTCTATTCAATTACAAAAACTTTATTATAGGAAATACAGTTAATTTCTTACAAAAATTATATGTGTGCTAGTTTTGCCTTTTTATATAGGGCTGCAACATTTAAATGACATATTTGAAAAAGTTGCAAATGCATCTTAATCATCATTATCATCATCTACAAAGAATATGTAAGGTATGCAAAATACAATTTAAAAGGAAGATAAAATAATAGACTTCTTTTTTATGTAAAATATGTTTAAAATTTCAAATAGTAGATAATAGTTTACACTGATAGAACAGAAGTACTAAGTAATTGTTATTTACTGTTACAGATTAGCCATGTTCATGCAGCCCTTCCCAAAGAGCAACCTTGACTTGTTCTTTTATCAACATTTGAAAAGAAAGGTGGAGCAACTAAAGTAAACCTACAACTGATAAAAGTTTCACTTGTCTGCTTTTGCAACATAGAGTTTAATCTCACAGTCCATTCAGCCATCTTGTTCGGTGGACATTGGTAAAGTAGGAGTTTGTTTTTGAAATGCAATTGTTAAAACCAGACTTTGCAGAGTTCAGTGCGCAGTCATCTTCGCCACACAAACAAAAGGGAGGGAGCTGCTAACGCTACAGCACAACACAACAAGCTGGCTCTGATTCAAGGCTTTCTTTAGTCACGGCGCATATGACAGCAGCCTGGTAAACAATAGCACTGTTTAAACACGACATACTCGATTCCGAGGAGGGAACGGCTTAAGCTGAATAAATATGCACATGTACAGCACACCATTTAGACTACACGGCCATTGTAAAGCAGATAAACTATGCTTGTTCAATACTGCAGGAGTTAGAATTGGCCAAAAATTGTATTTTTAAGAACTGTTGCGCTGCTAAATTGCTTTCATGGACTTCGATAAGGATAAATAAATAAGTTTTGAAAAGTAGATAAAAGCAAGTTTTTAGCTCAGACCTCTTGCAAATCTATTTATTTGGGTGAAAATTAGTCCACAATATCATGACCACAACTAATAATGATCTGTTTGTTCACCAAACTCCAGATGGCATTCAGTGCATTTACATGATCAGAGAAATCAGACCATTTGGTTTCTCCGTTTTGCTCCGGTTTACATGCAAGGGAGTCCTGCTGTCACCGGTTCACTACTCTATGATTCAGACTGCATTATGCTGATTTGCCTAAATATTGCCAATTATTAATAACTGTAATATTTCATGTAGGACTGTTTAAAACATTGAGAACCGTGTTACAAATGTAGTTAAATGTGAGACTGTGTGACACTTTGTGCAGAGCACTTTATTGTTCTAAGAATTGTAACTTTATTGCTGGAATGTATAGTGTGCAGGGATTGTGAGCATGCTTAGTAATATTTGTCCAGCCTCAGATCTATTGTCTGTTTACATGACATCTGAAATCAGACTACAATCGGTCAGGACCACATATGCGACTTGGTTTTCCAAAAACTGGTTTACAACTCCTCAATCAGTGTGCCCAGGTTTACATGTGCTTTGGAGAACTGGTTTAAATTGGACTAGGCAAGTCAACAGTTTTTCCTGGCCTGCATGTAAACGCCCTGATTGTGGCTAACTGCTGTTAGCATAAAAGCTCGTCTCGCTCCTAACAACTGTGAAAAAAGCTTCAAAAACACATTGTGGTCAATAATTCTGAGGCTCAGAATGCATTAGGTAAGTGAACAATGTGGACTGAAAAAAAAAGCATTATTTCAGTTTGTTTTTCATTTTTAAAGCAGCAAAAAATGACGCTTTAAAGCATACTTTTAACTTTACATTTCTATATAGTGTTACACAGTAGCGTGCTGGGATCATTTTTCAGCCCGGGAAAATCAGACGTTAGATTGGAACATTTGTTCATGAAGTCACGTGACTTAGCTGGTAGTTGAGTGGTTAAGAACTGCGCAGTTAAGCTTTTGCCTTTTCTGCACCCACGTTCGAGTCCCGCTCAGGAAACCTCTCTTCTGATTTTTTTTTTTTTTCTTTTAACCAATATCTACTCCACCTCTCATACATTCTCTTCTCCAGTAGTAAACTACCTAGTTTTAGTCACGACATGGTCATAGTCCGGCTTTCCTCCACCTGACGCTCTTGGACACACACACGCAGCACGCGCTCACACAAACACAGAGCGTTCTGGCCCACAGTGTCTGAATGAGGAAATGCACTCCGCTCCGCCGCGGTGATTCGCGCATATAAATCTGCTGAAGTGTTTGTTCATCAGCCGTTTTTGCTCGTAACTCCGAGAATATACAACGGATTTACTTGAAACAAAGTTTGACTAAGAGCTTATTAGATGTAGAGCGTGTTTTTGGGCTCCAAAATGTGTCAAGAGTCTTTGATTATGCGCTATGTGCTGTGAATCACATCATAGACTTGAAGTAGCAACGGGCTCCGCCTCTGCCAGCACTGTGCTCACATTTGCCAGCTGCATGGGCCGGGCCTCTCTCTCTCTCTCTCTCTCTCTCTCGCTTTCTCACTCTTCAACCACGGAGCGGAGGCCACCGGCCCAAAAGTCACGCGGCCCACCGGGAAACGTCCCGACTCTCCCGATTAGCCAGCACGCCCATGGTGTTACACAATGCACCTTTAGGCCACCAAAGAAACCAGTTCACAAAGTATCAGCTCCTTCTGAAACGTATTACCAGCAGTGGGAGCAGCTCAACATAAAAACTATTCCCAGAGTTTACTTTAGGAACCCTGTCGTGTGTTATTTACAAACCTTTGAATCAGAGCCAAGTTGTGGTCTACTATAATCAGACTATTGTTAGTTTCTGTCAACTAGCTTCTTTTCTAGTTTTTGTATCTATTTTTGTTTTACCTCCACTGGCTAGAGCATGCAAAGAAAAAGGACAAAAAGACATTAGTTTGCCAGGCAACCCATTCAATGTTCCCATACCACATCTACAAAACTGTTGAGGGAGGAAGTGCATACTCTTCACATCACTGGAAGAAAAGGGTCAAGTACATAGAGTATGACAATACAGCATATACAAAATACAAATGGTTGATTCCTATATTGAGAGTGTCTAGGAGTAATTACTGTAGTTAAACCAATAAATATCAAACGTGAAAAGAATAAACAATACACTTTTATACCTGTTTCAAATGTTTCTTGAGTTCCCCCGCCTCTGGCTCAGGGAGAGGTGGCAATATCTCTGCATTGGTTGGGGCGATGACCTGTAAAAAGTATTAGAAAAGGAAAAAAAAAACATGAAAGGTGGTCTGTCTATCTTTGCCTAGAATGTTCCACAGCAGCCATCCCATAGTCAAAGTTCAGTTTTGTTTTTGTGTTACATTTGTACATGTTTGTTGTGAGATGGTAAATATGGTGAAATAAAAAAGTAGAGACTTTTGTGTTAGTGATAAACTGAGAAGTCAATGTTATTTTATTCACTGCAAAACACAAAATGTACCTAAAACGAAATAAAAACAGGTCGATAGACTTCTTGAAAGCAGATTATTTTAACTTACTTGTTTTATAGTTGAAAAGTGTCTATGTATGTAACAGTTTTTTTAACCCTACATGCTTCACTCGAAATTAGATTTTTTTTTTTAGATAAAAATTTTTAATTAGGGACAGGTGGTCGGTGAAAACAGGGATTTTCTAAGCGCTGAAGCATCAACTGTCAGGTCAATGAAAAATTACTCAAACATGCATGAATCGAATCAAATCAAATCCAACTTCTACATACAACTAATGAGGAGAAATTGTTATACTATGGCTAAAATCTCAGAAAAGTAACAGGTTTCCTTTAAAATTGACCTTCATCTTTTTTAGAATTTTTAGGTTTGAAAAGTAGTTATGTGACATGCTTTGAAATCATCACAATTTTTCAAAAAAAATAAATAATGAAATAAATATATGGGCGAGGCTAAGGAGTCAGAAAACATTGTATTTCTGAGGAGGGATTCACAGTAGAAAAATCCCAATTCTGACTACTCATGCCTCATTTGCACAACAATGAGGCGTGAGTCTGTATAAATGAACTTTACTGTGGTGGCTACTGACCCTGCTGCTGTCCAGGTCCACAAGCCACACGTCGTCTGGCATTTTGAAATCTGCTTTGTACAGAAAGAAGCTGGCCGGTACTCCAATGATGTACGGAGTGGGTGCAAGCAGCAACTATAAAAACACAAAGATGCATATATTTATTATTTATTTAAACATCAGCATAAATCTCCTGTGTTTTCTTCTCTGTAGGAGTCTGACGCAACAAAACCTACATGAACTCCCGGCGAACCGTGGATACACTGCTGTATAAAATACCATGGTCTTGTATAGATTGGACGTATGTAGTTTCATTAAAAATGAATCAACTGAAAAGTCCAGTTTCTATGGTAACAGACTCAGAAGAGGATGGCTATTTGCAAGCAGCAGGCATTATTTAGCCTAGGTCAGTGAGAAATGGCTGGTTTGCTAAAATGATGGTTTGTATCTGATGGAAAAGTTTTTGATAGTCGTATTTAATTGCTTTAAAAGCTTTTGACACTGCCTGAAATTACGGCAGTTGTTGCTAATTTTAAGCAATTAAATTCTACATGTTCATTACATCAGTGGTTCTAAAAGTGGAGTCCGCTGGATCATGTGTAGGGAATCACCCAAAATTTTTTTGAAACATTTTTTTCAATATTACAATTTCTTATGATTTACTATCCTAAACATAGAATTTTGGATTGAAAAGATAGATAGCTTTGAATAGAAACAAGTAAACCAGTAAAAATGACCGTAGAAAACTAACCATTTATTCAAATTTGATATAGCATAGCTTTAATTTCCGAATTTTCATCTGATACCCGAGCGAAAAGTGATAGGAGGTTAATCTGAGAACCCCTGCATTATTACATTATAACAATCTTTGCTTTTCCTTGCCAAACAAAACATACTGATTTGATAGAAAACTATAGAAACAGCATAAGTTATGTGAGCAGTACCTGTTCTGCAGATGCCATGCACGTTGGTAACAAAGGAATGACTGGAAACATGTACTCGAGAGGGTAGATCATAGCGACGAAGGCCATCACACTCATGGACAGAGCATTGTAGTCTCTGGACTGAAGAATCACCTAATGACAACAAAGCATAGGTTACTTCTAATCACCAACGACTGGGAATGAAAAAAGAGACATTTTATATATTCTGTGTGAGAACTGTTCTGATTTATGATATTTTTCAACCTCCTCCTCCCATTGGTCAGTCTTTGTCATGCTCCAGGCAGTGACAGGCAGATTTAATCAGTCATAGTGAAGTGTGGACTCTCAGGAGAACCATTAGAGGTTATGTACTGACATTCCTTCATTCTAAATTTTCCCACTGCGTTTTGGAAATGACGTTGGAAATATAGGACACTTTGATTGTCCTCATCATTATTCTCCTAAACACAAGGACTTGGGAAACTTCTTAAGGAGAGAAAGGTATAGAAATGGGACAATAGTGCTGAATTGTTCAATAGTGGTGTTTCAATTGGGGTTGTTCCGATACCGATACTGGTATCAGCAAAACCTCAGATATCGTACAATTTTCAGGTATTGGAATTATTAGGGCTAGGCGATATGGACAAAAATGTATATCTCAGTATATTTTGTTCATATTTCAATAAACGATATCTCGATATCTTTGAAATGACAGTTTGAGTGAAATATGTTTTCTAAGGCTAGTTTGCTAATTAGAAATGTACAATTGTGATAACAAAATGTGTTTTTCAAAATCCAAATACATAAGGGTTACATCAAAGTTTAAAAAATGACTTTTTAAATGAAATAACAATATTTTATGTAAGCAGCCCTTATTTTTTGCTTTATGAGATTTATGAGTCTAGTTTACAAAAGACATTATTAATAGTAACAGGTAACTGATTATTGATTTTAATGTGAGTACATAAGGGAATCTTTAGCCATTATATTGCAATATTTGGTAATGAAACTGGTATCGGTATCTGCACCTACCCTGAGACAAAGTATCGGATCGGAACAATACTAGTTTCAATTCAATTATGCAGCTGGGTTTGATCTAACCTGGCCAGCCAGATGGTTTATCTCGCGGTATTTGTGAATTCACAAACACGAGATAAACCATCTGGCCTTCGTCCGGCTCGATTGGTTTGAGAGTCCGAAACGGCCGTGGTTCGGTCCACTCACATCACAGCAGCGTGGTTTTGAGGCCCAATCACATTGTAGCAGGGCGGGCTAACACGGGCCGCTAGCTCCCCGGTGCCGCAGCCGAGTCTATTTCAAGCTAAACAAAGACGGCGGCTTCCGTGGATGTACGTGTTTCTGCTGCTTTTAATGCAGTTACGGAGTAATTTCTTTTTGAAAGAAGAGCAGTATGTGTGACACGTACTTGTTCTATCTCACGCGGACATTGGATACACCATTACGAGTTGTTGCTGTAATTGGCTAAGCACAAATAAGGTAGGCCCCACACCCAATCAGCTCAAAGTATTTCACTAACGCCCCGCCTTTTCTCGAACGCTTTCAGCGAGTCAAGTCCCAGATGGATATAGTGAGAACTCAGATAGGAGTTCAACACAGATCCATCTGGCGTGAGCCAGGTTAGGTTTGATCCTCATGTGTCCCTCCATGACTCTGTTTTGTACTTTTAGGAAAGGGTCGAGTCATATCTCTGTCAGAGGACGCAAACAGCAGGTACTACGTTAAATCTGCCACATTGTTATTTATTTAAAAGTCATGTTTTATTGAACAGATTGAACAAAAAAGATCTCAGATATGTAATAGTATCGAGACTAGAATAAAACTGTGACAAAATAGAATTATCCCAATACTAAAAAAGTAAGCATCTCAACTGTGTGAGAGCCAAAAGTATGTATCAGTGAGAATTGTGCTGCAGATTTGTTCCTGTTGTTTATCTGGCTTTCCACTGTTTGATTTTTTTTCAGAGGTCATTGACAAACTAAGTATTTAGCAGGATTGCAGATTTTTTTTTTTTTTTTCTTGAGCAAGTTTTAATACTCACAATTACCACTTATGTTTTTTTGCCACTCACTTCTAAAAATTTTGCATGTTGTGATTTCACCTGCATAACCTTCCAGTTTACCGGTAGTCTATCCAAATGTGAACATGAACAGGAAACAAGAGTCAAGGCAACATGCGGCACAGTTATGGGTGAATCATCCTGACAGCATTGTGAGCAGTCCTTCTAAAAGCTGCACTTCTAAACTAAAATTGTAGCAAACGTTTCTGAAAAGAGCAAAACGCAAGACACATTTTTCTCCAGTTTTCTTTGAATCCACTCAATGACTCTGCAGCAGAAAGCACTCAGACTCCATTTGTATTATTTATAAAGAACTGTGAATCGTCTAGTGCCGCGGTGTAATTTCAGGCTTTTAAAAGGGCTTTTTGAATCGGAGCTGTGAAACAAATGTGAACGCTGAGAAATAGTTTTGAATAATGGAGGATCTTGGCATGTTTGCTTTTGTGCGGCCGTGTCTTCTTTGGCAGGGTGGATCAAATCTTCGCTTACAGCCGGTGTTTGACTGATTATCGCTGTCCAAGAGCAACTCCACTCCGGCGCAGGCAGATAGACTTACAGTTCTCCTAATAGCTACGGCTTACTAGAATTGCATTTGGTGGAGGCGTAGATGTCGGTTCATTCTTACTTTCTGCTGTCAAAGCTGTAGTCTTTGAGAGAAAAATGTAAAAAAAAAAAAAAAAAAAAAAAAAAATTGACAAGAAATCTTATGCTAAAATTGTGGAATAAACTAAATTATGGTAATTTGTATACATGGGCATTTCTTTGACCGATTTGTCTGTCGATTCCAATTTTCAAGGCCAATTTCTGAGGTAGATTTTTCAGTTTTGTCTGATTGTTGCGTCAATTTAACATTTACGTAGATCACAAGACGCAGTGGTTTTGTACTTTTGAACTTTTTCAAATTTGATCAAAAAGTCATAAGAGCTGGTAAAAAACTTAACCTGAAGACGTGTTAATGATAATAAATTAAAAGCTGAATACAGAAGAATAGAGAGATAAAACAAGTCTTACTGTTTCTTTCTCTCCAAAATTAACTTTGACATCAGCTGAAGACTTCTGTGCCTAAAGCCACTTTAAGCTACTGCCTGATCAAAAATCGGTCAAAATTAGGCCGATATGCAAAAAATCTAAATACCTGAGCGTACATGAATAAGTCGCAACTACTATATTTAATAAAGAAAACAAATTAAGTTAATGAGAAACTAAAATTTAGCCACTTCATTGTAAAAAACGCGAGGTTCAAAACTTGTGATAAAGTAGTGTCCTACAATCCAGAGATTGTGGTCTTAACATGAAACGTAGCTAACAGTACTTAAAAGAATGATGCCTCCCCTCTCCCCTCCCCCAGGACTCCCCTGCGAAAGAGATTCTGAATCTCAGTTGAACTTTACTGGTTAAACAAAGGTCAATACTATTAAATAATTAGTACCAAAAATATCAAACTATTCACCTTATTCTGAAAGCTTCTGCGCGTATGACGGCCTTAAGACGTGCTGCGGCTGCAGCTACGCGCGCTTTGGTGTAAATTGGGGGTTAGCAGCGAGACTTTTCCCTCGCTGTTCACTAGAGGTGGGCGATTTGGGGAACAATTACATTTTATTTATAAAAATTTTTTATTTTTTATTTCCTCATATTGATTGATCTCAATTCGACGTTATTTAGCGTTTTCTCTTTATAATATAATGTGATGATTAACTATGGGACTTCTAATTCAAAACGGACACCTAAATAACTAGCAATTCGACATGGCTATCTCTTTGTCATTCAATTAATTGCCCAGCCCAGCACATCACTTTTGCAAACTAAACTCTTACTCTAACGGAAATGGAATCAAACTATACGAGCCAATCCCATAACAAAAAGAGGCAAAAGGGAGTAGGACCAAATAAATAATAAATAAAAAGATACAGTAATGAGGTTAAGAGAAAGGAGGAATAGGAATAAGGATATACAACACAAATTAAATTGTAATTGATAAAAGAAAAGCAACAACAACCAAAAAAAAAAAAAAAAAAAAAAAAAAAAGCCCTTATTTTTGCTTTATGAGATTTATGAGTCTAGTTTACAAAAGACATTATTAATAGTAATAATAGGTAACCGATTATTGATTTTAATGCGAGTACATAAGGGAATCTTTAGCCATTATTTTGCAATATTTGGTAATGAGACTGGTATCGGTATCTGCACCTACCCTGAGACAAAGTATCGGATCGGAAAAATACTAGTTTCAATTCAGTTATGCAGCTGGGTTCGATCCTCATGTGTCCCTCCATGACTCTGTTTTGTACTTTTAGGAAAGGGTTGAGTCATTTCTCTGTCAGAGGACGCAAACAGCAGGTACTACGTTAAATCTGCCACATTGTTATTTATTTAAAAGTCATGTTTTATTAAACAGATTCTGAGAAAAAAAAAGGATCTCAGATATGTAATAGTATCGAGACTAGAATAAAACTGTGACAAAATAGAATTATCCCAATTAAAAAAAAAAAAAAAATGGTGACATCCTTTTGGAGAGCAAACAGTTCATGTGTCAGCTTGATCCTAAATGTCAACAGTGTGACCATTCCTCACCTTATGTTCCAGTAAGACACAGCTGAGCACTTGGAGGCAGGCGTCCACCCCCAGAAGCTCCAGGGCAGGTGCAGGGGAAGTCCACCATGGAGAAGCGAGAGTTGTCTGGCAGGGCGAAGGTGAGGGGGCGCTTGAGTTCATGGGGCAGGACCTCCACATCCACACGCCTCTGTCCCGCCATGGGCACCGGGGAGCGAAGCAGCCGGTAGATCCACGACTCGATGTCCCGCAGGTCCGACAGGAGCTGGCTGCACTTCTCTTCCGAGGACAGAGCGCCCGTGAATACCCTCCACATGGTGTCTCTGAGGAGAAAATGGAAATGAAGAATGAGAACTCTGGTGCAGTTATTCTTCAAACATTGCTGACTGCTACCAAGTACAGTGCATTTGGTTTAAAAATCGCAAGAAACCAACAAAAATGTGCCAGAATCAGAATCAGCATAGGCCAATATTTCAGATATTTTGACAATATCAGCGTTTATATTTTTAGAGGAGTTCTCTAGTCGCACTAGTAGGGATGCACCGATCCGATACGGGATCAGATTTCGGTATATATCGGTTCAGCCGATATCCTAGTTGTGCCTTTATTTTGACATAATGAGACCTGATGTTGATTCTCATAATGTTTGACATAATGTGTAATGGTTAATATCGACATGACATTTATGACCTGGAGTTTCAGTCTTTCAGTGATTAGTTCAGTTCAGACAGTTGAGTTTTCCACAGTAGTGTTAAGTTAGTTGAGACCTGCACATAACTAACAGTTACCACTATATGAGCAAATATCTTATGTTTTGATAAGAAAGAAAAGCAATTTCAGTCCTTACAATTGTATCGGTTGATATCAAGTATCGTTAGATACTTAAAGAGAAAGTATCAGAATCGGAACTAAAAAAGCTGGATCGTGCATCATGTATAAGTCTCAACTTGTTCTCAGACTAACGACAAAGTAACGATTATGCATATTTACACAATAATGTCACAAAATATTTTAAATCCCAGACGAATATATTTAGTTATTTTTTACTTAAAGTTGGGGTAACCAACTTTTTTTTGTTGCAAATTAGTAAACTTAGTGTTTTCCATTCAAATTCAATAAAGAATCGTAATTCATCATTCATCATGCGCCGAATGCAGCTCTTTGATTGGCCATTGGAGCAGTTCTCTCCGTTTTTAAGTTTTTAAGCCATAATTGCAACCAAAATCAATACATGTCGATATTAACCATGTGTTGAAGGATTTATGAGATGAAATTGTCAGATTTAAACCTAAATGTGTTGCTGTGTAAAAATCAGCTACCCCACCTTTAAGTTAAAGGTAAGTTTGTGAACTTTTATGATGCAAAATCTGTCATGCAAATATCAGCTATTGGCTTCAACAACAACAACAAACAAACAAACCAACAAACGTTATATAGAATACTGTCACTGGCTCAAAAAATCTATTCAGACCAACCCTGAGAAGAATTGCCTTTTCATCACTAATCAAGCAGTCAATAACAAATGTGCAAGATATACAGGCCAAGAATCAAGTTTCCAGCTGATCAAGTTGGTAACCAGTACTGACTGATTTATCCATAGCAGGAGCAAAAGTATATGTAAAGTCTTAAAAAAGTAAGAAATTACAGGTTCACCAAGACCGTGCAAACCTTCAGCTTTTCCAATTTTTTCTATTGCCTCATTGTACAGGACAACAGGACAAATGCAATGTTGTGAAAGACAAACAGCTCTGGAATAACTCATCATGTTTGTTTTAATGAGGTCATTAGACATTTAGGGGACACTGGAGTGAGGACTGAAATATTGATGAGACATATATGGAGCCATTAAAGCTTTGTGAAGGCTCAGTGTGAGGCTAAATCATTAGTCTTGTGGAACCTCCCACCAGCTGCAGAGGCTCTGGAGGGCAGACCTCAATCTGCCAGCACTCTCCCTCTCACAGTCCAAACGTCACTGTAGCCCCAGGAAAGAGCTTTTACTAGAGCCAGTTAGGTCTAGAATTAACACGTCATTTAGTTATAGTGTTCAAAATATAGAGATCTAGAAACAGATCTAGGGGCAAAAGACAAAAACATATATGTCATGTAAACAATTCAAAAAGACAAGTGCTCTAGTCTGATACGATAAAATTGCCTTTAGATTGTGTATACTTTAAACCGGGAGTAGTTTCTTGTTCACACCAGCCTGACCCTCGTGACAGAAGTGATAGACGCCCAAAGAACAAGTATAATTCAGGTACATTTTTCATTTATTTTATCAGCTGCTCATGTAACAGACCCCCGGAGCCAGGACCTGCAGTAGAAACCAAGCCATCATTAACATAAGCTGCTCTAACTTCTCCAGTGAACCGTAGGGCTGTAGTCGACCAAAGTCATTCTTGGTCGACTAAAAACTGTCCCATCGACCGATTAATCGACTAAAAAGGGGGCGTGGCAAAGGCTCTGGAGCTAAAAGTAGTAGTTTAAAAATCAAAAGTTAAAACTGGACTACTGCTGAAACTGCTGAGCTGAAAAATGACTTAAGCACAGAGTGAAAATACAATTCTATTCTGCATTTTGTTATTATACTTGCCTGGCCAGCCAGCCGCTCTTAAATCCTGTTTAAAATGCAGAAGGGTCTGGAACCAAAGACGAAAGGACTATTCAATGTCAAATGGCCATCTCCTCACCCACCCCTCCCTAATTTCAAAACTTTTTTTCTTTTCCTAACCGTTTCAACTGTTTCTTCAGCTCTTGCTTCGGTTTTGAATAATTAGGAAGTATTATTCCATGAAACCTGAGCGGCAAACTGTGTTGACAGTCTTCAGACTGAACAAAAATCCTCGCGCTACATATTTACGATTACATCCAGTTTAGCGTGCTGCTGTCTCTGTAGAATTTCCAGGCAAAATCCAGCCTTTGTACCAAAAGGCAGTTAGGAAAAAAAAACAAAAAAAAAAGCATTCGCATTTCGCACACAAAACCTAGCCAGTCTCATCTTGCGAAAACTGTGTCTTGTTCCATTCTTATTGAAATTACAGCTAATATCTGCTTGGTATTCACAGCACCTGAGAGAAAGGCTTGTCAAAATGGTCCTAATTTGAGAACTAACCACAGTAACAATGCGTGGTCATCATTACGACTGATGACTGATTCATTTGGTTATTGTTGTGGTTCACACTAAGGGAGATTAACTGCAACTGAATCAAACTATGAATGAACAGAGTGGAATGCACGGCAGCAGCATAATTTTCTCCCCCCAAAAAACAAAATATTCTGTCTTATTATGCATAGAAGGGCTTATTTGACCAAAGAAATACTGCATGATCTGGCTATGTATCTTACCCATCTAAATGTAGTAATAGTAAAAATTGGTTGGTACCAGCCTGGCCATAGTGTGCTTTTTAAATATTATTGCTTAAACCAACTAAATGCATTTAGAAAAGATATATTGGCCCATACATCTCACAAAATAGCATTAAACAGCTGGGCATTACTTTGCTATGAAGCATCACAGCAAAAGTGTTCTTGTCTGCACACTTAGTGCAACACTTGACTTGTAATCAAAGCTGTGAAGTGCAGTAAATACTGGGACTTGTTATGAAAGGAAGTGGACTATTGAATGAAGGCTATTATCAGTAGCAGAACATCCTTGTTGACGGTTTGCACGAGTCACCTCCTACAGTCATTTAACGCCCTGCTACATGACCTCTGAGTCAGACGTGAATCATATGTGTGGTATATGGTGACACATTATGTTGCCCATAATTTTGCCACTCTGTCAGAATGTTTTAGAGCATTTGTTTTAAAAAGTCTGGACGGAAATTGGTATTCGAGATTTTTTGTAGCTCTGAGGAGGAGAGAATTGGAGAAAAATTCATCATATTTTAAATGTCAAAGGAGGGACTTGATTCTCTGCATTTGACCCATCCTTCAGTGTCACTGTACCTTTCAAGCAACCCTCCCAACATTACCATAAGTCTATAGGCTCATACTTTATATATGGAATCTTCACAGAAATGTTAAACTAAAAAGTGTCAGCGTTCTTCTTTCCGTTTGTGCTACAGTGTTGTTAACAAGTAAGAATGATGGTACCGTTAGCTGTCAAATGTAAACTTTCCCCACTCAGCGCAAAGCTGTCAGCTGCATCAGCAACAACTGCCTGACAAGATAGTATTTGTTAGACTTGAAAAGTCAAACTATAAGAAGTCGTGGTAAAATTCTCTATTTGAGAAAGTAGACAAGTCACAATGCTACAATTTTAAAGTTTTTGAGCAGCTCTCAATCCTGTTCCAAAGAAATTTCTCACATAGGAGATAAATAGAATATATTAAACCTAACTAAATGTTGTTCTTTTTGTTTTCTTTTTTTAAATAAACATGTTTAAGTGTCCAGAGAATTATGTGACCAACCAAATAGATTGATTTGTGGTCACTGCAAAAAGTTCTATAGTTTATAGATGATTCTATAGAGGGATTTTCGGTCAACGTCACTTTCAGCCCTACTACGCATGTGTTATGCAGAAAGAGCCCTCTTCGTCCACTTAGCTGGGGAAACTTCTTCAGACAGGCGTCTGTCTCCTGAAGCTCGCCGTTTATTCACTCATCTGAATGTAACTTTTAAGGGTCATAGAGTCGAATTTCATTCACAAATGTTGATTTAGCAGCAGAACTTTTGTTTTTGCACAATGATAAACTCTTGTAGTAAGCTGACAACGGTGCTTTTTCGACTTGTTTCCACTGTTTGGGTTTATGAGCCGCGGTTCTTTCTGGAGGCGGGTGTGCGAATCGCCTGTGTTGATAAACAAAAAATCCCTCTATATAGATAGCATCTGTGTATTATTATTGAATTTACAAATTGGCCATTTTAATAACGCCTTGTCATAAAGGTATTTTTATGTGTTGGCGTACAGTTGACTAACCAAATTACTGGTCAGTAACATAACTAGCCTAACAGGAAGACATACTCATTTATACCTTCAAATAACATACAGTTGATCAGCCAAGTAACCAAAAACACATTATGGGTCTCTTCCAAAAGTGAAACTATAAGAGAGTGAGTGTAAATGTGGATGTTCGAGCCACGAAGAGGCAGTGAGAGGCAGTCTTCCCACACTGACAGCCTAATTAACACTTCACCGCTTTAAAATAGCACTGTTTTGTGTCATCCAGCACACAAGTAAAAGGACACCGTCACAGCACAGACATCAAGCGTGTGTCATAAGGCCCATGTGCTGCTGACCGGTCACTGCTTCCACAATGAACACCCAGTGCGCAATTGACACTAAAACGTAATTCATTTGAAACACGATTACGCGAGGACGGGAAAATCTTTTGATGACTTGTCTTGAATGGATTGAAGTATATTTTAAACACAGGTCGAGCATGAGATTATTCTGATATTCAAACTGCACTGATCTTACAAATATATTAGGAGTTATCAAGCATTTCAGACGAGTTGAAGCAGGTTTGTTGTAACTACTGCATTACACCATAGAGAGTGAATTGTGAAATCTACAGATGGGAGAGTGTGTTTGAGCAAACCACACAGAACATGGTGTCTTTGGTGTTTTGTAAGTCGGATTTGAAGCTTTGCATGGTAATGGACAGTTATAAAAGTTTATGAGAAGAACTCATAGTTTAAGAAGCTTTGAATCAGGAATGGTATCTCGTTATACTTATGTGTGTTTTATTCTGATAATGACATAGAAATGTGTTAAAACATGTCTTTAAGTTGTTGGTTTTTTTTCAGGTTTGATAGGTTGCATTGTAGAATATGATTATGTATAAGTCAGATGAAGGTCAGGAGACAGTCTTCTATTGTGCTACTGTGTACATTGTTGCCATGAAATGCTTCACACATTTTCAATCTGGTGATTTCTATTAGTGACTAGAGCTGTGAAATAAATAGATACAGTTCTATTCACTATATAGAAATGTCGTGAATATGTTCTAGATAATGCAGTGAATGTTGTTTTTCAAGATTGTAACAAAAATAATACTTATCTAGTATATAAGTATCAGTGGCATAGGTAGAAAAAGTCTACTACTAAAAAAGGTGATTCCAATTCTTAATATTGTAAAAATGTGAACCTTAAAGGCCATAATAAGTCAATAATTTGCAAGTTGTGTGAACTAATTATTTAACCATTTCGTCTGTGGCAAGAAGGACTGGTCTTGGCTTATTTACCGTTGGCACAGCACAGACCTATCCGTCCAGAGCCACGAACAATCATCTACAGCTCCAAAACATTCCACTGGTTCAGTGTGAACAAAAAAAAATAAAAGAAAATAAAGTGGATTTTGCCGAAAGTGCCGCATAGACGAACACTGTATTACAATGTGAACGCAACCTACTGACGTCAACTAAAAGTTTCAAAACACATTTTAACACATTTCTGTTTGATTGATAAAATATCATCCAAATATTGGTTTTGAGATATGCCAAAAAAAATATCGAGATATTAATTTCTGTCAATATTGCACAGCCGTATTAGCGACCAAACCGTTCATATTTGTAACCAAAAAAAATGCTTTAAACAAAATTAATTGAGCAACTATTGTCAGGCAAATTCTTTGTAAAATCAATCACAGAAATGTGGAAATATTATGTTTATATTTTAAGTTGAAAGTTTTGTTTTGTTTGGTTTTTTATTGGCTCTTTTTGTCAGATTTTCTACTATATAAAAAATCTAAATGTACAAAATATAATAAACTCAATATTACATTTCGGGATATATTGAAACTACATTCATTTGGCTCTACTGCACCCTAACTACTAGGCCACCAAGCATTACAGCTGTTTGTGGTAGTGATTTAATAACATCAATTTTGCAGTAAAGTAAATAGATTAGAGTGTGTGTGGTTGGCTGATTAATCAATAGAACAGAAGAACTTTATGTCCTCGAAAGACCATTTGGTTAGACATTGTAACATTATAAGACAGAATTGATCAATTTATCAATACAGGTAGTAAAATCCAAGAATAAACTAAAAAAAAATGCATATGCATGTTTCTGATGTGTTAAATTACAATTGTCAGAGCTGCCAGACAAATCTAGAACAGAG
This sequence comes from Mugilogobius chulae, assembly GCA_038363315.1. NCBI lineage: Eukaryota > Metazoa > Chordata > Actinopteri > Gobiiformes > Gobiidae > Mugilogobius > Mugilogobius chulae. Next base: position 20,321,903 of record CM076403.1, on the reverse strand, counting down.
AGGTAATAGTAGCAACTTTACATCACAGCTGTTTGTTCATGATCCGGTCTAAACTGTGTGTTTAAACCACACTTTCATTAAGCCATTGTGTTGTCCTGCTTCCCTCCTTTTACTTACACAAGTTTTTTTTTTTTGTAAACCAATAACTGGACTCAAAAACGATTAAAACAAATTATTTAAAACATGCATCCTCATCATAAAAGTTAGTATAATGTACATGTATGGTGCTTTGTGACTAAGCAGACCACTATGTACTGTCTGAAACTAATAGTAAGCTTTATATTTCTTGTAGATATGTAAAAGCAGTGCTCTAATTGGCTGTGCTTGGTATTTCCACTTCAGTTTGACTTTACTGTCTTAAAATATAAGCTTAAATCAGACCTCGGACTGTTTTGATCTGGCCCCCCGGAACGCTTTTGAAAATAAGTGTACTCTTTTAATTTATTTGATTTGATTGATTAAGCTGTGAAGCATGTGTCTTTGCTTGATGCCCTAGTATTATAATAAATAATTAAAATAATAAATTAAAAGCCTATTTTACAAAAACAGTAGCTGCAATAATAATTTGTCGTACCAATGGTCGAGGTTCTGCCCTCCACCACTTGTCCGGGTTAGAATCTGGCCCTCGGGAAAAATAATTGACCCACCCCTGCTTTAAATCCTAATTGCCGCCAAACTAACGTGTGTGAATATTACCCCCTGTGGAATGAGTTTAAATACCGTACTTACTTTCTGTTGTGCTGGTAATAAACAAGTACCTGGTTAAACAAGTACCTAAGTTTTAGGATAAACAAGTAGTCTTAATAATGTGGAGTTGTTGCCTGTCCCCTTCTATATAACCTTGATCATTTTAACGGTGTTTGTATAACGTTGAGGTTTCTTGGCCAGGATTGTCTGGTAAACACATGCGCCCTTGACGACTGAATAAAAAGGTTAGGTAATAATTGAGGTTGGGGCGTTACTTTCCTTTAGAGAATTGACATTGTATTTATAATAGCATGCCGCACACCCAGTAAGTCTAAAGCGACAACACAAAGAGATGCAGTCTGCGGTAAACTGTGAGAAAAATACAATGTAAATGTTAAGCGTGCGGCGGTCACCAGAGGCCTCCTGCTCTATTGTTCTGCGCTCTGGTTCTTCTGGCTCTATATTTAGTGTGTCTGTGGGAGGTCTCTCTGGTCCTGTTGACCCGTGTGCTCTGACATTTCACTGCTCGATGCTGCTGGAAGGATCCCTTTTTGCACTCTGTAAACTCAATCGGCCTTCTGGATTAAATTAAGGCATTCTGAAGAGAAAGAAAGGTTTTGTACGCCTTGGGGTTGGTCATTTCGTTTAGGAAACTCTTTTACATTATAAGTGAATAAGCCTCTCACAATCCATACTGCGTTTTATAAAGTAATACCCAAAACTAGTAGTGAGAAGTACTATATACTAGGCCTGGGCAATCTGGCAAAAACATAGATCACATTTTTTTTTCCTTCATATTGATTTTCGATTCAATTTTTTTTTTTACTAAAATCTTAAGTCCTAAATTTAGATGGTACTATAAAAATTCTAGCTAAATGTCTTTTCAAAAAGGCTTTATAGGTCAAAATGCCTTTAATAGGTCAAAGTGCCTTCTAAATTTAATGGGTGTGTGAAATATGCTGTTAAGTTAACCACAAAAAATAGGCTTCCCCAGTCAGGAAGAAATAAGAAGGCTAATAAATATTTAGTTGAAAAAAAAAACAACAACAATACAGACACATGGGGGTTGACGACGGCTCAATTTGAGTTCAGCGTGTACGTTGTTCCGAAAAAAATGACAATTGTTTTCTTTAAAGACTGTAGGGCAGGCGAACGCGCATACTAATAATTCATGTGCAGGGCATTAATATCTGACCGGTTGTTCTCTTCATTGAATTAAATTTCCAGATAAAAAAACTTTCACTCTGTACCGCGTGCATTTGCGACGTTGTGATGCGCTAAAACTGCCATACTACACGTTGGATCTTTTGATTTTTGACACATGGCTTGTTCTTTCAATGAGCAGCAGTGCAACCGGAAAATGAATGTGGAGCAAAGTAAACGCATGACTCTTCTTTGGCCTAAAGGTCACTTAAGGAAAACAATAACATTTGACTCCTTCATCTGTGTAAACAAGAGCAGCAGAGTGGTGACAGAGCAGCAGACAGAGCAGCAGAGAGCAGGTAACAAAGGAAATGTGTGGTACTAAAACACTGACCTCTGAGCAGCGCGGGGCAAACCGGCTCTCTGTGTGAGCCTCTGACTGCAGCAGTCCACCAGTCTCTTAAGGATGTACAAACACTCTCTGAAGGTGGAGAAGAAGGGGTAGTGGCTGAGGATGCACAGTGACGTCAGAGTGCTGTTACGGTTGCGGGCGGCGGTTCTGGCATTGCGCCGCTTGTGCTGAGGGGATTTACTACTGTGTATGTCACTGGGCTGATCTCCGTCCTCCCCCGAGGCGGGCAGATCAGAGTTTGGAGGACAAAGAGCCGAGGCGGGTCCCGTGCCGCTGGTGTCCGAGCCCTCACTAGTCTCTCCCAGCGTCGCGGAGTCGTGGCTCTTATCGGGTCGAGGCCGATGGTGGCTGCGCTGGAAGGAGCGGTAAAAATTAACGCAGATGCCGTAGCGCGTGATGCCCGAGTCCTTGTCCGTGAGAGTGAAGACAAAGGAGGAGTCGTCCCGCAGGCTCACGCGCCGCTGCCGGATGCTAAGGCAGCCCTCGGGTTGGCAAAAGAACACCACATCTGGAGGGAGAGGAAAGTCTGTGTGATCCTCCAGAGGGTAGCGCCGCAGCAGCTGAGGAGTCTGTGCCACGCTGTCACTGCTCGGTTGCCTGGAAAACACAAGGACACTTTTGAAAAATGAATCACTTCCAATAATCTTTCTCTAGCAAATGACGGATAAAGTGACAATTAACCTGCACTCGGCTGTTCTCTATCAGGTGAAATACAAGAATTACAACAATACAATAAAACAACAATACAAAGCTGACTCTTTAAATTACTTCAATGTCAAAATCCATATTATCCATATTGAACAACATGACAAAAAGTGGTCGTGAGAATGTGTGATTGAGCAGTTACCTTGCTCCGACCACCACCAGGTAGTCGAGCAGGCGAGGGCACATTTTCTTTTTCTCCATGTTGGACAGAGTTTGTCAGAGTCACTCCTTACACCTGGAGGTTCCACTCAGACCAGACATCTTTGTGGACTTGGGGTTGGAGTTGGGATGGCTTCCACCTATCGAAAGAAAACAAACATCACTCATTGTCATTTTTAATAGTTACTGTACTGTAAAGCACAAGTTCTCAAATGGGAAATTGTTGAGTCTGATAGAATTTTTCAAACAAAGCTTTTTTAGAGATGCACCATTCCGATACTGGGATCGAATATCGGTGCCGATCCAGGAAATTTTACTGGACGAGTATCGGCTCCATGATATCGGTTCAGCCGATATCCTAGTTGCGTTTAATTGGACATAATGAGTCTGATTTATAGGCTGATGTTGATCCAGAATGTCTCATAATGTTTGACATTTTATTCTTTCTCTCTCTCTCTCTTTCTTCTCTTTTCTTTCTCTCTCTTCTTACTCTCCTCTCTCTTCCTTTTCTTTTGTTTCTCTCTTTCTTCTCTCTAATTCTCTCTACTACTCTGTCTTCTCTTCTTTCTTTCTCTCCTCGCGCTCTCTCTTTCCCTCTATCTCTCTTTCTTCTCTTCTCTCTCTCCTCTCGCTCTCCTCTCTCTCTTGCTCTCCCTCTTTCTCTCTCTTTTTCTCTTTCTTCTCTATTTCTCTGTCTTCTCTCTTTCTTTCTCTCTCTTTCTCTCCTTGCCTCTCTCTCTTTCCCTCTCTTCCTGCTCTCTCTTTCTTCTCTGCTCTCCTTTCTCTCTCCTCTCATTCTCTCTCTTCTCTTCTCTCTCTTTCTCTCTTCTCTTTCTCTCTCTTCTTCTTAAGTTGTTCAGTTTTGACTTGCGGTATAAATAACACTATATGATCAAAAGTCTTAAAAAAGAGCTATTTCAGTCCTTACACAAGTATCGGTTGATATCGGGTATCGGCAGATGCTCAATTCTAAAGTATCGGATTGGTATCGGAACTGAAAAAGCTGGATCGGTGCATCCCTAATATAGATCAGTAGTTGTGTACACTCACTGCACTGCCTCACTAGCAACAGCAACAGATTGTTCTTTAAAGAGCGTTTGCCACACCCAGCGATATTCTACGAAACTGTAGCTTCGTATTGATGCTTCATTTGTGCAAATTCTTATATCTGCGGAGAATTGGTCCAAAACATATAGCGCCTAATCATTTTAAAATCTCCTCAGTCACGTTGAAAACAAACATGCAATGTGTAAATCATCTCACAATGATTTAAACACATTTAAACTCCGCTCACTTTCTAAAACTAGGACTGTGAGAAGCAGACAAAACCGCTTTTCTTTACAACTTTATTCAGCTATTTTGTAGGTTCATCCAGGCCAGCTCCTGAGGGGGAGTTAAGAACCTTGGGATAAAGCTTGAACTATGACCTCAGTGACTACCGACGACAAAGCTTAGCCTGTACATGAGAGGGAACCGAAGCAGACTGTTTCACTGTGTGGTGGAGGTGGTAAAATGATCATTGTGTCTCTTGGGTACCAAATGTCATCCTCCTTTTGTAATCGGATTAAGGAGAGAAAATATCGGCTGAAATTGTTCAAATGTAAACACCAAATCCAGTGGGTGATTAAAGTTATTGTTATTACTTGCTGAAGCTCTTGTAATGCTTCACACACAAATGCTTGTATCAGACTTTCAGAAGCAATTGACTTTTAATGTAAAAACTAAATAAAAATGTATTTAGGTACTGACTTCAAGAACATAAAGAATGTAGATTTTATCAGTTCAATTTAACACAAAACATATAGATAATAAGATAAGCCAATTTCTACAACGATTTTAGGAATAAACTATAATATATGTAGATTATATTTTTGTATATAGTATAAAATTGATGTAAAATAGCTTAGAAATAGAAAGAAGTTCCTTTACTTCCTGTGCAAAACTACAGAACTGATAAGCACCACCTCTTCACTGTAAGAGTTTAATGTAACAAGAGGCAGATGCTAAATTCATCATTTGTATTGTTGTAAAGTGATTACCGGTAAGTGACTATTCTGAACCATAGATGATTTACTATAAATCTGAATTTTTGGAATAATCTAACAAGTTAATTAACAAGTTAATTGATTAATCGCAACTTATCTATTTCTAAAATAATCGCCAACTAATTTAGTAAAAATAATCGTTAACTGGTCTTTCTTTAAGTTCCAATGAGCTGTGGGAAAGTGTCAGATTTAAAAAAAATGACATAAAAATTGTGAGCCTGAGCCTAGTGTTGTTATGATACTTAATTTCAAACTTAATTTTTCATTCATTCTTGATTAAGTCTAAATATGATCCAACAATGATCATTGAAAATGTTCTCTATATGTCATATTTCTGTGGGATAGATTTCAACAAGAAATACAAATACTTTTTTATTAAACATTTTGGTTTAAAACTTTTAAACTCTTCAAAAACTCATCACAAACTATCTACATTTTTCTTGCTCATGGTATTTTTATCAATACTTGTTTTGTTATCAGTTTTAGTGTTTATCAGTATCAGACTTTAAGATACTTTTGACAACTCTAAAAATCTAGATCTCCAAGACTTGCTCAAATTTGGCAAGAAATCTTGTATTTAAGTCACTTTTGCGTTCTAAACAACTAATCGATTAATCGAAAGAATAATCTCCCAACTAATCAATTACCAAAATAATTGTTAGTTGCAGCACTAGAATAATCACAATTAAATACAGACAAGGGACGGGATAGTGGTAAGTGAGGACAGGGTTTTCTGGGCCTCGATAATGCAGGACAATACAAGATTACTTCAACATGTAGGAATCAATCTTAAAAAAAACTTTGAGTAAATGAATGATGAAAGATGGAAGTTGGCCTGCATACACACAAAGGCTGTCATATACTGACTGTGAGAAACAACAAAAAAGAAAGGAAGAAAAGTGCGGCCTTTGCTGTAAGCCAATTACAGTTGTTAATATTCTGATCGATTCCATATATCGATATATTGTGCAGCCCTGTATCATTGCCTGCAACATTTCTTAACCACATGTCAACCTCCTTCTGTGTATCATACTGTATTTGTATCATTATAGATAATACTTTATGTGGTTTGTCAGTGTCATAAACATTTATTAAACTGATTGTAAGGCCTTCTGGACGAACTGAGCTGAATTACAGATTTTCTAACAATGACAGAAAAAAAAAGTCTTAGAAGATCTTGGACCCATGATGATAGGGAGTGAGCAGCTCAGCCAACTCACATCATGTGATCTGAATCAACTGGTGAACTGGAACACAGATAGAAGACAGATCCCAATCATAACTGACCAAAGTAATCAATTCATTCATCACTTGAAAAAAGTACAAGCTTCAAGACGGTTTACATTTCTCTACTTGATTTTCTGAATGCAAGTCTTGGTAGAAAAAAAAAAAAACTTTCTTTCTTCCATAAATTGCACAAATACATCTTTTATTCTCTTTATTCAGAAAGTATCACTGTCAATAATAATTCAAAGATATGCCTTTTTGTGTTGCTATTGGGTTTAGACAGGTTTGCATATCTTAATTTTGGCATTTGCACGGTTAAATAAATGAAAACTCAAGTTAAAAAATCAAAAACTACGTATGACACAGCACAGGAACTACATACAGTCCTCAAATGCTCAATCTAACCGTTGTTGCTCGCTTTACTTGACACAACACAAGCTGATGGCGAAACCTCTCTCATTACAGGATCTATTTAGGGAAAGCTAACAATTCTCCCCAACATATCAATTACACCAAACACGGACCATACAGACAACAAACCTCTTTATCTTGCAAAAACATCAAGGCAGCATAATCAACATGCTGGTCTGGCCCCGCTGAAGCATCCTGGAGCGAGGCCAAACAGATATTACACGAGAGAGAGAGAGGGAACAGATACTGGAACAATCTACGCAGAGACACATGATCAACAACAGACACACAACATGTAAACACAACACAACCTCTCCGAATAGAAGAAGTGCTTTTGTATAGAAAAATAAAAACGATCCTACTTGAACTACAGTATTTGCCTAAACAGTATAAACTAACACACTAATACCTACAATGCAGCATAATAAAGAAAACTGACATTTACTCAGTTCCTTTAAACACAAAGATATTGTAATTCCCCCAAAGTCTGAGTGAATGTAGATATTCTGCTTTTTCACAAACAGGCATTCTGTGCCATCATTCTCATCATATTCAATCAGCAATTCAATTACATTTTCATGTATATTTTTAACAGAGCAATTGAACTTAAAAGATTTTTGATAATCGTAACAGTGTTCCATCCCCATGAAGATAAGATCATGATGCAGTGTGCAGGCTGAGGCAGCAGCACATCAGCTCTGCTAAAGTGTAGCCCAGGCACCACAGCAGCACTCACTGCTTATATAAGCAGAGCCTAGCTCAAACGGTTATTCACCAGCTCTGACGTGAAGTGCTGCCTGCCTGCTACCATCCATAACATTAGCATAACATCTAAATTTAGAAAATCTATAATGCCAAGTATGTGGCAATTAAGACTAGTTTCTCTTACATCAAATGAATTTTGTAATGTAAAAAATAGTGTTCAAAAGCACACCACCCAAGGTATTAATAACATTTATTGTCTTGTGACAAGGCTCTGAATAATGGACAATGGCACTTTCTTACACACAGTCTTGTCACAATGCTATAAAAACAAAACAATAACTGAAGAATAGACTTCATACATTAAGCAGAACCAAGCAGGATTTATAAGTGCTAAATGTAAGTCTCCCGACACCATCTCTCCTCCTGAGAAATCCTGTTTTTGTTTTGTTTTATTAAGTGGTAATGGCAATATTTTTAGGTGTTTTTGCTCCCTTATATCAATACTAAAGCAAGAAAAATCAAGTTTTACTTTTGATTTGATAGTGTTTTTACAAAAGATAGCAGTAATGGGAGCACATTCTCTCTGATGGTATTAAAGTTCTGCTTTAAATTTAAAAACAGATAAAAAAAAATACAATTAAAAAAAAGCTTTATCCTTATCTCTAATAAAGCTCAATGGCATTCTAACAATTTTAGAACAAATGCTGCTAGATGCAAAAAGTGTTGGTTGCAGTGGAATGGTAAAGCATCTGTTTACATCCATAATGCATATTTCATATTTTATGACATAGCATGGTTTTATTCCAAGGCTTGTATAATGACACGTTTTTCATGTCATACGATGAACCAGTGTGTCGCTTAAACCACATACAAAGTGTTTACCCTCAGTCAACACTGCAGCTTATAATAAATTACAATGAAGCACTAGCACTGAGGGGCAGCCAATCTACTTCCTGTCTGATCATATTTCACATGCATCCTCCATATTATTTGTATTCTGCTTTATGGCACTGCACTGGCCACGTTGTGCGTCACAGCCCAACTGTTTTGCATATCATCTTATCTTTTTAGAAGAGCAACTAAGGGTTATTTTAGTAGTCAAAGTCAGATAATATTTTCTATTACTGAATACAATTTTAAGCAAACTGCTGAATTATCATACTTCTGCATGTATAAACAAATGCAAATCAGAAATAGTTCATTCGTTTTGGACATTGTTGTTTTAAAAAGGCCCCAGAATTTGCTCAAATCAAAGGTATGCTTATACTATATGTGCTAAAATTGGGGCAACTAACTTTTTTAGCAGTAAATTAGCAAACTTTGTGCTTTAGCAAAAAATTAATATGATAAATGTAAATCTTTGTGAAAAATTAGACTACTGAGTACTGCCTGAATTGAATAATAAAGAATTTTAGTTTTTAGCAGGAGCTGAACAGCTGTGGTTGAGTGGTCCACTCTAGTTTCACTTTGTTTGTAAAAAGAATTTAAAACCTAAATTGTGTTTGCAGTGAGAAAATCAGCTCCCCACCTTTAGTCTGCAGTCAAGATAATAATCTAAGAATGCACCGCTTGCAATACCAATTATGATACTTTGACCAATACCAGTACAGAAATTGTTTTTTTTTTTTTTTTTTCATTTTATTGTTACCTTAATTTTGTTAGACTAGGGTGGCTTTTTTGGGGCTTTTTGCTAAAGATATTAGCTTTGGTCAAAGGCTTTGCTAAAAACTGAAAATGCTTGACAACAGTACAGTTTTCGCTAGAATTCAAAATAAACAGAACATTTTTAACCTCAAGCTGCTAACATCAGACAACAATGTCCTAGTAAGAGTTCACGGCAAAAAGGCATTTTAACCACACCACACAACAAAACCTCAAACTAGAGCTGTGACGTCACCATGACCTAGGCCTGAAAAGGGTCTATAACGTCATATTAAAAGCAAAAACTTGGATATTGGAGAACCAAAATCATATTGCAAAAATTCATGAATTGGCGCAACTATCAAATCCCAATATTGGATCGGTGCATACAGATATCAAAACCTGGTGTTCTTAACCTGGGGTCTGGACTGTTTTCTGGGGTCTTAATGATTTGTAAAAAAAATGAACAATGGTCTCTTAAACAAGGTTTGACACTTTTCAAATGCACTATTACTTATAGGTCTAGTTAATTGAAGCAAGACCTATAATGATTATTTTTAGAAATTTTCTTAAGCTATTATTCATATGGTACAATGACTTTCTACCTAAAGAAGACTTAAGAAAATATGCTATATTACTGATGAAACGCGCAAATTGATAGATTTTGTCAAATTGGCCTAAAATTACTGTAGCCTACTTGAAGCAAATATTAGGTCAGTCACGATGACTATTCTGATAAGCCACAAACCTTACCTGCTTCAGCTACTGTACGCCACATGTACACCTTCACGTCCAAGACTGAAGGTTAAACACCCTCTCATCTAGCGTTCACAGCGGATTTCTAAAGATAAATCATGACCATATCGATGAGTAAGAGAAGGGGTGAGGCTAATGGTTATTTGGTGTCTTGAATAATTGAATTTCGACGTCTACACAAAATTAATGGACGCTGTGTAACGAGAAGTTGACGTCAAAAACAAGGGCATAGTGGTCACGGTGGTACTATTAACCAAGCTTTTGAGGCAACTCATTCGTTTTCGTATAATTGAAGTACATTCATTACGTTTTTATTATGTATTTCAACTGAAGACCGTCTCCCATCTATCAAAGATGCTCCTGTCACCTCCGCTTCTTCCAGAGCCGTCGCTTTTCTACGTCACTGATGGATTAGCCTGTTAGCTTCCTAGCGGCTAACAACAGCTAGCGCTTTTATCCAATATAATACACTTTTATACGTATGACACCGTGCTAAACGTTGGTGTTACCCACGCAATACGCCAAACTGGCGTATTAAACTTGAAAATGATTGCAACATTACAAAAAAAGCGTACATGTACCTGATGACATTAGCTTGTTAGCTGCTAATGCTCATTCCGGGGCTCAGGCTGCTGCTGCTGCTGAGAGCGAGCGAGCGAGAAAGCGGCCTGGGCGGTGCGTTCTCCTCTCGGTCACGTAAAGGCAGCCAGAGGCGTGTGTGCGTGGATGTAGCTGCTGGTGTCTTGCAAACGGCAGGAGAATGGCATAATAATAAATGAGACGATGAGTAGGACGGTCACACGGATACAGCTTGGGAGGATCGTAGCAGCCGATGCATGGTGCCTGCTGTGGGCTCGCCTGTCTTCGGTGGACGATTGGCTGTGTGTGTCCTTCTGTCCAACCTGCTGCTGCCTCTGCCCGAGCTGTGCCTGCGCTACATCCTCCATCAGCGGCGGTGGGAGGGAGGGAGGTCTGCAAACGGAAGCGACCAGCTGATGACAAACACGATGCTTTTTTTTCTCTCTTCTCTTCTGATACGAGTGTAACGTAGAAGTAGCGAATGAGTACCAAATATTATAGGTTGTAAGATCAAGCAAATCAATGGTCGCATTTTGCCAATCGTTTGTGTCACATAATTTGATCAATAACCTGTCTTATTCAGCCAAGCATGAAATTATTCAGTGAAATAGATTTTAAAATGTGATGTCCCCATAAGACCAAATGGCGGATGAGAGACAGTTTTTTATTATTAAAATAAAATATTTTACCACGATCGCCTAAAATTTCTCACATTTTCTATTTGGTGATTTGGACTGCAGTAGTTTCCTCTTGTTTTCAGCATTGCAAAAACATACATAAAATAGGATAAATCACTTTTATTTATTTATTTATGAAGTTAATGAGTACTATTTTGAGCAATCAACTATCCTTAGATGCAAAAGTTTGAATTAATCTTTTCAAGCCCAGTACAATGTCAAACCTTTTATGGCTGGAAGGGAATCTTGAATTAAGAATGACCCAGATCTCAATACAGTATGACAGGCTGATAAAACATTGTCCTTCATTTGACCCATTCTTCCAATGCCACAGGGCCAACTTTCCAAGAGCAGTGTGCAACTCATACAGACATATCCATTGTTTGAAGCGGTACAAATGTAAACCTAAACTTAAATAATTGTCTTCACAGTACACAAAAATTATGCGCCCCTGGAAACAGCATCAATACTCTGTATAAAGTTGATAGATGCGATGACCCTCTCTTTAAAATCTTAAGCTTGAGGCCAATAAACAAAACAAAAAACAGGCATTTTTTGACGACAAGAATGGCTGATTTTGCTTAGCTTGTTGGCGCTTAAAACAATAAGACCCATAACACATCACTCCTATAAAAAGAAATAACGCACGCAAAACAAAGATAAGCCACCTAGAGAATAGCTTTTATTCATACTGTACATATAAAACTGACAGGAAGTATTAAAATAAGTTTGCATTTCTATTTTTACATTGAAACAAATGATCTTATGTACAGTTCACACGCTCAAGACATTTAGTTATACATGAGAAAAAAAACATCATTCATTTGTTCTCATGTTGAAATAACAAATACGCAATTTAATTGTTAAATGATACAGGAATTCATTGAAACAGTTAAATAAAGAATTAGTAGAGACAATTCATTCAAATGAAAAATTACCCCAAAATTTTAAAAGTGACAAATTCTCTATTCACCAAGAAAAGAAAATAGCATTCCATTTTTATGGTCAATTTGACAAAACATTTTGTCTTTTTCATGCAACCCGTTTTCTCATTCTGTCTAAAATAATGAGTGTTGTAAAATATTACAATCATTAATTTATATTAATTAAATCAGTCTTTACTTGCTGGTTAACTGTATATAAAAAATAAGTTATTACTCATAAACAATATGTTTGATGTCCACAACAGGCAACTTAAAATATTGATTACCAAAGAAGACCAGACCTGCCGGCATTAGACCTTTATACTTCTGCTGAGCCTTACTTTATTATGTAGTAATCATTCAGAGCGGTTTTGGCCGCTGCCATTTCCACAAGCCGTGTTAAATGATATCATTACCAGTGAAATAAAACTATGTTCATCATAGAGTTGGGCTGCAAACCATAGCATTGTAATTTACAGTAAAACGTTTGAAATAGGATTTAAATAATAATCTTGAATTTCTAGCATGATTATAGATACAGTATTAATTAATAATAGATAATAAATATGTACAATTTCTATGCATTAAGAGTTATCAAGTATTAGTTCAACCCTGAAAGCAGCATTGGTTCATAATGTCATAATGATGGCATTGTTTGTTAGCCAATGTGGATGAATAAATGACCCGTCACAGACTGGCCTCGCTTACTAAATCAATGTCAACATTCAGTCATACTGTGCTCCTCTCAAGCTATATGCTGTAAAAATGAATATCATGATTTTAAAAATTGCTGGAATATCAATCTTACTGTTAGTAGCTGACGAGATAAAAGTTGTTTATTGACAGACCGTGATTTATTTACTGATTTTACTTTTACTAGCTTTTCGAGCTAAATTATCATGTAACATGTCAAATATTCTAAATCAGATAAGAAATTACGGAAAATCTAACCTAATCAAAATAACTCAAATTTTGAACAGGACAAATTATCATTTTTGCAGTTATTCTGTCAAGTCAAGTCATGTTTTGTTCAAACTACATAAGCTTTGTATAGCTTTGTGTTTGTTGCAATACAATTAAATATCTGGATACTTTTCCTGTGACTTTCACCATACTGTGAAGTGAAATATGCCATTGTCTATATTTAGGTATCTATAAATGATCAAAAAGGGTCCCTTTTATGCAAGTAATCTACTAAATTTCCACGAAGACATTTAGAAGGTCTACATAATTTCATCTGTGCAACTCAACCCTTCTTGCTGACCCTAAAAGAACGTTCAACAACTCGAGTCTCACAGTCCAACTGTAACATCAGCCTGTACACACGCCATGTTGGTCATAGTTACCATTCTTTTTTGTTTCATTAAAAGCTAACTATTAAGGCATTCTGCAATTACATGACTGACAAGAAGTGAATAGAAAAAAGTACGGTGAATGTTTACTTGATCATTGAACTGTATAAAATGAAAATCACTAATGATGAACAAGTGAAGTGAAAGCCAAAGTATTTTTTAATAACTGGTATAAATACATTCTATAACCTGGTTTCACAAAGGCACTAAATAAATTGTATGCAATGCCAGTCAATCTCTTCACAATATGGAAGCCCAAAACAACAGCTTTTCCTCTAAGCTGTAATTATGTACCAAAATCTAAAAATACATGGATTATCCAGGCGTGTTAAAGCGATTGAGAGAAATGTGAATGAAAGCACTGTGTCTGCAGTGAAGTTGACGTTTACATGTTTTAAAACCCTTTTGGAAACAGGGCTTAACATTTCACATCTTGCATGTATACAGACTGAATGTTACAATTTAATTATTGTATCATAATTTTTGAACAATTCTTTTTAATCTAAGTAACAGCAGCAATCACAAGCTGCAGTCATTTTGGATAGAATAGAGTTCATAGTTATAATCTTTCAAATGCAACAAAGCTAAAATGGTGCTGGTAGTATTGTCAAAACCAACCCACGTTAGCCAAAATCAAAAGAACAAAAAAGGCTCAAAACTAGTGTCCATAAGAAAACAATGTGTCGCCTGAACGTTCTCTTTCACTCCAAGCTGAAAGTCTGTGTTAGCAGAGTCTGTAGTCCCTTCACTCAGTCACGTCCCAGATTTCAGACAGCAGAGGGGGCAGTTTCTTGTCCTGAAGGCGCAGTGCAAAGACTTGCTCTGAGTGGACACTACTCAACGTGCGCAGGCTGACCAGCTTCATCAGCATCCGTGGGAACATCAGGTGGTCCTAAACACAAAGTGGATTTTTAAAATTATATAAACTTAACAGACATTACACAATTTACGACTATTGTAGTTTCTGCACTATTGAGCGCACCTGAATGTAAGCCGCACCTAGATCTAAATAAGAAAAATGATATAAAGTACATTAATAGGCGGGCTTGAATCTTCTATAATTTTGATGCATCATTGTGTAAGCCGCAGTGTTCAAAGCTTGTGAAAAAATTAGAGGAAGTCCAGAAATTACAATTACAATTTTGTTTAGGAATACATGAATTTGTGAAAAAGTTTTTATTTAATGAAGTTTTTTAATGGAAACAGTAAGGAGCGTAGTAGATACATACTGAAATACATACTGTAGAAGACACGTTAGGTCAGGGATGTGAAATGATTTACTACAAGAGGGCAAAAGTTCATTATCACTTACAATTTTGTCAAATATAGACTTCAAAAATCCATTATTTCATTAATTGTGGTTCATCTTAAACATACACTGGTCCAGACATACGGTCCAGAGCTAACTTCTTTATTGTCTTTATTATACATTAATGCCCTCTATAAAAACCTTATTTTGGTTTGTAAACATTCTGTCAATTCTGGTAGTGGACTTAGTGGAGGTAGAAGAAGACATTACGTCCATTTAAACCAGTGTAAACTGCACATTTTAGAAAAATAAACATAAATTCAGAAAAAAAGGCAGGTTTTGTTTGGAACTTTCAAAATATGTACTGACTTCCTCAGTAGGACGTTCCACAAACGGAAGCATTCATTCATTGAAGCTGTTAATATTGCTAAATATACTATCAAATGTGTGCACCTCTCAGTGCTTCAGAGCAACACATTTACAAGTAGCCTAAATATTTTATTATAAACTTCTTTTTGTTGAACAGGGGTCAATATTTTGGACTTTTTGTCAAAAGCTTGGTTGCTTGTCGCTCTGAAAATGTGTTAGCTCTGGTCAAAGGTTTACTAAAAGCAGAAATTAGGATCCTGTGTACACAAACTAAATTACTGACAACAGCACAGTTTTAGTTAGAATTTCACAAAAAAAAGAACAATATGAACATCAAACTGCACTTGCATGGGTTAGGGCATTTTAATTATAATAAAACCTCAAACTTTTAGTGTGTTGGTTGCAAGTATTTGGTTATTTTTTTGCCACCAGTTAGAGCTGTAGCATCACAGTGACAGGACAGAAAAGGGTCTTTAGGCGCATTACTTGGCAGTGTCTCAATATCCACTGTAACAACCTGCATTTAGTAGCACTTTTAAACAGTCAAATGTTTAGTATTCTAAATATTCAATGCATCTAGTCAACAGGAAATACAATAAGATGAAAGTCCTTGATTGCAATGGGATAAATACTACAGGCTAATCTGACAGCACAACACATTTGTGGGTTAGAAGTGATGTTATTTTCTCCTCTCAGAGTTGAACTGATGAACTGTGTGTAGTGTGACCTCAGCCTTGACCCAGCTTGTTATGGTACAAATGTGGTAGTAGTACACTCGAGCAAAACTCGTCAAACACAAGACTTACGTTTGGTCTCTTGATCATGATGTAAGAGCGCAGGGCGTCCACGTAGGGCTGCTGCAGCCTCTCCACCAGTTCATGGTCCTGGACGTTGGGTCGATCTAAATGACGCAGAGAAAAATATATGAGCTCCACTCTCATCATAAAGAACATGTTGTAATTTTGTAACTTTGTTTTGCTTTCCTTTCTTCTTTTTTTTATTATTATTATTTTTTTTTGTTAACCTGATTAACCTGATACTTTTCCCCTTGTACCTTAAAGCAGCTCTACTATATGTCCACATAGACTAGCACTGAAGTACATCTGACACACTCTATTAGGCCAGCGTTTCCCAACCTTTTTCAGTCATCAAGGCATACTTTTTTGGTTGTATTTTTTTCTGCGGCACCCCACCTACTCAAATATTCAAACTATCAAACTATTTTGAAAAACAGCATTAAATTGATTTTGTAAATATTGCTCATTAACACTTGTACATTTTCTGGTAGAGGGCCTGAGCCTACCTTTTGTATTTTTGTGCTTGTAATGTTCCCCTAAACTCACTACAGTATATGCATTGAGAGAAGCATGTGACACAACAAAAACAAGTGCTACGGACAAGTTCTATGAGAGGCCCCCTGGCTCACAAAAATATAGCATTTTCCACGCTATTATTACTAAAACATTAGCCTATAATATCAAACCAATATTTAATATGTGCACTGATGCGACTGATACATGACGGTGAATATTATGAGCACACAAATCCCTTATTTGTTAAATCAAAACTGATTAAATTTTCAGATCTTGTTAATTCAAATTATGTTTAAAGCCAAATTTAAGTTACTACCTGAAGGTGTTCAAAAATACTTCAAATTGCAAAATGTTAATTACAGTTTAAGAGATGACTGTAAATTTATTTTACCAAAAGTTAGAAAAGGTCTTAGTCAAAGATGTGTGTCATCTTTGTTGTGGAATAATAGTAAAAAAGAATTAAAGGTATGTACGTCTTTTTCAAAGTTTAAAAAGAAACCGTCTCAGTCCATCTTAGAGGCTTATTTAAAACTATAAATATGAGAAGGTCAGTCATGAATGTTCTATTTATAATGTAAACAAAGGTAACTTCTAAAATGTAAGTAAGTATGTAATGGGCACATAAGCATGTTTTTGCTTCTGCCTGTTTTGGTCACTCAAAATCTTATGTATACATGTTTTTGATTTGTTTGATAAAATTGATGTGATGTGACTGAAACTACAAATAAACTGAACTGAACTGTGTTAATCTTACTTTGGAACACATTGGTCAAAGTAATGCTCTTCATAATGCATTGAGATAAGTTGCACCTTTATTGCTTACATTGTTTTACTTTCCTTATTGCTGAAACAGTTGTTCCAAACACTAAAAAATAGTAAATTCAATTCAATAAAATCAGTTTATTTCATAGATTGGATATCTTCCTCAGGGACCGGTCACCTGCTGCTGCCCAGAGTCAGGACTAAACATGGCAAATCAGCATTTTATCTGGAAGATGATGACGATGTGTCAAGTCTGGCAATGTTCAAATCTAGGTTAAAAACATTTCTGTTGGTTTGCGCATGAGACTGAAAGTATTTTATCTGACCTTTTGTTGTTGTTGTTTTTTACATACATTTATAAATACTATTCATGTGAATTGTTTGTATTGTCAGTTTGTTGCAATTTTTCTGTTATGTAAGCCCTTTAATTATTTCATGCACAAATTCGGATTCGTTTTTGTGTTTTTTAATGCATTCAGAAATATATCTATTATTGATGAAATTCAAAGCGTGTTTGCCATAATTATTTTTGACTGACTTTTGAATACTAACCAGCAGAGAAAATGTTGATAGCGATGAGTAGGGCGTATTCTGCCTCGTCCAAATGGAGGTCGTTCATTCCTTTAGAAAACTCAAAAATGGGATTGATGAACTCAATCTGGAGCCCTGTGGTCAAAGAAGAAAACGGGGGTAAAATACTACGACAACATGCACCTACACAGCGTAAAAAGATGACCGCAACAGTACCTGCTTTAGCAAAATCCTCCTTGTTGTAGCTAAAATCCTTGAGAAAAGTGATGCTGTCAATGGCAGGATTATACCGCCGGGACGTCTCAAGCAGCATAATCTGACAGACACAGAGACGCAGCAGGTTAATATTCAGACCAGCATTTTCTGTCTGTGTGATAATGATAGAAATATAAATTAAAATGAAGACATACATTTTATTCCCTCATGCAAGAGATACAATAATTGGTAAATTATCATTTGCAATGGTTTCATTTTCTCAGGTCTT
Source organism: Mugilogobius chulae (assembly GCA_038363315.1). NCBI lineage: Eukaryota > Metazoa > Chordata > Actinopteri > Gobiiformes > Gobiidae > Mugilogobius > Mugilogobius chulae. The sequence continues at coordinate 20,303,773 of CM076403.1, read as the reverse complement.
CATTTACTTTAACTTTGACCAAATTAGAATGGGTGAATGTATAATTTGACTGGTGTCCTTTAGAGGTCAGTGTTGAACCTTAAATGTTTTAGCGATTGCCTAATTCATGAGCTCTAATTTTCTCGTAAAAATCACCATGTAACAAATTTATTTTGTTTTTTATTTAGTTGTTTAATCAAAGTTGGACCACAAGCATCTTGTTGAGAGCAACACAATAGATAAAATACAATGCATTTAGGCAAGGCAAGGCAACATAAATAAATAATAATAATAATATTTTTTTCAAACCCTTTCATTTAAAAAATCTTATACATTACGTGTTCACATATACACATAATACATATGTTTATTTTTACCAAAGAAAATCTGGGCGTGAAAAAAAGCCTGGTTCCTCATGAATAACTGCCATTTGATTTGTTTCTTAGTTGTTGTCACTGAGAAGCAGTTCATTTAGTAATACAAGTACAGAATTACAATATACACTAATGGAAATGTTCAGATTCGACTGGAATCCACATGAATAAATTAACTTATCTATGTTGTGTTAAGTCAGACACAGGTTGTTTTTATGGCTCAAAATTACATTAAACTTGAATGAAAGGCTTTTTTTTAAAGATTCTAACAAACTACTTACCGTAATTTTAATTAATTAATTACCGTAACGAGCACACCTGAATATAAACTGCACCAACTAGATTTGAAAAAAAAAAAGTAAACCAATAACTAAGACGCACTTGTTAAGTCTATGAGAGTCTATACTGTAATTTCTGCCCTATAGAGCGCACCCACTAGAATTAAGTACGAAAAATTATATATATAGGCCGCACTTGTTAATAGTCTATGAGAATCTATAATTTGCAGCATTGCCTTATAAGCCGCATAGTTCAAAGCTTATGAAAAAAGTAGCGGCTTATAATCCAGAAATTACGGTAAGTCTATACGTCTATCAGAATCTATAATTTTGCTACATCATTGTATCAGCCGCATAGTTCAAAGCTTGCGAAAAAGTAGCGACTTATAGTCCAGAAATTACGTTATTTGCGTCAATTTTGGTTCCATCACTACAAAATAAAAACTGGAAGAGAGTTCAAGGTGTTTTTTTTTGTAGATGGAGTATTACAGCAACGCCTGTAATACTCCTAAGTATAAACTACTCTAAATATGCACAAGCCAGTATTTGATTGGTTATCAGTGCCCCACCTCTATAGTGGATGTCTTGAGCAAGGCAATCTGGTCCTCTCTGGTGAGCTCCAGGAAGCCGGGGAGCTGCTTGGCGAAGTCCACGATTTCTTGGACTGACATGATGGCCAGTTCAGTGAAGTGAGCAAACCGCTGCTGTCGAACCTCTCTGTTCTGCAGGTCCTGACTCTGAGGCCAAGGCTGCACAGCGAGACACACATCATCAATAACACACGTTTGATCGGTTTGTCAGAAGAAGGAAAAGACACACAAAGCATTCTCATTACGACAAGTGTATGAGTTAACTCTTTCATGTTTCTCTTTTTCTGTCAAAGGTTATTCTATAGTAAACCAATCGCAGGTTTCCAGTTTGCGTGAATCTACTGTACTAGAAAAGTGAGTGCTTCCTGTAAGTTTTGAAAAGAGCAGCCTAATCAGGGTGGGCAGCATGTGACTTTTTTGTTTGCCGATGATTACGATTACATATGGCTGAAACACAGCTGTGTCAACAACAACTCTTACCATACGAGGAAACCGTGTTGGAAAAAGGTAGAATTACAAAAGTAACTAGGAAATAGATTATTTTTTCAGTAATGCAGTATTTAATTCACTGCTTGAAAATTAACTATATATTACTCATTGCTCATTAAATTATGTTACTTGCATTATTAAATGAATCTGATTAACACTATAAACACTACACTTTGGGATCTAAACAACTTTGACATCACTGAAACAGCAAAGTAGAATAGGGCTCAGGAAGCAACGAGGGTTACCAAAAAAATAATGGCAAATTCGCCAGAGGAATACATTAGCCAAAACAACATTAAAAAAACAAACAGTCGTGGAGCAACACATTAAACTGCTGGATCACTACTGGTAAATTTATCTATAACTCTGAAGCGTAAAAATACGTTTTAATTAATGCTATTTTCAGTATTTATTCAATTAAAATCTCCATTGGTTTAACATTAGACCAACTCAACGTTCTACAGATGAATGATGTCACGATCCCGAGCCTAATAGTTTCTGTGGCACTGCAACTAAGTTTAATAAAATATTTTAGATAGAGTTTGATGATGTGACATTTATATACCAGAATTTTATTCAGTAATCACGAATGAATGTAATTTAATTAACAATGTCCAATATTAACATAACACAAAGAATTGAAAGTAACTCACTATTGTGTAACATTCAAAGATATACTGCAATATTGTAAAGAACACTGCAAAGCACAGATGAGAAGGCAAGTGCAGGGGCATCAAGAATCAATTAGTAAGACTAAAAACATGTTCCATCATTTTGCTAGATATATCTGTTTTTAGGTAAAAAAAAAAAAGCAACAGGAAAATTTCAGGTTTTTAGTATGAAAGTATAGTTCCAGGATGATAAATCATTTTGCGATATTGTCGTACAACTTTGAGCATGGTATTGTATCGATCATACCATGTATCAATACTTTAATAATATCTTACATGTGTTAAAACTGCAGAGCTTTTCAGCTTTCACGGTTAAACTGAACATAAATTCAGAACTGTAAATTGTAAATGAGTATGTTTCCTGTGGTTTTCTGTTACATGTGATTTCTCCAGATAAAGCTGCTGTACTTTTGTACTTTTACAAGTCACAGTGATTAACTGTTTAGTTTGGCATGTGATTTTTGGCATGTGTTTTTAATAAAACATTTTAAAAAATTGGAGAGAAACTGTCAAAGTCCACTTTTTGTATGTTCAGCTTTCTGTAGACATTGAGGATTAAACACTGATGTAAGAAAGTGAAAAACTCTTGACGTAGCCGAATATGTTGCTTTTAAAGATATACAGTAGCCACAAGTGTGTACTCACAGTCACTTTGGGTCGTTCCAAGAAAGACCTCTTGTTGCATTGCTTTTGCATGGCCACCAACTTCTGGATCATGTCCTCCTGCTGGGGGTCCAGAGTGGCAGGGTCAGGGGGAGGGGTGGGGGTCACCACGGAGGACGAACGAGCCGTCTCATCATCGTGCTGCTTCTTCAGCTTCTTCAGGCGGATCTGCTCCTCGGACAGCACACCTGCAACAAACGAGACAATGGATTTTGAGTACTCAGGAAAAGATTTAATTCAGTTTCTCCTCATTCTTTGGTCACTCAAAGATGTATAAAGAGTGATTCAGGTATGTTTGATCTTTTTTTGTTTTGTTTCTTTGTGTGGTGCTACAATGATTTAAAAAAAAGTTTTCCCATCCATTGCTCAGCGACAGTTCTGTACTTATTTCATTCCTCAAGTGTCATTCTGCTGCTTGCTACGGTGACCTGCAGCGATCCACAGACAGGTCAGCACGCTCCGTAAGTGAAACACTGTTGTATGTATAATAATATTACCTCTAAGGTCACTACACTATTACCCATCATTCAATATCATTATTTATTCATATCAACTTGGTGGTAGTGTCGCCACAGTTGATGTGGGCTTGAATGATGCAATTGGATCGTCCAATCACCACCAATCATTCTTTAAATAGACACTGTGGGTGAAGTCTATAACCACAAAGCCACTGTCGCAGGTAGGAATAAGCTCCACAGTTTCAAAATAGAAGCCTACAGACACAAGTCAGACACAAGTTTATATTTATATTACAATTTTCTGTATCAACAGAATATTAATAATCTGTAGGGCTGCAACTAACGATTGTTTTGGTAAATGATTAGTTGGGCGATTAAATTTCGATCCAGACAATGCCTAAATTAAATTAGATCATAAATTCGTAACTGACTGAATTAGGATTTTCACTGTCTTGGAATAGATTTGCCAATGAAATAAATATAAAAAAGAATTGCTTTTCTAAAATCATAGAAAAGCACAAGTATTTTAACTTTTGAAAATAGTAAAAATAGTTACTTTATTAAAGAAATGATCACATAAATATCTCTGTTGGCAATTTTCAGAATCGCTTGAATTTAGTCACATTTACTCAAACCCAGATCAAATTTCTGTTTACTAGTAGTAACACTGAGATTGCGTTTTTTTCTTGTAAAAACAGCAGATTTACTCATGCTCTATGCCATTGCTGCCCAATTGGAGTCAGAAAACTTTTTTTTTTTAAGTTCATATATGCTGGGAACCCATAGCGATTATTCGATTACTAAATTAGTTTAAGATGAATTCAATAATTGATTAGAAGCGATTAAATTATTAACTTGTTGCTGTCCTAGATATCTGCAATTCCTAAATTCTGAGTAATATTACCATAATAACCAGAAAAAAAGATGTGTCTTGTTTAAAGGAGATCTATGACCAAGCACTTCTTAGAAAGACTTCCTCTTCCAAACTGAAGAACTGACAACCCACCGCCTGTTCAATGTAAAACTTTACTTTTGTACATTTTAAATATTAAATTTAATGTTGTAAAGCGGTGACATCAATCAACACCAATTTTGCCAAAACAAAATTAGATGAACATGCATTTAAGTGTAGGCAGATTAAGAAATTATGCAATAGTGAATGTTACAGAATGCAAAAACTAATTATGAAGCAGACGACTCAAAACCAGCAACAATTCCATGCCTTCAGTGTTTGTCCCTGTGAGCACAAGCATACTCACCCTGCTCAGCATGCCGGCCCCCCTCCCCTGCACCCCCCCGCCCCCTTCCCCGGCCCCCACCCCGCGCCCCCGGCCCCCCCACCCCTCCCTCCCCCCCCCCCCCCCCCCCGCCCCCCCCCCCCCCCCCCCCCCCCCCCCCCCCTCCCCCCCCCCCCCCCCCCCCCCCCCCCCCCCCCCCCCCCTCCCCCCCCCCCCCCCCCCCCCCCCCCCCCCCCCCCCCCCCCCCGCCCCCCCCCCCCCCCCCCCCCCCCCTCCGCCCCGCCACCGCCCTCCCCCCCCCCCCCCCCCCCCCCCCCCCCCCCCCCCCCCCCCCCCCCCCCCCCCCTCCCCCCCCCCCCCCCCCCGCCCCCCCCCCCCCCCCCCCCCCCCCCACCCCACCCCCCCCCCCCTCCCCCCCCCCCCCCCCCCCCCCGCCCCGCCCCCCCCCCCCCTCCCCCCCCCCCCCCCCCCCCCCCCCCCCCCCCCCCCCCCCCCCCCCCCCCCCCCCCCCCCCGCTCCCCCCCCCCCCCCCCCCCCCCCCCCCCCCCCCCCCCCCCCCCCCCCCCCCCCCCCCCCCCCCCCCCCCCCCCCCCCCCCCCCCCCCCCCCCCCCCCCCCCCCCCCCCCCCCCCCCCCCCCCCCCCCCCCCCCCCCCCCCCCCCCCCCCCCCCCCCCCCCCCCCCCCCCCCCCCCCCCCCCCCCCCCCCCCCCCCCCCTCCCCCCCCCCCCCCCCGCCCCCCCCACCCCCCCCCCCCCCCCCCCCCCCCCCCCCCCCCCCCCCCCCCCCCCCCCCCCCCCCCCCCCCCCCCCCCCCCCCCCCCCCCCCCCCCCCCCCCCCCCCCCCCCCCCCCCCCCCCCCCACCCCCCCCCCCCCCCCCCCCCCCCCCTCCCCCCCCCCCCCCCCCCCCCCCCCCCCCCCCCCCCCCCCCCAGACCCCCCCCCCCCGCCCCCCACCCCCCCCCCCCCCTCCCCCCGCTTCCCTGCCCTCAACCCCCACCGCCCACCCACTACCAATTCCCCCCCCCCCCCCCCCCCACCCCCCCCCCCCCCCCCCCCGCACCCCACCTACACCCAAGACCTCCAAGAACAACCATCCAAGTAACTCGCCCCAACTCTTAAATCACATTCTATTATATTACTCTATAAACTACAAATGTATCTTAAAAAAGTAACACACGCTACCTCCAAGTTCCACCAGTGCGCCAAACACTGGGCTATGAATGTTTCCTTGGTTTGGGATTCATGGCAACGTAGTAGTGTCACTGGATACCAGTATTTTGCATCCACCCACAACAAAGTTACAGACTCTCACGATCTTGTGGCAAAGCTCCAATGCCACTAACATGCCCCAGCCGCTCGCATTCGCGCCTCCAATGCTCCACCACAATTATTCTATTCGGCACACTAACTCCACTTTCCCTATGACAGTGCTTCACTGTGGAACTGTCGCCCTGGTTTCATTTCCACTTCTGCATAGACAGCACTTTCTTGACACAATTTGCAGGATCAGACGACTGGATTGGCGCCTGCTCTCACACCCCCCCCCCCCCCCCCTGTTAACAAATCATCACCCTGCCCCTACAATAGCTGTCTGTATGCTCGTAAATATGTCTCTTATGCTCCCCACACTCAAATGCATCTACATCTGCCTTCTTCCCATCTGCCCATTAGGACTTTATACAACCCTTTCAACTCCCATTGTGCTTCTACTATGCAAACTCACATCTCCTCACGCATGAACACCAGGACTAGCTTCCGTTCACTGCTATTGAATTACATCACATATACACAAAAGTCAAGATCCATCCCACGGGAAAACAGGTTTGCTTCAGGCAGCCACACAAGTTCCAGTGCTCGGCCTCACGAGCACGGTATAAAGCTCTTAATGCCCCACTTTCTACACAACGAACCTATCGAGTCTCTCCGCGCCTCCTCTCACGCTGTCCTGGCCTGATATCTGACTACCAACACATGATCACCCTCCTGTGAGTGCGACTTCTGGATTGAGAACACAATGACACCATTGTCCTCTCTCCACCTCCGCGGAACAACGCGGGGCGGCGCTCTCGGTTACAACATTACATTCACACATCATGGCAAGAGATTCCCTTCCTCGCACAGAACCAGTGTGTCTCTCCCCCAACAACTGTGCCCAGAAGGATTCAAAGACAAGCTCGACATTTAGGAAACAATAACCTTTAAGAGGCAAAAAGAGATTACACACAAGACACAACTGTGAACTGCAAATATTTCCTCAACCAAACTACTTTTCAGCACATCATCACAATGCTCTATGAATTATTTGAAAGATTTTGCTTTACTAACACTGCATGCTTGATTTTAAGCTTCTATGCTCTAAAACACACAATCTATTCTTACGAGTAAAGCATGCATGCACCCACGGCCCAATATGAATTCAATTAGACACTTGAATAAATGACATCCAGATGTTTAGAAAATACGTACACACTTTATTAATCACGAGAGTGGGAAAAAATACAAGCAAGGAGTCTTATAAGGTGACCCGACAAGTAAAGTTTTTAAGGTGGTAGGCAATAGACTCTGTAAACTTAATAAGCGCAGTAACACCCTAGGATTATTAGTTTTTATCAACTCTAAAGTTGAGAAGGATCACAAAACTACACCCAACATTACTATCCTGAGAGCCAGTACACCCAAAAAGTCTTTTTTGAGTCAACGGGTGAAAAAGAAATCACAGTTTGTTTTCTTCATATTGATTTATCTTGATATTTTTTTATTTTAGTCTCAGTCTTTTCTTTATCAATGATTTCATGAACTATAATGACTATTAAAAACTGAATCAATCAATCAAATGCTACAAAGTTAGATTTCTGCTTCAAACCATATGATCTTACTGACAGAAAATTGTCTGAAAAAACACACACACATTCACATAATGAATTTTTGATATGACTCGATTGTTCATTATTACTTTATTGCAAGTTGTATTTTGATTTATGTTTGAGTAATCCTGTATTGTCCTTTCCAGTATCTGCAACTGTTGTTCAAGTGCTCAGAAAATTTCTGTTTTCACCAGCCACAACCTGTCTCTGCCCACATCCCTACATGTAATAAAAAATAAAAATTTGAACTCATAAAACATTATAATTTTGCTTACTGAAAGTGCACATACGAACAAAACACGAACTTCCTCAAACTTGATCATTTCTAATCTCTCAGCACAGATTTCTTTCTGACACATTTTTGAAATCTCAGAGGCACAAAGTTGCACTTTTTTTGATTGGATTGCTCCTTTCAGTGAAGTTATCTTTTTTAAAATGACAAATTGTAAATGACGTTCGTAACATTTTTGTATGTACGCATGGTTTTTAAATGAATCAACTATTACATATCCAGTTTTCAAAATAAAACAAAATATATAAATCACAATCTAAATTTTGTTGTAAGGTGAAAATGTCACTAGGAAGGTTTATCAAAGTCATGGATCTTGTTCTATAACTATGCCATTTTGAATCAAGGCTACAGTGAAAAAGGGAAAATATGTATCAACTTTACTCTATTCTACCGTGTGAAACTCTCAAAACCTCACGCTGCAGAACTATACACACAACACCACATTTGCAAACGCAAGAAAAAATGGCCACCGCCAACAAGTTAAAATACTGCTTATATCCAGTGCATGTAGTGCATGAATCTATTCAAAAAGTGCTTGAAAAATGTATGCTTAGTTGTCCTTATCCTGTATACAACACCAACCACCACTTATGATTGCACTCTAACACCTTCACGAACTCACAGCAGCTTCTATTTTATGTTGTTAGAACATATAAATGATAATGAAATGAAAATAATGATTAGCTGATCAAATAGTTGACTAATTTTGGTTAGACTTAGCTGTCACACAGACATCTGTATCGCTAACAGCAGTTAGATTGTATACTAATAATTAAAATTAAATGTTTTTTTTTTTTTTTTTTCTTATATTCATTTACGTTTTAAAATTGTAAGCATGAATTTAAGAATACCTTATGTGTTTTTTACCAACCATTTAGTAATAAACTAGAAAATATATAGATCAGTAATTTCAGTTCATTGTAAAACACAAAATTTGTATAAAACAGCTTGAAAATAGAAACAGCTTTATTGACATTCAAAACTGCAGATTTGATAAGCCCCGCCTCTTTTAAAAAAAAATTACCTGTAACAAGCAACGGATTTTAAATAACAAATATTATTGTTGGAAAGTGGCTATGAGCCATATATGCTTCACTTTGAGTATTATTCAGTATTATTCTGTATTATAAGTAAATACAGACAAGTGGGAGGAGATAGGTGGTAGGTGAGAACAGGGATTTTCTGAGCACTTGAGCTCCAGCTGAAGAACAATAGAAGATTACTCAAACATGCATGAATCAATTCAATATAACTTTGAGTGAACTAATGATGAAGGGTGACCATTAAAACGTGATTAAATCCTTGAACAATACTAATCTTGTCATGACTAAAGGTCTACCTAAAAAGCATATTGTTTCCTTAACATAGGCCAAACAAATAATTGAGATATAGAAAAGTGATAAAGAACTGTGCAATGAATGTCCTTGTTCCATGATATTATTTGTCATAACAGAGTGACAGAGTTGAATTGTAAGCCATGGCACACTTTACTTGACTGTCATTGGCACTGTTGAGCGAGAGCAGCTTGACGGAGGCGCGCGGCCACCAATGGAGAGCGAGGGTGGGCTCGTTTTTAAGTGGGGTTTGCCTCCACTACTCAGCATCCCAGCCCACTTACACGATAATTACACCCTCACTACAGATTTGAAGCCGGCAAACAGCATCCCTTGTGACCCTGTGTGTAACCTTTTCTGTGACCCCGTGTACCTCTAGGAAGCAGCGTGACAGATCCAAAGCTAGCATCCTGAAACATAGCAGTCACACTAATAAATTACACCTTTCACAGTGGCTAGCCGCTTCGATGCACGTACGAAAGCGTGTGCTACATTGCGACTGCATACAGGATCAAAGAAACAAAACGGACAACATTTATTTAATTATGTATGTAAGCAGAGGGCCTTAAATTATGCTACATCTTCTTAAGCCCTTATCAAAAACGCACTGGGCACATAACGGAAAATGATTTGCAGCATATTGGGCGCTCACGGTCAGATTTCGAGCCAATCTCATTATGTTAATCAGCGCTCCTGTGACTTCAATATAAATCGCTTTACGTGCACGGCTGCTTATCAATCGCGAGAAAGC